>OX421970.1:675000-1275000 GCA_949128135.1 Parasteatoda lunata | reverse complement strand
TAAAAAAAATAAAAAAAAATTTCTTCAAATTTTTTTTTTTCGCCGGCTGTGGGTATAATGTGACATTGCGTCACGTAATCTTAATTTTTCTGTTGGGATCGTGACCTAAAAATTAGACCGAACCTTGACCCCTCTCCTGTGACGCCTCACTGTCTGTTGACCTTTACGCCTGTGACCTTCGGCACCTTTTGATGTGAACACATGGAGAACGGGTAGCTGCAGTCACCGTTTGCGAATAATTGTAATTTAATTTTTCACTGTTAATTTTTTCACTTCAAGTCATTTTTTAGGGAGTTTAACTTTCACTTCTGGCTGTTTATATAAATACCGCCCAGTTTTGGGAGCGGGTAGCATTCGAAATTTGTTAGCATTCAAAATCTACGATCCCTTAACAGGGATTTTTCATTTTCACCCCCTCCTCTCTTCAAGAGACGGAGTTGTTTTTGAAAAATTGCATGGAGGGCTGTTTTTCCTCGCTCGCGTAGTGAGCGTTTATTTTGCTCCGTTGTCTCTCTGTTTTGAGGCACGGAACTTTAACCCTTTCTTAATGGCGTAGTACCTGCCCGCCGACTCCTCAAGGATGCAGTTTTTTTTTGTTTCGACAAGAACGCAAATCTGTTACCATCTTAAATTTCTGTTGGATCGCCTTTTCCAGTAAGCGACATATTTTTTTGTCGACTGCCACCACCGCCACTGACGCCACTACTATGAGATGAAAGAGAGGATAAATCTTATCTGCCATTGATAAAAATGTACCTTGTGACCCCTAAGTGGACATGTTGGTAATTCTGCTGCCTCAACGATTTTCGTAAAATGAAGTGATCCATTGAATAAACTACAAAATCTGAACTCTGGACTTTTCCTTGTGTTTTCTTTGAACTTTTTGCAGCTGAGCCGTTAATTTTTAGATGTCTCCTTTTATCAATTATAGGAAGGTATGATTTTTATGTTCTTTTCTTTTGATGGGATATTGCGGCGCCTCTCCAAGATGTACTTCCGCTACAAGATATCATGTGCCTTCTTCTTTTTTAGTGAAAATTGATTTTAAATTAATTAACCTTCTTAAATTTTTGATACCCAGCAGACCCTCATAACTTAACAATGATGATGGCAGTTTTTTCTTTATCTTCGTCCGCTACAGGAATTTGAAAACAAGCCTTAAAAAGGTCAATTTTAGAGAAAATAGTTTTTTGAGTTAAAATATGTTGAAAATCTTGGATACGAGGTATGGGATAACGATCAGGTACAGTTAAATACTTTAGTCTTCTATAGTCGCCACACTGGCGGAAGGAACCGTCTTCCTTTGTCATTATAATGTAAAGGACTTGCCCATTCTGAACTAGAGGGACTAATGATGTTATTGTCTAGCATATATTTGAATTCTCCCTTTGCTATTTTCAACCATTTAGGGTCTAATTATTTAGCTTTACAATTTACGGGTTGTCCTTTAGTTACTATATGATGTTTAATGTTATGTTTTATGGTAGAAAGAAGAATATTCGGTTTTGTTATACTGGGATACATCGAAAACAATCAATTAACCATCTATGCTTTATATCAATCAATAAATTGAACTTGTTCAAAAAGTCTGCTCGCAATATATTTTTGAGACAACAAATCGGAATTTAAATTCACGGCGCAAACCAAGATCGAGACTCAAAATTTCTGTACCAAAGTATCGATTTCGGTATTATTTGCTGCATATAATTTATAGTCACTAATAAGTTTGTGTTTAGGAATAAGGAATAAGGCTTACGTCAGCTCCTCTGTCAACAAAAAAACGTAAACCCGTTTTTTTGTCCGTGACAAATAAGCGGAATCTACGGTAATTTTCTTTATTTACAGCAGCAGAGCTTGCCGATAATTCTACTGCTGGTTTTGGTTTTCCGATGGATTGTTTTTCCATGCACAATGGACTTTTCATTTATCAGGAAAGCATTTTTCACGATACCGAAAATAGTAATAGTAGTATTTTCCACCTAGATTATAACGTTTGCGAGACTTACTGCGATCATAAGAAGATCGATACATATTTTTTGATGGAGAACGAGAGTTCTTAGTGACACTCAGTTTTTTTAGTTTATTATCCAAAGCTGCAATTTGTTGTCTTAATTCAGTAATAGCATCTTCTCCTGGAGAAACAGTACTACTTGCGCTGTATAGTTCTTGTTTTGGTTGCATTTCAACAATACGATCGGCCATTATTGCCAGTTTTTTAATGTCTTCATTGCTAACAAGTAAAATAATGCGTACAGTATCCGGCATTTTTTGCAGAAATAGGGTTTTAAGTACTTTATCCGAAATACCATCAGTAGCAAGATCTCGCATTTTTTGCAAAAACTGACTAGGCTTTATATCTACTAAATCAATGCCTGTAAGCAGTCTTTGTAGACGCTTATTTTCACTTTCTTTAAAAGTGTTCAGAAAAAGCTCTTTGGCAGCAGTATATTTCGTTTTACTATCGTCACTTATAATGTCCCACAAACTTTCATCAAATTTTGGTTCTAATTGAGAAACTAAGAAATTAAATTTAATTTCCTCGGCAATGATTCCACAAATCGAAAACTGTGTTTCCACTTGGTAAAACCATATTACTTTTCCACCCAAAACACTTGCCCGTGCTTTTTCATCTTTTGTTGGTTCAGAGTCCGTCATTTTCGTTAATAATTCCGGGTCACCAGAATGTTTAATGTAATATTATTAATTAAAACTGCAAAAGAACAAGAGACAACTATATATTTCTCTCAGTTAAATCGCCCACTGAAGTGTAAGTAGTAGTTGTTCGCTTCTTATTTTTATCAATAGCGTCGCAGTATGATGAGATTACCGACCCGACACATGTTACTGAAAGCTATTATAGCATACAATATTTCTTCATTCTTGCTTCGCTTACCGTACTGCAACTAATTTTTCGTAATGTAATAATTTTTTTATTTCAATTACTACAATAATTTTTTCTTTTTTCTTGCAAGTAAATAGTTTGTTACAACTAAATTAAAAAGTAATTAATTGAAAGAATTTGATTACTGTAGAATTATTCGTATAATTTTATTTTTGAAGAATTAGATTATTGTATTAACAAAGATTTGGTTTCACAGATTTAGTTTTCTATTCTATTCGCGATAGCAACGCTCAAAAACGCCCTCTAGTGGGAGACTGAAAATATCAAGCATTAATTTATTAACTTTTCATTCAGTTTCATCAAAATCATTGACAAAATCAGGCGCCATTTTTAGCAGCAACTAAGAAGCAAAATTTCCTTAAGGAAAAGGCCGAAGAATTTGAAAGAACTCTCCAGAATATTGGTTTCAGGAACAGAACACGCCAAACATTTGAAGAAAAATTCCTCAATAATTTTTAATTTCTGTTATCAACAAACTTGCAACTGATTACTTCCGATTTTGGAATCGCATACTGTTACAGATGTGTGTATTATGGTAAAAGACATTTTTTCTGTCCTCAATTTTTTACAAATCAAAGTGAAGTCCACATAGCTTTCTTCATTCTAATGAATAAATGTGAATTCAGAACTGTAATAGTTATAGAATATTCTTTTTCGTTATAGAATAGTATATATTTCTGTATCTATATAATTCGGAAAACAACAATAAAGAATCATTCAAATTACTTGAAATAGTGCTGATTATTAATAAATTTTTATCATTTTCTTGGTAAGTATTTTTTAGTTTTGAAAGAATAATTTCAACTAGAATTCAGCTATTCTGTTATTAAGCTACATATTAAAATTCATATCGAGATCTTACAATTATAAAATTTTGCTGTGTGGTATGTTATCTAAAAGTAATGTAGGGATAATCTTTGTATATATTATTTGAAAATAAAATTTTAAAACGAAGAACATTTCATTTGGAATTCTCCGGATTTATAAAGAAAGTGAGTGTTATGATTTTTATAATAAAAAATTTGCTTGTAAATATTTTTTTTTCTTATTGCATGATAGTTCTCTACAGAATGGTTTTTCATGTCTGGTTAAGAACTATAAGAATAAAAAAAAAACAATATGACAGTGTTTTTATTTCAATATGAGGAATCTTTAAAATCATTCTTTTATCTTACGAATTCTTTGTTTTACGTTTTTTAGTTTATGATTTTTAGATAAAAATTGTTGTCAAAATACTTTTTTTGAAAAATTAAATGCTGTAACATTATGTGTTTATGTATACTTCTTGCATATTCTAATGTTTGAAGTAATATGATTCAGAAAAGTATGGAATAAAAATTCGGTACTTATGTATTGACGCCACCGTAGCTACAGATTTGGTGGTTTTTAAGTGCCGCCAATCTACACCTAAAATTTTTGCGACAAATCATAAAACGAAACACTTTATTTAAAATCAAAGAAGTCAATCGGATTTCGGTGGGAAATGGAACGATATAGAGTTTAACATAGATTCAAAACAATCTCTATTTTCTTTCACCTGATGCTTTCGCCATATTAACTCTAATAAATAAGATTCCAAATGAAATAACATTACCAAAACGTACGTTTACCAAGATAAAGTTTCATGTCATGGGAATATGTACATTTTCGTTTTTTTGGTAAAATATTTCGCTCCTGAAAAAATAAAATTGCATCTTGTTTTGTTTTTGACAAATCCCAATGACGAATTTTCGTAGCACTGAAAAATGGCGTCAAAAAAGAATTTTTTGTTTTGTTTTGTTTCGTAAGCATTCTTTATTTTACGTTTTTTAGTTTTTTAAATAATGATTTTTATTGAAACTTAAAATTTTTTGATAGAAAGTGTTGTGAAAAAACTTTTCTTACAAAATTAAATTTTATAAAATTGTGAGGCTTTTGTATACTTTTTGTTCATTTTAATTTTTGAAGTAATATGATTCTTAAAACTATGGAAAGTAAAGTTTAGTTAAGCCTTTCATGTTATTTCATTAATTTTAATAAAGCTGTTTCTCAAGCATTAGGTTTTAACTCCAATAAGAAGATACATATTTTTTTCCTGTTGATTTACAAATATTTTTCCGATGTGTTTTGGATTTTCATTCTCTAAAAAGAAGAGATACCATTTTGTTTTCGTTTCCATAAGAAAGAATATCAATCATTTTTCTTTTTTACATTTAATAAGCCACAATTAAGATGGAACGTTGCAATGCTACATGCTACATTAAAGACGCCTCTAGAGTAACTGAATGACTGTTCATATATAAATCGCAGGTATTCGTCTCATACAACAACGCCTTCTATAGTTCGTTGCGATTGCGAATTAGGATAAAATTTAAACCTTCTTATTAGTTTGTTCAATTACCATGGCAACATTATCTCGTGCATTTTTTTAAATAATTTTATTTTTGAGCACTTTGAAAACTATTTAAATTTTTTTCACAAAAGAGATCGTTTAAAAACAGTGCAAAAATAGAAATTTCAATGTTATAAAAGTTTCCATTCAATATATTAATTGCTTGCGTACTTTAGCCTGGCAAAATTTTACAAACTTTCACGAAAAGTAAAAACTTATTATTTAAATTTCGTAAAACTGCTAATAAGTTTATGCATCCATTTCAATATATATACATTGTTATGCAATATATATTTACAATATCATACAATGTTGTGCAGTAAAGTAACATAAAAACTATAAATAAAGGATAAACCTTAATAAAGCTCAGAAGGTATGCTATACTCACGTTATTTGTTTTACTTATACGTAGCACAACATATACATACATCTTAAGATTACCTAATAATGAAAATATTTTAATTTTAAGCCTTTAATTTGAAACCATACTCAAAACTGAAAATGTAATATGATAGAATAATGCATAAATATTTCACGTAAATACCTATTAATTAGGGCTAAGGAAACTTTTCAAACTAAGAAGCTGAGATACGTTTTCCAATGGTTTATTAAAACATATAAGACGGCACAAAAATGTTATTTACAGAAGAATTAATATTATAAAGAACGTAAACACATATTTCCAGAGAGTAACCAATTTTAACGTAATTCTTTAACGCAACGTAAATTTAGAACACAACAAACTTCTTGTTGCCAGATTACCTTAACATTATATATCTCGTTGTCATGGAAATACAAAATAAATATCTCTGGAGTCACAACATCCTCCCACCTTTGGTATTGCCGCTAAACAGGCTCTAGAGCAATACAAAATGAACTTACCCTTTGACAGATTTAAACAATAAATTTATCCAAGCTGAAATAAAGTAGAATTAAAGTCTCTAATTGTATTAGTTCAATCTATTCAAGGGAACAATGCGTCGTCCATAACGAGTTCGTTTATTACTGCATTGAAAAGTGTCTTGTTCTGAAGCCTTTTGAGATAATTCAGGAATAAATATACTCTTATTGCCTGAATCAACGGTTACATTTTCTGATTGTTCAGGAATCTCCTTGCAAACTTCAAATTCGTTCATCTCTAAGGGGTAAATTCGTTGCACTGGACGGATGATTTCTCGATTTGCTATACGCACCCTTGCTATTCGTTGGATGTTATCTTTACCAGGAAAAATTTCCAGATCTCGTCCTCTTTTAATTCTAACTCATCATCATTTTGTGGTTTGTAAGTGTACAATGATCGGTAGGATATAGGTTCATTGTAAGTATCTTTCTTCTTTCTTCTTCATACAGATTTCGCATCGCGTCTTCTTCAATTTTCTTTAATTGCTCTTCTTCTATGTAATCTTCTTCAAGATGTCTTATGGCAGAGCAATGGTGAATATTTACTTCCGTTTCCTGATATTGATGCGGAGACGCTGAAGGTTTTTCAGGTACAGTTTTCCACAGACCGGTAAGGGGTATTTCTCTTCCTTTTTGTATTTCTTTATACCAGGACTTCTGTTGTTCCATATCTACTTCAATGCCTCTTCCCGTTTTTCGAATTAGCGTTGAATCTGATTCGTAACCATCACTTAAAAAGACATTTGGCCACCGACGACTAAGTCCTTGCTGGGTTTTTGAACTACTTCCCAAATATTCATGTTTTTGAAACTCCTTCTCAGCTAACGAAGACTTTCCTGGTTCGTATTCTGCGATGCTTCGTTTTTCCACTTTGTAAACTTCACATCGAGGCTCGTGTTGTATTATTGTCGTATCAACAGGTAAATGACTAAGTTTTTCTGATGATGCCTGGCGCTTATTTGTGACAGGTACGGATTTTTCGGGCTTACGTCTATAATCTGAAGTAGCATATTTCACTTCCAACCTTTCATTCCGATCAAACTCGGGTTCAGACATGTATCCACCGAGATGAACCATTTGTTTATAACCACCTTCGTTAGGAAATTTAACTCTATGCAACGACTTACGCATGCTTTTATAACAGTCTCTGGCGTATTTTTCTTTTACACCCGTTCGAAGACCAACTGGAACTCCATATTCTGTCGGATCAATGCCATCATATTTGGGAGGTTGACCCTTAATAGAATGCGTCGTGGTTTCTGTCGTAACTGTTGGCACTATATAATAGCGACAAAGTACACACTGTCCGTGTGTACTTTGTCACCTTCGACGGTAAATTTTTGGTCAATTAGAACTGCATTCTTTGGTATCGGCGTTGATTCAGGCTTGTCTTCTATATAAATAGCGCCCTTTGGTATTTGTCCTTCTCTAGCTTTTTGTAAAAGTGTAATAGTAGGACTTCGTGAAGGAGGTAAACGACTACTCCATCCACTTTTTGTGAAAGTAGTTGGTGCAGATGATATATCTGGAGGTTTGTAGTCTACTGTTGGTCTATTACTCGTAAAGGAATCTGATTTTTTTGAGATTTTCTGCAGGTTTAGGAAATTTGAGTTCCCAAATTTCCGGAATTTCTGAGTTTTGTAGACAAAAGGAGACCATACCAATTACAGTATTCTTCCTTACGCTGCCTAAAACGCTCCAAACTAGTCTTGTCTCAATAGCAGATACACCTGATTTCAGAACTTCGACTCTTCCAGTCAGCAGTTTTCCATTTTCGTCAGCTCCCAATATCAGTCTAATGGGTGGAGTCTCTTTCCCAATGTCAGTCAAAACAATATCATGACTCTTAAGTTCTGCTAATAAATTTTTGTCATGTACTCTGGGCAATGGAGAGCATATTTTTGGCTGATGTAAAACAGAGACTGTACAGTCAGCAAAAAAAAAAAGAAGATATCACCTTGAATAATTTTCGTTCTAATGATCGGATTTTCATGAACTAAGTGTTAATCTTAATGGTTCTTGGGGGTGACCTCAAATATGCTAATTAGTTAGTGCTAACTATTAATTAAAATACGAAATCAGACACAAAAACGTACTTTCTCTGAATAAACATATATTTTTTTTACATATTTGGATTCCTTATCTTCAAAATATAGGGAGTAGCCGCAATCTGGGAAATGTGGTTCCCATAGTTTGGTCAAGAGAGCGATTCAAAGTTTGGACCTCTTAATGTTAATTTCACTTTTTGCGTTTTCAGTCATATTTTAAAAACTAATGAAGCAATTCAAAAAAATATTGCACCAACTCATAAAACGCATTTACCCAAAGATAATTTCATGAAAAAATAATTTTTAATAATTATTAATTATTTTTTATTATTTAATTAAAGAGAGGATGAAAAAATTTTGAATTATAAGGTATAGATTTTTTTATACCATATTAATATACATGCTTTTCAATTGAAAAATCTAAAGTTTCAACTGTTTTTATTTATTAGAAAATGAGAAAAATTAAAATTAATTATTTAAAAAAAAATAATTTGGCGTCAATGATGAAATGATTAAATGGGGCGATTCATATTAAAATGTGATAAACTTACGAAGAACTTGATTTAGCACGCGTGGCGTAAAGTTTCATTCATATTTTTTTCTCTAATAATCGTTTGCTAATCTTTTTATTTTTATTTTTTTAAAACTATAAAATACAATGTTTCTTTTTTAGTCCTCTAAATATCTATTTGAATTTAAGTAAAGAAATTTGAATAAAACATTTTATTGAATAAAAAACATTTTATTCAACGAATGTCGAGTTTTATAAAAGCATGCTTTTGATAGAATATGATTATACACTAGATTGTGCTTATTTAATGTGATTATTTTTTAGATTTTTTTCTCGATAACTGATACAATTACAATGATATACATACGTATGAATAGATTTGGAATAAAATATTTATCAGTTTCTTTAATATATTTTCTATAAATATTAATACAAATACGTAGTAAACATATTTAAGGATATCTCACATCATCGCAAATTTCTCAACATCTTATATAACGTGTTAATCTTAAAAGTAATTTTTTAATCACCTCTCCGGAAGTGTTTCGCAGAACTATTTTACCAACTATTTAATTAAATTTTAGCATTTTTAAAAATTTTATTCTTTACCCTACTGCATTTATTATTTCTTCATTAATATACTAATAAATTTTTTTAGTACTTTAATTTAGATTTTCTTTAAAGTAAAGTTCCTTTTTACATTATAGTCAAGTTTTTTTAAAAAGATTTATTGTCTGCTAGCTAAGAATAAAGCCTTGTTAAGAAATTAAAAACACTCTGCTGTTTAAAATTATTTAATGCAAAACAGCTGATTATTTACTAAGCATACTATTTTTTTCGAAAGAAGAATATAAATCATTGATTGTCTTTTTTGTTTTGTTTCTTGTGACTTCAACATAGATTATCTAAAATAGTGTCCATGTTTTATAAGTCACTGCAAAGAGTATAAAGATACCGAACATTAAAAGCTGTCAAATACGTAGCCAAAATTTTTAAGAGTCTTAAAATATCTCAGTATCTTAAATGATTCTTTCTTTATGATTACATGTAGATTTTTTGACTGATAATATACTAAACTATTTTGTTTAATTTTTTACTTTAGCACGATTTCCAAGATATTATTGTAGTATAATTTGTTATCAGGAACAATGCCTTATTTTGTTTAGCAGGAAACACTAAAAATTGAAATTTGTAAGAAATTTCCGAAGCCGTGCGAATTTTAGAATCATCTGATTTAAAAAAAAAAATGCAATAAAAAATGCGTAAATTTCCGAACTTATTTTGATTAAAAATAAAAAAATAAAAAATTAATAAAAAACGTGGCAAGAAGACTACCATACCTTTTACAGAACTGTGAAAACCAGTTTTTCCTATATTTCGTCGAAAGAGGATAAGAATGATATTGCTCCAAGGGACCTACTCAATAATTTCGCTATTTCCAGAATGAAATCTGTTTGATCGAAACATATTTCCTTGAAAATTAAAACGGGGAAAAATTAATTTTTATTATTTATCTAAGCTTATTCCATTCATTAAATGATAGCGGTATCAAGATTAAGGATATGCGATGGAAGCCTGTTTACTATTATACTATAAATGCGTTAAATCATGTTGCTTGAATAATTTATTTTAAGCATACTATTTAATAATTTTAAGCAAATAAGGGTGTAAAAATAAACTCGATCAAAATACTCCGAAAGTATACCCTAAAATATTTGCAGAATAAACTTTGGAATCGATATATAAAAAATACCTTTTCAAACAACTTCGAGTAGGACAGAAACGCTATTTGAAATAGTTGTCCTTGTAACTATTTAATTTCGATTCCTGGTGCTAGGGGAAATTCCATTTTCACATTCGACTTTTGAAATTTCAATTGTAAACGGAATTTTTTTATGTCCTTAATTTAAAATGTTAAGGCTTACAGCAAAAAAAAAAAAAAAAAAAAAAAAAAAAAAAAAAAAAAAAAATGAAAAAAAAAATAAATAAAAAAAAAAAATTTTACTGCATTGATTTTTCTACTAAGTAGTGAATTATTATTTTTTCAATCTAAGAGCCTGTGCTTATAACTTACGTAAAACTTATTTTAATATCGAGTGAAATAATTCAATATGTTGTGTAACTAAATAGATGCCGACTGGCCTGTGTAGGAGGCAGGGAACTGTCCTTGCATCAGAAAGTTTTTGGTTTCGAATCCCGGACAAGGCATGGATGTTTCTTTCTCTCTCTGTGTTCTATATCCTTTCTCCTTTGTGTGATTGTGTGAATGTGGCCCACCCTATGAACGGGTTAGTGGCAGCATGGTGTGACAGAAGTCAAATTCTTGGCCACAGATGGCGCTACTGAAAAACAAGAACAACCCTTTGCCTAAAAAAAAAAAAAACTAAATAGATAATCTTAAGAAACTGAATCAAAAATATAAAAACTTCATTGATTTAAAAAATAATAGATGATAATAAAAATAGACATGTTTTGAGCGTCCAATAATAAAAGTCACAAGTTATTCAAGCTTGACAAGTTTTGAGAATGGGCGATTATATTTGAACGCTCGAAGCATGTCTACTTTTACTTCCCTCTTTACATTTTTTGAAGACAGTCGAGTTTTTATCATCAATTATTCTGTTTTACATTAGGGTCTTGATAATTATTTTGATAAGGTTTTTACACTCGTTCAAGTAAGCATATGCATTTTCATATTTTAACAGGATTTATGTGGTCTTTAAAAACGTAAGAGCATCAATATTGTAAAAGTAATATTTAACTTTAAAATTAAAATTTTGAGACCTATATATTGTGAGTTAATGAAATTAAATATTTTATCTTTTAAGTTTAAGTGACCCCATTTCAGTATGTTAAGGACCTTACAAACTCTGTTTAAAAAGAGAGTATCATATCAGATATATAAGAAAACAAAAATAATCATAGTAACAGTATTTGGTGGTAAATTTAGCTTATCGTAATTGAAGAATATGCTGTGCGATATTTTATGGTGAATTCGCGAACGTAAGTTTCTGAATGTATCGAAGCATGAAGATGCTATTTGCTAATTATCTTTTATCCAAAGAAAACCTTGTAATATAAATATCTAGCAGAATGAAGCGATTTTCTAAACAATGAATCATACAATATGCAACATATTATTTCGATATCTTATTCTTAAACATAACATATTTCAATGTTTTTAAAATACCACTTATCATTCAGCAATTCCTTGAGTTATAGTAAAAAGAAATATCGTAAATTATAGAAAAAACTTGTGAATATGCATCAGAATTGCTATACAACATACATTTTATTTTTCAAGCACTTTTTTTTTCTTCAAACTTTCTTGCATAGAAGACTCGATTAAAGCTGTAAAAATGATTACCCCTAAAATTTTGTATATAGCCATAATAAGTTATGTTAATTTGATTTTGGTATGAAATCCTCGAAGAAATATAGCAAAAACAACATAATCTAAATAATATCAGATAAAAAGTTCATGTAAATAAATTCTAAAAACTTAGAAAATCGTATAATTTATAAATCGATTCAAATTTTCTTTTCAAAGGAGATAAAAAAAAAAATTTGCTTTTTGGACAGAAATCAGCTTAAAATTTGTCTACTGCCTAGAAACTTCGTGATATTTTCTATTAACTATTAATTAAACCTCTCCGAGCAATCACAAAACATTGTTTCAATTTTTTTACTGCCCGAGCTTGGTTACTTAGCAACCTAGTAAAATTAAGCTTTCTTCTTTTGAATTAGTCAATGGGTTATCTTAAAATATTCATTTGCGCTGGCGACTTTTTTTGGCTGTTTTCTGGACTATCGCCAAATACATAAACCTTTATTGCGACCCTATTTACCACCCAATTTTTTCAAAATTTTGTCTACCCCCCCCTAATTCAAGTATCTGGATTCCAAATATGTAAAAAAAAATATATGGTTATTCAGAGACAGTACGTACGTTAATGATAGCGGTATCAAGGTTAAGGATATGCGATGGAAGCCCCGTTTACTATTATACTATAAATGCAATCATGTAGCTTGAATAATTTATTTTAAGCGTATTATATAATTATTTTAAGCAAATAAGGGTGTAAAAATGAACTTGATCAAAATACTCCGAAAGTATACCGTAAAATATATGTAGAATAAACTTTGGAATCGATATATAAAAAATACCTTTTCAAACACTTCGAGGAGGACGGAAACGCTAACTTGTTTGATTAGTTGTCCTTGTAACTACACTGGTTATCATAAATTAAGGAAAATTCACAAAAATCGCGATAACTCAAGAAATTACACATGGAATTTTATGAAACTTACCCACAATATACAACACATAGTAAGGTATTAAACAACATAAAAAGAAATTATCAGACATTAATAGTAGTATAGAAATTAGCACATGTATAAAATAAACAAATTGGAAGTATCGGTTTGCAATAGAAAAAGTACCTTTAATATGGAATATGATTGCCTCTAGAAGCAATACAGCACAAACAGCGATGTGTGATGCTTTCAATTATGCGGTCTATCAGTTCAATAGGAAGTGAGAGCCATTGCTCTTGTAAAGCAGTTGCAAGCGTGGCAAGGGTCTGAGGGGGCGGATTGATGGCAGATACACGCCTCCCTAGAGCATCCCAAACGTGCTCGATAGGATTCAAGTCCGGGGATCGAGCTGGCCACTCCATGCGAGTAATTGTTTCCTGTTGAAGATAATCATCAACAATGCGAGCTCTGTGTGGTCTTGCATTATCGTCCTGTAACAGGAAGCAATCACCAATTGCCCCGGCATATGGGCGCACATAAGCATCAAGGATGTTGTCTCGATAAACCTGAGCATTCACGGTTCCCCTTGGAAAGACATGGAGGTATGTGCGCCCTCCTAAGGATATGCCTCCCCAAACACAGACACTGCCTCTTCCGTATGCATCTCTTTCACGGATGTTTGATGGATGATAACGGGTCCCAGGTTCTCTCCATATCAAATAACGTCTACTGTCACTTTCTAGACTAAACCTGGACTCATCCGTAAAGAGAACAGGCCTCCATTGATCTGACTTTTGAAAGAGTTATCGCTATTTTTGTGATTTTTCCTTAATTTATGATAACCAGTGTATTTAATTTCGATTCCTGGTGCTAGGGGACATTCCATTTTCACATTCGACTTTTGAAATATCAATTGTAAACGGAATTTTTTTATGTCCT
Source organism: Parasteatoda lunata (assembly GCA_949128135.1). Lineage (NCBI taxonomy): Eukaryota > Metazoa > Arthropoda > Arachnida > Araneae > Theridiidae > Parasteatoda > Parasteatoda lunata. Next base: position 1,261,072 of record OX421970.1, on the reverse strand, counting down.
TAAATTAAAGTGTTAAGACTTACAGCAAAAAAAAAAAAAAAAAAAAAAAATTGTACTGCATTGATTTTTTCACTAAGTATTGAATTATTATTTTTTCAATCTAAGAACCTGTGCCTATAACTTATAAAAAACTTATATTAATATCGAGTGAAATAATTTAATATTTTGTATAACTAAATAGATAATCCCAAAAACTGAATCAAAAATAAAAAAACTCCATTGATTTAAAAAATAATAGATCATAATAAAAATAGACATGTTTTGAGCGTCCAATAATAAAAGTCACAAGTTATTCAAGTTTGACAAGTTTTGAGAATGCGCGATTATATTTGAACGCTCGAAACATGTCGACTTTTACTACCCTCTACATATTTTTTAAAGCCAGTTGAGTTTTTATCATAAATTATACTGTTTTACATTTGGGTCTTAATCATTATTTTGATAAGTATTTTACACTCGTTAAAGTAAACATATGCATTTTCATATTTTAACAGGATTTATGTGGTCTTTAAAAACGTAAGAGAATCAATATTGTAAAAGTTATATTTAACTTTAAAATTAAAATTTTGAGTTAATGAAATTGAATATTTTACCTTAAGTTTTCGTGCCCCCAATTCAGTATCTTAAGGACCTTACAAGCTCTGTTTAAAAAGAGAGTATCGTATCAGATATATATAAGAAAACAAAAATAATCATAGTAGCAGTATTTGGTGGTAAATGTTGCTTATCGTAATTGAAGAATATGCTGTGCATATTTTATGGTGAATTTGCCAACGTAACTTTCTGAATGTATCGAAGCATGAGGATGCTATTTGCTAATCATCTTTATCCAAAGAAAACCTTGTATTCTAAATATCTAGCAGAATGAAGCGATTTTTTAAACAATGAATCATACAATATGCAACATATTATTTCAATATCTTATTCTTAAACATAACAAATTTCAATGTTTTTAAAATACCACTAAACATTCAGCAATTCCTTGAGTTATAGAAAAAAGAAATATCGTAAATTATAGAAAAACTTGTGAATGTGCATTAGAATTACTATACAATATACATTTTATTTTTCAAGCACTTTTTTTTCTTTCAAACTTTCCTGTCTAGAAGACTCGATTAAAGCTGTAAAAATGATTATCCCTAAAATTTCCAACTTTTTTTGGCGGTTTTCTGAACTATTGCCAAATATATAAACCTTTATTGCGACCCTATATACCACCCAATTTTTCCAAAATTTTGTCTACCCCCCCCCCCCCAAATTCAAGAGTCATGATTCCAAATATGCACAAATATATGTATATGTTTATTCAGAGAAAGTGCGCTTTTGTGTCTGATTTCGTAACTTAATTAATAGTTAGCACTAATTAATTAGCATATTTGAGGTCACCCCCAAGAACCATTAAGATTGACACTTAGTTCGTGAAATTCCGATCATTAGAACGAAAGTTATTCAGGGTGATATCTTTTTTTTCTTGCGGACTGTACATGAAAAAGTTCCATAAGTTTTTTCTATACTGACATTATAACGGTCGTGTACTGCTTCAGGAGTTTGCCGTCCTCCAAATAAACCCTGTGAAAGTATTTCTCTTTCCCTGAAGAAGAAAGACCAAGTTCTTGAGCTAAACTTTTTTCAATGTAAGATCGCTGAGAACCGTCATCTAATAGAATGCGTACATATTGGCTTCGACCTATATTCCGTAATCGTACAAGGAGTGTTTTCAAATAAATTGTCGTATTTGGAGTCGATGGAGCTATAAATAGAGTTGATGCACTCTCTTCCTCCCAAACAGTATTAGCGGACCTTATTTCTTCTTTCTTAATTGGTTTAAAAGATGCATTATTATTTACAAGTGGTAGTTCATGACATAAAACTGCATAATGTCTCTTTGAACATATTATACACTGAACTTTACTGCGGCACTTTCGGGCTATATGTCCACCTTTCAAACAAACTAAGCAAAGTCCCTTATGTATTATCACCATCTTCTTGTCCTCTCTAAGTCAGTTTACTGGCTCTTCCACAATCTTGACTGAGATGTGAATTATAACAGAAGACACATTGATGTTTTTCGTATGTCGAAGATATAAGAGAGGAAGCGGATGGTATATCATTCTTAACAAAATCTGTATTTTCTTTCTTAGTTTTTATTTGAGCTCCAAATCCTGATCTAGCTAATTTTATCATCTCTTCGCCATTGACTTCCTGTCGTAAAAAGTTCATAAGTTGTTCAAGAGACCTTTGGTTGCTCTCAGAAACTCCATAGTACCTGGTGTGGAAGACATTCTATGTCTTTCCCAGGCTCTTAATAAAACATCTTCAGGAAGACAAGATTCTACTAAAGGTGATAAAAAATCGGCTAACTTTTCTTTAGATCTACCTAATGTATCCAGGGCTCGTAAGTGTGACTCAAGTTGATCGTACAAATTTGTCAAATCTTCACTTTTCTTGCATTATTAACAACTTATTTCAGCAACTCTCGAACGTAAACCTGCACCAATAGATCATCTCTGCAAAATCTTTCTTTAAGGAGCTCAATCGCTTTGGGATAATTTTGAGCCGTTGGAGGGAAACTCTCTATTAAGCCAGCTGCTCTAGAGCCAGGACTTATAGCTTGTATCAAACATTGAAATTTGTCTTCCGATGGCATTTCTTTATCTTCATGTATTCTAGAAAACTACTCCAAATGATTGTGTCAACCCTAACCCTTCAGTGACTGATAACTACAGAAAAACTGATTCTGTGATCACTCGAGCTGGTAGGGTTGTGAGAGTGCCTCAACGTTTTGGACAGTAATTGTTGAGTTTCAGTGATCGACATCTCTAAAACCCAAGAGGGGGGTGTCGAGAAACTGCGACGAACTATCTTAACTTTAAATTTTAACTGTAACTGTGGCGTGGAGGCAGTTTTGTAATCAGAAGGGGAATGATCGCCTCAGAGTAAAGAGGTTGATATGTTATGCTCATTTCAAAAAGCTTGATGTTTCGGTTTCAATTATGTTTGTTGTTACGTTTTGTGTTAAATATTAAATGTTTTTTTCAAAAATGGATAGCAGTTAATTCCTTAATTGATACACCTTGCTTATTGTCAATAATGACACCTTATTTTCAAGAGTAGCGATTTTTTAAAGCGAAAGAAAAGCTTTCCATCTTCTCACCGGGCAATACAACAACAGAAATTACAGGTAAGGTAATTTTACTTTTACCTTTAATTAAGAATTATTATTGAATTTATTAAAGTTGATTTAAAATATGCTTTCTTAAATAAAAAGATATATAAGTACTTTTATATTTGAATAAATAAAAAATATACGAGAAAAAAATTTAATCTAAGGACCCCAAAAATTTGAATGGCCTAGGGCCCCGTGTACGCTTATTCCGCCCCTGCCTGATGATGATTTAACTAATTACCTATCAAGTGAGGGTATCGATTGGAACTTTCTCCCACCAAGGGTGCCCAATTTTGGGGGTCTTTGGGAAAGTGGTGTGAAGGCTTTTAAATACCATTTTAAAAGGGTTGTAGCCAATTCCAGACTGACATATGATGAATTCTCAACTATCATTAACCAAATCGAAGGAATTCTACATTCCAGGCTACTTGTACCTCTGTCATCTGATGCCGATGTGATCGAAGCGTTAACCCCTGCCCATTTCTTAATTGGTAGGTCATTAAATACTGTTGTAGAGCCAAATTTATCAGAAGTTAAAGACAATCAATTGTTGAACTGGAAAAAATTAACTAAAATAATTCATATCTTCTGGAAAAAATGGCACATACAATATCTTAACAACTTACAACAGAGGTCCAAGTGGATGGTTGAAAAAGATAATTTAAAGGGTTAATACATTAGTGCTTCTTAAGGAAGAAAATTTGCCTCCTCAAAAGTGGGCGTTAGGTCGAATCATTGAGTTATACTTCGGAGACGACAACCGAGTCAGAGTAGTGAAGGTGAAAACTCAGTCTGGAATCTACAAAAGGCCCATTTCTAAAATTTGTATATTACCAGTTAATACATAAATTCATATAATTGATTCCTTTCTGTCCTGCCAGTCGCGATAGTTTTCGAGACTGGCTGGCATTCACGAGATCTTTACGCGATGATTCTGGAATTTTAGACATTTAGTCGTCTTTGAGACAATTCGAGAATTTTGGAGATGCGGTGAAAAATTATATTAAAGGGGGAACGGAGTACAATGGAGTTAGTTAGTCAGACTAAGAGTCATCTCTGCCTCTTGTCTTTCGGAGCTCGTCGCTAAATCTGTTTTGTTTTGTCTTAACAAAAAGTCCATTCAATAGCCAAACCCGTCGTCGTCACTATTTCGACTAGTGAAGAAATCAGTCACAATACCATTGGAGATACTGTACTCGTTGAAGTTATTCATTCCAGCTCAAAACATTGAGATCGTAGCATAGCAGATATTTCTGTGCCAATATATATATATATATATATATTTGCTGTTCTTGGATCTTTAGGATGTCAAAACGCAAGAATTTAAAATTTTTAATTATTTTGAGAAAAAATCACGACCTAAAACTAGTGAGGTGACAGCATCTAGTACCAATGTAAGTTCTTCTGTTGAACAGAAATGTGATACTTCCGCTGAAGAAAACGTTTCTAGCATAGCAAAATCTGATGAATATGAAAGTGGCCCTCAAAGTGTTACTTCCCACCCATTTGACATTGGACTTTTTTCAGAAGATAGTACACGCGAGGATAAAAAAAAACTGGATATAATAAAAAATGTTTGGGAACCCAATCCAGCATTTTTTTTCCTGAAAAAGGAAAAAGAAAATTGAAATTTCATTTCAAATGGCTTTATCGCTGGAAATTGCTTGCATATACAGAGGTTAAGAGTGGTGCTTTTTGCAAATTTTGTGTACTTTTCGCCCCAAGTGGTGCCGGTTCTGGCAAGCAACCTTTAGGTCATCTGTGCGCAATGTAAAATTTGACAACTGGAAAAAAGCAGTAGAGCGATTCTCTGAGCACGAGAAATGTCTTATGTTATTAAAGAACTAAAATTAATGCCTGAAAATCCCACTGAAATATTCAGCTCTTCTTCTCTTGAGCATTGAATCTTCCATACAAATCCCTAGAATAACGGGAAGATAGAAAAATCGCGCTAATTTTCCCTCATCGACACTCGAAACATGTTTCAGAGTTAGTGTATTTATTCCATTTATAGAAAATTTTATAAAACAATTAGACTTAAGATTTGTATCGCATAGTGATATTTTGAAAAGATTTCAGTGCCTTCTTTCTGCCGATCCTTTCATTTGCTTTTTATTGCTTTCGTTTTGCGATGAACTAGATTTTGGCAATGAATAGTTTTAATTCCTCACTTTGAATTCGAAATTGAGCGAGATAGAATGAAACTGAATAGCAAGTTGCACTTCAATTTATGCTTCAATTTTTCAATGAAAAATAATGAAAGAATTATTGATTAACAATGCCAAAACGCCTATAGAGAAATTATTATATTTTTTAAATTTACATTTTAAAAATAAATATATTCAATTTATAATTTGTTTTTAACATTCTGTAACATAAATATTCACTATGGGATAAAAAAATTATTTCAAGTTGAAAGAAAATGCTAGTACGAAATCAAGCTTCTTTTTGAATAATTTTTCTTTCTAAACAAATGTCTTGATTTTTTTACTTCAGTCTTATTTACATATCCTATATTTTTTTCATTAATCAAAATTACTTTTCTTGCATATTTTATTGGTTTATTCTTTTCTGTTTTTTACAAGAAAAAAAAGTTATTAAAAATAATATTAAAGTGATTTTTTTCCGAAGCAATTCCAGAAAATAAGCTTAATTGGTTAAAAATATTGTATAACAGGTCTTTTAAGAATCAACTAATTTGCATAGAAAAAATTTTTGTTCATATAATTAAAATCAGAACGAGAAAAGAAAAAAATATACACTTCATAAGAAATATTTATTAACTAGAACGCAAAAAAAACACGCTTTCAGATAAAAATTAGATAGTTAATTACTATGTTAAGTAACATTCAAAAATTGTCGCTAAAAATCGCAATATTACATATTTGAAGTAAAACATTTAAGTCAGTATATATTTATTTTTTTAATTCTCTGCTGATTGGTTTCTTTTCTTTTTTTTAAAAAAAATATTCCTTAAAATGAGGTTAAAAAAACTTTTCGAAAAAATTATAACTTATTACTAAATTTAATGCTTTATTTATGTATAATGTTTCATTTATTTTCTTATATAAAGATGAGCCAATTTTTGTTTCTAGTTTTTTTTTAATATTATCACGATTTTTATGTGTGAGGTAATTTTTTTTGAACAAATTAAATGTAATTTGTGCCCTACGTAAAAATCCATGCATTTGCAAATTTTTTTTAAATATATTTACAAGTATTTGTATGTTGCAAATATATAAATAAAAAACTTCAAATATATAGAATTTTTAAAATGCTTTTGTTTGTTGCCCATGTGTGTGTACACAAAGGCAAAGTAAATTAAAATGTTTAAAAAATTTATGCGGCTATAAAATAAAATATGCCAGTTCCAGAATGAATAACGAAAAGCTCGAAAAGGGAAATAATTAGTTGAAAATATTGTTTCAAAATATTGTTCTGAAATTTGCACGACCAGGAAAATTTTTCCAATCAAATTAAATAAACAAAGAAAGGAGTCAAAAGAGGAAAGCCATAAATATTTTAATCTAGACAATGTTACATATGTCTTTTTACGCCGAACAAAAACAAGTAGATAAGACTAATAGTGTAGGATCCACGCTGGCTTTATTTGAAAAAAAAGTACGATTTTTTTGCCTAACATTTTTTTTACGCTTCCGAAGTTGCTATCCGAGTAAGTTAGATATCATTCGCCTCGTATTTTACTGTGCCAAATCGAAAGGAGATGAAAGCTGACTATCATGGCTAATAGTTTAAAAACCATACTGTTTTAGTATAAAAAATGTATAAAAAAATATCTATTTCTGACTTATCCTTTAACACGCGTTCAACATTCCTATCTGGACAAGAGATGCTTTGTTTTTTTTTTTGTTTTTTTTACGTAGTATCATGAAATCAAATATAAGTCGTATTTTATCAGTACCTATATAATATATATATTAGTATATGCGGATTTTAGTATAACAGTGCCTATTATCACAATATCGGTAGTACTAATTTCCAACATTGATTAAGTATCATTGTTGTCAATAACAGTTTGGCGATTTTTTAAGGTTTTGTGAAACGAATACCTTTTCTCCATCAATTTTGTTTTTTAGAACGCAACGTGTTTTTGTTTCTATTACCGTTGATTACAAATTATTTAAATTTATAGAAATATTTTTCAAGCAAACCAAACACGTGATTTCAGTAAATTCTTATTCGAAGATATTGCATGCCATCCATGTATTTCCTTGATCACATCTAAAAAAAACGAATAAGAATAATTAAATTACTTTTATGAAATAGAATTCTAATAATTAATTTTATTAAATAGAGTTTTAATAATTAGTTTTATTAAATAGAGTATTACCCTGCAAAAAATGACCAATAGAAATCAATAAAAAAAAATGTATTGATCTGTACGGGGAAATGGAACACTGATATCAGTAGAGTAGATCAGTACAGTGGACTGGTCATGAAGTATTGATATCAGTAGAGTAGGCCAATATATTGTATTGATCTATATCAGTAGAATGGACTGATATCAGTAGAATGGACTGGTCTGTATGGGGAAATGGAACACTGATATCAGTAGAATGGACTGGTCTGTACGGGGAAATGGAACATTGATATCAGTAGAATGGACTGGTCTGTACGGAGAAATGGAACATTGATATCAGTAGAATGGACTGGTCTGTGCGGGGAAATGGAACACTGATATCAGTAGAATGTACTGGCCTGTATGGGGAAATGGAACAGTGATATCAGTAGAATAGACTGGTCTGTACGGGGAAATGGAAAACTGATATCAGTAGAATGGACTGTTCTGTACTGGGAAATGAAACATGGATAACAGTGGAATGGACTGGTCCGTACAAAGAAATGAGATACTGACATCAGAAAAATGAACTGGTCTAAATTAGGGAAAACAACATTGATGTAAAAATATTAGATAGGTTTAAACAGGAAAATGCAACATTGTTTTGCATCTTTTATATGCAAGATTAAGTTTAATTTGGCAGTACATGATCCAATACAAAGCAGATAATGACCATGATATAGTAAATTTTCTACTGGCTGCAGCCAGTGGAAAAGTGGAAGGAATAACAAATTATATTTTAAAAAACATTCTTCTTTAGACATACACTATGCTAGTTTTAAAGTTAACTTTAATTTCCTTTTTATATTCCTATGTAATTTTAAATATAAATAATTAAATAATATTTTATTGCTTCATATAACTATAAAAAGAAATTTAAAATGTGAATTCAAGAGGGTATCCCATTGAAAAAAAATCCTGGTACAAAAAATAAAAAAAATACCGGGGTATGAAACACCAGTTCCAGTATAATACTGGATCGGGAATTATACTAGACTCAGCGTTTCATCAGCCGGTATCATATTGGCTCTGGAATGATACAAAATCATATATCATACAGAAACATTATTTTATTGACCTGACCTGACTAAAATAACCAAAAGCATGGCTAAAATAAACAAGTCAACTTATTGTCGTTTCAAGACCCCATTGTGTTGGGTATAGCATTCTGGTAGTAAAAAGTTTCAATATTTAAGAAAGAAAAAAAATTTCAGAAAACTCTTAAAGTATATCATAGGCTTTTAATCATTATACACACGAATGATATACCTATTTATTTGATTTTTTATCTATACATAACTTGAGCTAAGCATTTGTCATCAAACCAAATACGATGAAACTGTAAATTTGGCAAAAAAATGGATATTTTGAAGAAAGTATTGGCGGATGCCATTTTCGAACAAAAAGAAAAATTTATTTTCTCCTTGATCCCGGGGGGAAATGGTCAAAAGGAATTTTTTTTATTCAGTTACAGTAAATAAGTGGTAGCAAGATGCAGACTATTTTGGCAGAAAATATATTTTCTCATGGCAATAACATATGCACTAACATGATAACACATAACATAGTGTTGATTCAGGCTTATCTTTATATTACTGCACTAATCTAATAAGTTTGCAAAAATTAACCTCAACCTACTCCTATTCCCCCCCCCCCTCAAACACGATAAAACATCTGCAATTTTCAATCTCCCCCCCATTCATTGCTCATTTTCCTCCCCAACAGCAAAATGACAATTTTTCAATGACAAATACATCAAATTTGTATTTGTATTTTTATAAAATAATTCAATTTATAATAAATTTATATTTTGCTTAAAAGTTTCCTACTGAAAATAATGAATCATAAAAAATTGTTAAGATCTGCCGTTGGCTTAGAATTTTAAAATCTGGCTAATAAATTTAAATCTTTAGCATGGGCAATGAATATATAGATAGTAATATCACAATTAAAGGTCAGTAAAGAAAAAGAGCAGGTAAACAAAGAAAACACAACACCAGCAGCAAAATTATAATGGTAATCATTCCTAATACAATGGTAAATTAACCAGTAAGAATAACCTAAACCAAATTTAGAAAAATTATAGTCTAAAATGAAATAAAATTAGCAGTATAATGAGAAAGTAATAAAACATCATAGTAAAAGGTGATAACATAGATAAATTTGCTACAAAGAATGAAACGACTTTATTTATTAAACGACTATAGTCCATTTTATCTGAAGAGATGGTAAGACTTGTTTAATGTAGGTTTTTATAAAAAAGTCCATATATTTCGTAAAGAACTTCTAAATTAAAACATTCTTTTAATTTTGAAAAAACCAAATTCAACATTTTTTTAAAAATTTTTACTAGGTAACACTAGTTAACTAAAAAACTTGCCGGGGGAGGTACATGGGCAAGCATAACAAAGGAGGCCTGACCAAATCTTTCCCGCAGCATACACACCAGGCACATTCTTTATATTTTAGTCTATTTCTCTCCCAATGGTGGAGAAGATTTGGTTGTAGGGGAGAGTAAAAGCAAATGGATCAGCTTTATCATTTCCAGGAATGTCGCAATGGCTCAGAGAATAGAGAGTTTGGCTTTCAACGACATGAATCCGGTTCGAATCTTAACAATTGCTGGTAAATATGCATTCTCCATTCGGTTCGCTCTGACCAGAGTGCTAACGTAAAATACTCTCAGTGGTAGACGGATCATGGGTTTGAGTCCCTTTGATGCCAAACTAACCGTGACAGGTTTGAGTGGTTTTCTTCTCAATGTAACCCAAATGCTGGTTAGTTCCATCAAAATTTCTTCTAATACTTGGTCCAGGAGTTCCCTTGTCTACTGGATTAGGTTCAAAATTAGAAGGGTACGGAGTTGAGTCTTGTCAAGTATTCAGCTCGGCTGGAAAATTTAAAACAGAACGTATCAATGTAAGAGTATTTTATTTGAATAAGTTGCTAAAAGTTTTCATCACAATGTACACAAATACATTCATGAAGATTTTATTACATTAAGAATAGGTTTAGCCAGAGTAATTTCTAAATTTAATATTATTGATAATCTTATTTAAAGAAACAAAAAAATTTAAATCCAGCTAAGCTTAAATACATAAGAAAGTGTAAGGATCTTCTTTAACACATAATGAAACTGGAGTAAACAAAGAAAATTTAAATGTATATAGAAAGTAATTATTTATAAAAATAATTAGTTATTTATAAAAATAACTACTTAGAAAAATAATTATTATTTGTAAAAATATCTAATACTTTCATTTACTTGAACACAGCAAACCGGAACGTACCAAAAAAACTATAAATCATTTAGTTATACTAATTATATAAATTTAAGATTACACGAACATTAAATTGTCTTTCAGAGAGTAGAAAAAAATAACACTGAATTAAGCTTTTACACATATCTTTACCTTAAAATCAATATTATTTTTTTCTAAATATTTTAACAAAATTGCTTTACTTCATATTTTTTGGCTAGAGTTCAGGAAAAGCATTAGTTATAGATTAATAAAAGTTATTTGATAATGTAATGCTATGTAACACAGGTAAGGTAGCAATTACAATAAAATAAATAAGGGTTTCTTAAAAATTATTATCATTGACGCTGAATTAGAAAGTTTTACTAGGTAGCTTTTTGCAGCACGTAAACATGGAATATAAAGTGTTGAGCATTGAATATGTACATTGATAATATTGTGCTTGTATTGATAATATTGTGTACACTGATACATTAATAATATTGTATTGATAATTGTTAAGCATTGAATATAAGTACCAAATATTTCTTTTATGAAGTATTCAGTATATATCGAGAAAACATTAAGAATTTATCTTGAAAATGCCATTGGCGCAACAGCGATTCTGTATATCCAATCCATTCGTGATCAGATAAATGATATGCAAATAATTTTTTTATTTCTTATTTATAGTTATTGATAACAAAATTATGTGAATTATACTGCACTGGTTAGCAATACTATTTTCATTTAATATTTTTAAAAAGCTCAAGCTGTCAAGTATTTTTCATTATTATATTCTAAACATAGAGCAAGGTACTCATCACCGCCATCACTCAAACATGACCAAACATCCCATTTCTAGGGCTTTATTTTTTAACGGCCACCGTTGGAATGCCACGTAATTTTGATACTGGTCAGATAAAGTGGACTCCACTTGAGCTAGCTCTTTTCAATCTTCCGCACGATAACCAATGAAAGAACTTTCAGCCGTGGCAGATTTTATATGCACCTTGCTGCGTATACACGTCAGTTGTTTTGTACATTGCCAGGATCAAACTCATTACCCTTGTTCTCTAATAAGCACTGTGAAAGGCATTTTAACCAGCTGTGCCACAAGAGCACCCTGGAGCAAGCTACTAACCCTTCTTAAAAATCAAATAAATTTTACTTTGAAATGTTAAAATTTTTAAAAGGAAATTTTTCAGCTGTAAATAATTATATATCCCATGTTATCTATTTTTAATCATAAATTCAGAACTAAAATTAGAAATTTTAAACTTAAAACTGTGATGTTAGAATAAAACATTTTTAAACATTACTTCTACAAAATTAATAATTACTAATTCAAAATCTATAAATCATTAGAACATTGTTGTTTTCTTTCATGCGCACACCATATTTAACATATAAATAAAGCATAATCTTTTTTTTTTCTTCAGGTTTATATCAACTGGAGGTTTAGAATGTCAATTGTTTTTTAAAATAGCTAGTGAATGAAAGTATACCCAGCAAAAACATAAGTTCTGGCCGTTTGCGAAAAAACTGACGGCACCGTTGGGAAAGTGATAGTGCGTATTACTGCATACTGGGTATACCTAGGCCCTTCATGGAACGCAATGCAGAAAGTTTTCAAACATTCATTAAGCATTGGCCCTATAGCTCGACTATTGCGGTCACCCAGCTTACACTAATATCAGCTGGTCCAGTGACGGGCAACGTCTGTTTGGAACTCAACTCAACTCTAAATAGATCGGCATCGATACTGTGTTTACTAGTTCGAGTATTGCGAGCAGCGAAAGATTTTTATATTAGCTTTTTACATTAGATAAATAATTCTGAATTTTTAAATTTTGAATTTGATCTTAGAAAGATGGAAAACAATAATGGGTAAATATCTTTTTTCAATTTTTTTTATTGTTTGTTTTTAAGATCAATAAATTTTGTCATAAAAGAAGTCATTCCATACTGAAAATATTATTACTCCTTCTTCAGAAATAGCTTTCGTATATAGTTAAATATATGCTAATAATAATAATTGTATAGTTTAAACTCTCATTTTAAATAAATTATTCCTGATGTTTTGCGATCGCAAGTAAATTGCTTAAACTCAGAATTCAAAGGTGAGTTAAAGGAATGCAATTGCAATCCTATTTTCAAATTGCAAAAGTCTATAAAATATTTCTTATATTAGAATGTTATTTTCCTGGGAATATATCTTTCATTTAGTTTGGAACAAAATTAGTTTTGTTCCTTAATGATTTTTTCGTACATCTTAACTGAATACTTTAATATTTTAGTTAGAATTCATAAAACGATGATATTCTCTGCTTTTGTTTACAAATGTATGGCATATTTAATGATCTTAATTATTTGTTTAAATTTAATGATCTTAATTATTTGTTTAAATTTAATGATCTTAATTTCAATGTATGGTTTGAATTCTTTCTCAGATGTTGGCACTATAAAGATATATCTGTATAGTGATCTGTTATGCCAACTACAAACATCAATGCACCAAATGAAATGTAGACTTGTTAAATTTTAAAATATATATATATATGTTTGTTTGGAGGAAAGTGTTAGCTACGAATTATACCCTTCAAGTTCGTCACCTTGTGTGATTTTTGTTTTGTTTTTTTAACTGTCTCGCTGGCCCTTGTCCAGAAGCTGCAGAGAATGCAATGAGGAACCTGCATGCTTTTTTTTATGTTTTAAAATGAAACATCATGCCATTTTATAAAGATAGACACCAATTTCAGACCGGTGCGATAACTAGTTATTTTGTTATTACTAGTTAAAATCGCTCGATTAGCCCCGCCACCTAAATTGCTACTAGGTTTCCCATCCGCTCAGATGACATCACAGTATAGTACAACCATTGCTCTCATCGTGTTGTTAAACGGTGAAAGCATATGCCACGCCACCTAGTATAAATTCTGAAAAATGGCATACATAATACATAATGATATATACATAATGATAGCTATTAAATACGATATTATTCTGAGTGACTAAAAATTTTATTTGGGTAAACAAAATATAGTTTGTAATAACCAAATGAAATAGTTATATTGATTCTATATAGACAAAATAAAAGTGAATGCAGTTTAATATTTGAACTAAATTTACTTTCTACAAACGAACTACAAATTTGTATTCTTATTTACAAATAATTGCTAGTGCATTAGAGATTTTATGAATATATGTACCTACTTATTTTTTAAAAAGATTTTTAAATAAATTAATAAACTTCAATTAATAATAGTACCCCTCTTTGTTTAGTGTTCTTGGAAGAAAGACTTGTCCTCTGAAACAACAAAAGAGGAGAAGGCTTTCTAAAATTTTAGACGAGCATAAAAAAGAGGCAGCTTTGAACAAAATGTGTCAAAGTTTGTTGCCATCGACCTCGAAATTTATGTCCGTCAAACCCAATCCTCATTTGAATATCGTAAGTTCAGATGATGAAGATTCTGATCCGAATCAAATGCCCTCTAAAGTACTGCATGGCCAGGAGGAGGCAAAAAATGTTTTTTTTGAAGATTATGATTTTAATGAGGGATTCAACCTTCCCCTTTCATCTGAATCAAGTGATGAAGAGGTCAAAGAAATAGGATCTTTTTTGCGAAATTGGTATTTTGGGACTAATGGAGTAGCCATGAAACATCTAACTTCATTATTAAAGGGGTTGAAAAAGTGGCACCCAGAATTACCAAGTACCGCAGCAACTTTGCTGAAAACCCCCCGTCGTGTTGATATCCAACAAATGGGATCTGGTGAATTTTTTCATTTTGGGCTGAAAAGTGGCATTGAGAAAACAATGAAACAACATCATATTGTGCAGGACTCTCTACTCTTGGATTTTAATATTGATGGTCTCCCTTTGTTTCGAAGCTCCAGAAAACAGTTTTGGCCCATATTATGTAGATTATATGCTTCACCCATGCCTGCTAATCCTTTCCTTGTTTCTCTTTTTTGTGGATTGACGAAGCCACCTATTCATGAGTTTTTACAACCTGTTGTTGAGGAATTAAAAGATGTCCTTGTCAACGGTATAGCCATAAATACAGCAAATCAAAAATTATCTGTTAAGGTGAGAAGTTTTATTTGCGATACGCCTGCACGCTGTTCGTTAAATGTGTTAAGAATTTCAATGGATATAATGGGTGTGATCGTTGTGTTCAGCATGGTGAGCGAGTAAACAATCGTACAGTTTTTTTAGAAATGAAGGCAGATCTGCGCACTGACCGTTCTTTTGCACAAATGGTACACAGTGAACATCATCTCGATAATCTGGTCAGTCCTTTAAATGATTTAAATATTGGCATGGTATCTTCTTTTCCACATGATCCTATGCATTTAGTTTATCTAGGGATGATGAGAAAACTGTTATACTCTTGGAAAGGAAAGGGATCATCGCATCTTGGAAAGCTTCGGGCAAGGGACAGGATCAGACTCGATGATATGATAACATCTTCCAAGTCTTTGTGGCCATCTGATTTCGCTCGTGAGCCAAGATCCTTAAATGAGCTAGATTATTGGAAAGCTACTGAGCTCAGGCAATTTCTTCTCTATCTTGGCCCAGTTTTGCTGAAGGATATTCTGCCAATGGAATATTATTCTCATTTTATGCTTCTTTTCATCGCAATCAATATAATGAGCGTTGCGAAATATATGCATCTGCTGGATGTTGCAAAAAAGTGTTTGTCAGACTTTGTGCGTGATAGTAAAAAGTTATACGGCAAAGAATTTTTAGTTTATAACACACATTCTTTGTTGCATTTACCAGCTGATGCAGAGAGATTGGGTCCCTTGCCTTCTTTTAGTGCATTTCCATTTGAAAACTTCTTGGGTAGCCTGAAGAATATACTGATGAAACCGAATTCACCATTACAACAGGTTGTGAAAAGGTTGGCTGAAAAAAATCTATGTTTCTTTGAGTCAGAAAATGTTGCTGGTAAAAGCAAAGGTTTCTCTTCTTTAAAAGAAAACAATGACAAAGATTTGCCAACTGCTGGAGTTCAAGGGATGAACTTACATGGCCTTGCTTGTGAGGAATATAAATTAACGACAAAAACTAAGGACTGTGTTGTTCTCCTTAAAGGAAACATCATTTTAAGAATTTTTAATTTTGTTCAGAATGACGATGGATATTATTTAATTGGAAAGAAGTTTGATCTGAAGAGTTTTTCAAGTTTTTATTCAGGGCCAATAAACTTGGAAGTTTTTGATATCTTTCAAGTTGATGAACTTTCTGAACGTTTTGAAGCCTTTCATTCCTCTCATATCAAATGCAAGGCCATGCTGATCAAATATCATGATAGTTATGTGTGTGTACCTCTTCTCCATGCATCAACATAGTACTAGAAATTCATTACCATTTATCTCCACCAGATCCATTACCATATCATGTCGACATTGTTCAAACTAATCGCCACACCAACAATTGTTATAACTTGCTTCTCCAGTCTACTTTTTTGCAATCCTATTCCTCCTTCTGTTATGCAACGTATAATTTATCTCAGTCTTACCAGTATCGAAATAATTACCTCTGATGAATCAGGGCTAACTACAGGGGCAGGTGAAGAAATCTTATGTCTTGAGCACAAACTGAACAGAATCGTCAAATATCTTCTCATATAAAGTGCAACGCCATGCTGGTCAAATATTACAGTTATGTGTGTGTACCTCCTCTCCATGCATCAACACAGTACTACGAATCCATTACCATTTATCTCCACCAGATCCATTACCATCTCATGTCGACATTGTTCAAACTAAACGCCACACCAACTATTGTTATAACTTGCTTCTCCAGACTACTTTTTTGAAATCCTATTCCTCCTTCAGTTATGCAACTTATTATTTATCTCAGTCTTTCCAGTAACAAAATAATTACCTCTGATGAATCAGGGCTATCTACAGGGGCAGGTGAAGAAATCTTATATCTAGAGCACTAACTGAACAGAATTGGCAAATATCTTCTCATATCCAATGCAACCCCATGCTGATAAAATATTATAGTTATGTGTGTGTACCTCCTCTCCGTGCATGTTTATGTTTATTATAAACAGAAAACTGCTTACTCTACAGCATCATATCCAATACCGATTCAACCACACAAATGTGTGCAGACCCAAAGTAAATTCCATCAAAAGTGTTTCAATAGAAATTGTGATTCCCCTCTGTGAATTCATACGATTAGGTTAATGTTTATTATAAACTGAAAACTGTTTATTCTACAGCATCATATCCAATACCGATTCAACCAAACAAATGTGTGCAGACCTGAAGTAAATTCCAACAGAAATGTTTCGATTGTTTTTTCCCTCTGAGAACTCAAACGATTAGGTTAATGTTTATTATAAACTGAAAACTGTTTACTCTACTGCATCATATCCAATGCCGATTCAACAGAATCAAATGTGTGCAGACCCAAAGTAAACTCCATCAAAAGTGTTTCAATAGAAATTGTGATTCCCCTCTGTGAATTCATACGATTAGGTTAATGTTTATTATAAACTGAAAACTGTTTATTCTACAGCATCATATCCAATGCCGATTCAACCAAACAAATGTGTGCAGACCTGAAGTAAATTCCAACAGAAATGTTTCGATTGTTTTTTCCCTCTGAGAACTCAAACGATTAGGTTAATGTTTATTATAAACTGAAAACTGTTTACTCTACTGCATCATATCCAATGCCGATTCAACAGAATCAAATGTGTGCAGACCCAAAGTAAATTCCATCAAAAGTGTTTCAATAGAAATTGTGATTCCCCTCTGTGAATTCATACGATTAGGTTAATGTTTATTATAAACTGAAAACTGTTTACTCTACTGCATCATATCCAATGCCGATTCAACAGAATCAAATGTGTGCAGACCCAAAGTAAACTCCATCAAAAGTGTTTCAATAGAAATTGTGATTCCCCTCTATGAATTCATACGATTAGGTTAATGTTTATTATAAACTGAAAACTGTTTATTCTACAGCATCATATCCAATGCCGATTCAACCAAACAAATGTGTGCAGACCTGAAGTAAATTCCAACAAAAATGTTTCGATTGTTTTTTCCCTCTGAGAACTCAAACGATTAGGTTAATGTTTATTATAAACTGAAAACTGTTTATTCTACAGCATCATATCCAATACCGATTCAACCAAACAAATGTGTGCAGGCCTGAAGTAAATTCCAACAGAAATGTTTCGATTGTTTTTTCCCTCTGAGAACTCAAACGATTAGGTTAATGTTTATTATAAACTGAAAACTGTTTACTCTACTGCATCATATCCAATGCCGATTCAACAGAATCAAATGTGTGCAGACCCAAAGTAAACTCCATCAAAAGTGTTTCAATAGAAATTGTGATTCCCCTCTGTGAATTCATACGATTAGGTTAATGTTTATTATAAACTGAAAACTGTTTATTCTACAGCATCATATCCAATGCCGATTCAACCAAACAAATGTGTGCAGACCTGAAGTAAATTCCAACAGAAATGTTTCGATTGTTTTTTCCCTCTGAGAACTCAAACGATTAGGTTAATGTTTATTATAAACTGAAAACTGTTTATTCTACAGCATCATATCCAATACCGATTCAACCAAACAAATGTGTGCAGACCTGAAGTAAATTCCAACAGAAATGTTTCGATTGTTTTTTCCCTCTGAGAACTCAAACGATTAGGTTAATGTTTATTATAAACTGAAAACTGTTTACTCTACTGCATCATATCCAATGCCGATTCAACAGAATCAAATGTGTGCAGACCCAAAGTAAATTCCATCAAAAGTGTTTCAATAGAAATTGTGATTCCCCTCTGTGAATTCATACGATTAGGTTAATGTTTATTATAAACTGAAAACTGTTTACTCTACTGCATCATATCCAATGCCGATTCAACAGAATCAAATGTGTGCAGACCCAAAGTAAATTCCATCAAAAGTGTTTCAATAGAAATTGTGATTCCCCTCTATTATAAACTGAAAACTGTTTATTCTACAGCATCATATCCAATACCGATTCAACCAAACAAATGTGTGCAGACCTGAAGTAAATTCCAACAGAAATGTTTCGATTGTTTTTTCCCTCTGAGAACTCAAACGATTAGGTTAATGTTTATTATAAACTGAAAACTGTTTACTCTACTGCATCATATCCAATGCCGATTCAACAGAATCAAATGTGTGCAGACCCAAAGTAAACTCCATCAAAAGTGTTTCAATAGAAATTGTGATTCCCCTCTGTGAATTCATACGATTAGGTTAATGTTTATTATAAACTGAAAACTGTTTATTCTACAGCATCATATCCAATGCCGATTCAACCAAACAAATGTGTGCAGACCTGAAGTAAATTCCAACAGAAATGTTTCGATTGTTTTTTCCCTCTGAGAACTCAAACGATTAGGTTAATGTTTATTATAAACTGAAAACTGTTTATTCTACAGCATCATATCCAATACCGATTCAACCAAACAAATGTGTGCAGACCTGAAGTAAATTCCAACAGAAATGTTTCGATTGTTTTTTCCCTCTGAGAACTCAAACGATTAGGTTAATGTTTATTATAAACTGAAAACTGTTTATTCTACAGCATCATATCCAATACCGATTCAACCAAACAAATGTGTGCAGACCTGAAGTAAATTCCAACAGAAATGTTTCGATTGTTTTTTCCCTCTGAGAACTCAAACGATTAGGTTAATGTTTATTATAAACTGAAAACTGTTTACTCTACTGCATCATATCCAATGCCGATTCAACAGAATCAAATGTGTGCAGACCCAAAGTAAACTCCATCAAAAGTGTTTCAATAGAAATTGTGATTCCCCTCTGTGAATTCATACGATTAGGTTAATGTTTATTATAAACTGAAAACTGTTTATTCTACAGCATCATATCCAATGCCGATTCAACCAAACAAATGTGTGCAGACCTGAAGTAAATTCCAACAGAAATGTTTCGATTGTTTTTTCCCTCTGAGAACTCAAACGATTAGGTTAATGTTTATTATAAACTGAAAACTGTTTATTCTACAGCATCATATCCAATTCCGATTCAACCAAACAAATGTGTGCAGACCTGAAGTAAATTCCAACAGAAATGTTTCGATTGTTTTTTCCCTCTGAGAACTCAAACGATTAGGTTAATGTTTATTATAAACTGAAAACTGTTTACTCTACTGCATCATATCCAATGCCGATTCAACAGAATCAAATGTGTGCAGACCCAAAGTAAACTCCATCAAAAGTGTTTCAATAGAAATTGTGATTCCCCTCTGTGAATTCATACGATTAGGTTAATGTTTATTATAAACTGAAAACTGTTTATTCTACAGCATCATATCCAATGCCGATTCAACCAAACAAATGTGTGCAGACCTGAAGTAAATTCCAACAGAAATGTTTCGATTGTTTTTTCCCTCTGAGAACTCAAACGATTAGGTTAATGTTTATTATAAACTGAAAACTGTTTACTCTACTGCATCATATCCAATGCCGATTCAACAGAATCAAATGTCTGCAGACCCAAAGTAAATTCCATCAAAAGTGTTTCAATAGAAATTGTGATTCCCCTCTGTGAATTCATACGATTAGGTTAATGTTTATTATAAACTGAAAACTGTTTACTCTACTGCATCATATCCAATGCCGATTCAACAGAATCAAATGTGTGCAGACCCAAAGTAAATTCCATCAAAAGTGTTTCAATAGAAATTGTGATTCCCCTCTGTGAATTCATACGATTAGGTTAATGTTTATTATAAACTGAAAACTGTTTATTCTACAGCATCATATCCAATACCGATTCAACCAAACAAATGTGTGCAGACCTGAAGTAAATTCCAACAAAAATGTTTCGATTGTTTTTTCCCTCTGAGAACTCAAACGATTAGGTTAATGTTTATTATAAACTGAAAACTGTTTATTCTACAGCATCATATCCAATACCGATTCAACCAAACAAATGTGTGCAGACCTGAAGTAAATTCCAACAGAAATGTTTCGATTGTTTTTTCCCTCTGAGAACTCAAACGATTAGGTTAATGTTTATTATGAACTGAAAACTGTTTACTCTACTGCATCATATCCAATGCCGATTCAACAGAATCAAATGTGTGCAGACCCAAAGTAAACTCCATCAAAAGTGTTTCAATAGAAATTGTGATTCCCCTCTGTGAATTCATACGATTAGGTTAATGTTTATTATAAACTGAAAACTGTTTATTCTACAGCATCATATCCAATGCCGATTCAACCAAACAAATGTGTGCAGACCTGAAGTAAATTCCAACAGAAATGTTTCGATTGTTTTTTCCCTCTGAGAACTCAAACGATTAGGTTAATGTTTATTATAAACTGAAAACTGTTTATTCTACAGCATCATATCCAATACCGATCCAACCAAATTAATGTGTGCAGACCTGAAGTAAATTCCAACAGAAATGTTTCGATTGTTTTTTCCCTCTGAGAACTCAAACGATTAGGTTAATGTTTATTATAAACTGAAAACTGTTTATTCTACAGCATCATATCCAATACCGATTCAACCAAACAAATGTGTGCAGACCTGAAGTAAATTCCAACAGAAATGTTTCGATTGTTTTTTCCCTCTGAGAACTCAAACGATTAGGTTAATGTTTATTATAAACTGAAAACTGTTTACTCTACTGCATCATATCCAATGCCGATTCAACAGAATCAAATGTGTGCAGACCCAAAGTAAATTCCATCAAAAGTGTTTCAATAGAAATTGTGATTCCCCTCTGTGAATTCATACGATTAGGTTAATGTTTATTATAAACTGAAAACTGTTTACTCTACTGCATCATATCCAATGCCGATTCAACAGAATCAAATGTGTGCAGACCCAAAGTAAATTCCATCAAAAGTGTTTCAATAGAAATTGTGATTCCCCTCTATTATAAACTGAAAACTGTTTATTCTACAGCATCATATCCAATACCGATTCAACCAAACAAATGTGTGCAGACCTGAAGTAAATTCCAACAGAAATGTTTCGATTGTTTTTTCCCTCTGAGAACTCAAACGATTAGGTTAATGTTTATTATAAACTGAAAACTGTTTACTCTACTGCATCATATCCAATGCCGATTCAACAGAATCAAATGTGTGCAGACCCAAAGTAAACTCCATCAAAAGTGTTTCAATAGAAATTGTGATTCCCCTCTGTGAATTCATACGATTAGGTTAATGTTTATTATAAACTGAAAACTGTTTATTCTACAGCATCATATCCAATGCCGATTCAACCAAACAAATGTGTGCAGACCTGAAGTAAATTCCAACAGAAATGTTTCGATTGTTTTTTCCCTCTGAGAACTCAAACGATTAGGTTAATGTTTATTATAAACTGAAAACTGTTTATTCTACAGCATCATATCCAATACCGATTCAACCAAACAAATGTGTGCAGACCTGAAGTAAATTCCAACAGAAATGTTTCGATTGTTTTTTCCCTCTGAGAACTCAAACGATTAGGTTAATGTTTATTATAAAATGAAAACTGTTTACACTACTGCATCATATCCAATGCCGATTCAACAGAATCAAATGTGTGCAGACCCAAAGTAAACTCCATCAAAAGTGTTTCAATAGAAATTGTGATTCCCCTCTGTGAATTCATACGATTAGGTTAATGTTTATTATAAACTGAAAACTGTTTATTCTACAGCATCATATCCAATGCCGATTCAACCAAACAAATGTGTGCAGACCTGAAGTAAATTCCAACAGAAATGTTTCGATTGTTTTTTCCCTCTGAGAACTCAAACGATTAGGTTAATGTTTATTATAAACTGAAAACTGTTTACTCTACTGCATCATATCCAATGCCGATTCAACAGAATCAAATGTGTGCAGACCCAAAGTAAACTCCATCAAAAGTGTTTCAATAGAAATTGTGATTCCCCTCTGTGAATTCATACGATTAGGTTAATGTTTATTATAAACTGAAAACTGTTTATTCTACAGCATCATATCCAATGCCGATTCAACCAAACAAATGTGTGCAGACCTGAAGTAAATTCCAACAGAAATGTTTCGATTGTTTTTTCCCTCTGAGAACTCAAACGATTAGGTTAATGTTTATTATAAACTGAAAACTGTTTACTCTACTGCATCATATCCAATGCCGATTCAACAGAATCAAATGTGTGCAGACCCAAAGTAAATTCCATCAAAAGTGTTTCAATAGAAATTGTGATTCCCCTCTGTGAATTCATACGATTAGGTTAATGTTTATTATAAACTGAAAACTGTTTACTCTACTGCATCATATCCAATGCCGATTCAACAGAATCAAATGTGTGCAGACCCAAAGTAAATTCCATCAAAAGTGTTTCAATAGAAATTGTGATTCCCCTCTGTGAATTCATACGATTAGGTTAATGTTTATTATAAACTGAAAACTGTTTACTCTACTGCATCATATCCAATGCCGATTCAACAGAATCAAATGTGTGCAGACCCAAAGTAAATTCCATCAAAAGTGTTTCAATAGAAATTGTGATTCCCCTCTATTATAAACTGAAAACTGTTTATTCTACAGCATCATATCCAATACCGATTCAACCAAACAAAAGTGTGCAGACCTGAAGTAAATTCCAACAGAAATGTTTCGATTGTTTTTTCCCTCTGAGAACTCAAACGATTAGGTTAATGTTTATTATAAACTGAAAACTGTTTACTCTACTGCATCATATCCAATGCCGATTCAACAGAATCAAATGTGTGCAGACCCAAAGTAAACTCCATCAAAAGTGTTTCAATAGAAATTGTGATTCCCCTCTGTGAATTCATACGATTAGGTTAATGTTTATTATAAACTGAAAACTGTTTATTCTACAGCATCATATCCAATGCCGATTCAACCAAACAAATGTGTGCAGACCTGAAGTAAATTCCAACAGAAATGTTTCGATTGTTTTTTCCCTCTGAGAACTCAAACGATTAGGTTAATGTTTATTATAAACTGAAAACTGTTTATTCTACAGCATCATATCCAATACCGATTCAACCAAACAAATGTGTGCAGACCTGAAGTAAATTCCAACAGAAATGTTTCGATTGTTTTTTCCCTCTGAGAACTCAAACGATTAGGTTAATGTTTATTATAAAATGAAAACTGTTTACACTACTGCATCATATCCAATGCCGATTCAACAGAATCAAATGTGTGCAGACCCAAAGTAAACTCCATCAAAAGTGTTTCAATAGAAATTGTGATTCCCCTCTGTGAATTCATACGATTAGGTTAATGTTTATTATAAACTGAAAACTGTTTATTCTACAGCATCATATCCAATGCCGATTCAACCAAACAAATGTGTGCAGACCTGAAGTAAATTCCAACAGAAATGTTTCGATTGTTTTTTCCCTCTGAGAACTCAAACGATTAGGTTAATGTTTATTATAAACTGAAAACTGTTTACTCTACTGCATCATATCCAATGCCGATTCAACAGAATCAAATGTGTGCAGACCCAAAGTAAACTCCATCAAAAGTGTTTCAATAGAAATTGTGATTCCCCTCTGTGAATTCATACGATTAGGTTAATGTTTATTATAAACTGAAAACTGTTTATTCTACAGCATCATATCCAATGCCGATTCAACCAAACAAATGTGTGCAGACCTGAAGTAAATTCCAACAGAAATGTTTCGATTGTTTTTTCCCTCTGAGAACTCAAACGATTAGGTTAATGTTTATTATAAACTGAAAACTGTTTACTCTACTGCATCATATCCAATGCCGATTCAACAGAATCAAATGTGTGCAGACCCAAAGTAAATTCCATCAAAAGTGTTTCAATAGAAATTGTGATTCCCCTCTGTGAATTCATACGATTAGGTTAATGTTTATTATAAACTGAAAACTGTTTACTCTACTGCATCATATCCAATGCCGATTCAACAGAATCAAATGTGTGCAGACCCAAAGTAAATTCCATCAAAAGTGTTTCAATAGAAATTGTGATTCCCCTCTGTGAATTCATACGATTAGGTTAATGTTTATTATAAACTGAAAACTGTTTATTCTACAGCATCATATCCAATACCGATTCAACCAAACAAATGTGTGCAGACCTGAAGTAAATTCCAACAAAAATGTTTCGATTGTTTTTTCCCTCTGAGAACTCAAACGATTAGGTTAATGTTTATTATAAACTGAAAACTGTTTATTCTACAGCATCATATCCAATACCGATTCAACCAAACAAATGTGTGCAGACCTGAAGTAAATTCCAACAGAAAGTTTTCGATTGTTTTTTCCCTCTGAGAACTCAAACGATTAGGTTAATGTTTATTATAAACTGAAAACTGTTTACTCTACTGCATCATATCCAATGCCGATTCAACAGAATCAAATGTGTGCAGACCCAAAGTAAACTCCATCAAAAGTGTTTCAATAGAAATTGTGATTCCCCTCTGTGAATTCATACGATTAGGTTAATGTTTATTATAAACTGAAAACTGTTTATTCTACAGCATCATATCCAATGCCGATTCAACCAAACAAATGTGTGCAGACCTGAAGTAAATTCCAACAGAAATGTTTCGATTGTTTTTTCCCTCTGAGAACTCAAACGATTAGGTTAATGTTTATTATAAACTGAAAACTGTTTATTCTACAGCATCATATCCAATACCGATTCAACCAAACAAATGTGTGCAGACCTGAAGTAAATTCCAACAGAAATGTTTCGATTGTTTTTTCCCTCTGAGAACTCAAACGATTAGGTTAATGTTTATTATAAACTGAAAACTGTTTATTCTACAGCATCATATCCAATACCGATTCAACCAAACAAATGTGTGCAGACCTGAAGTAAATTCCAACAGAAATGTTTCGATTGTTTTTTCCCTCTGAGAACTCAAACGATTAGGTTAATGTTTATTATAAACTGAAAACTGTTTACTCTACTGCATCATATCCAATGCCGATTCAACAGAATCAAATGTGTGCAGACCCAAAGTAAATTCCATCAAAAGTGTTTCAATAGAAATTGTGATTCCCCTCTGTGAATTCATACGATTAGGTTAATGTTTATTATAAACTGAAAACTGTTTACTCTACTGCATCATATCCAATGCCGATTCAACAGAATCAAATGTGTGCAGACCCAAAGTAAATTCCATCAAAAGTGTTTCAATAGAAATTGTGATTCCCCTCTATTATAAACTGAAAACTGTTTATTCTACAGCATCATATCCAATACCGATTCAACCAAACAAATGTGTGCAGACCTGAAGTAAATTCCAACAGAAATGTTTCGATTGTTTTTTCCCTCTGAGAACTCAAACGATTAGGTTAATGTTTATTATAAACTGAAAACTGTTTACTCTACTGCATCATATCCAATGCCGATTCAACAGAATCAAATGTGTGCAGACCCAAAGTAAACTCCATCAAAAGTGTTTCAATAGAAATTGTGATTCCCCTCTGTGAATTCATACGATTAAGTTAATGTTTATTATAAACTGAAAACTGTTTATTCTACAGCATCATATCCAATGCCGATTCAACCAAACAAATGTGTGCAGACCTGAAGTAAATTCCAACAGAAATGTTTCGATTGTTTTTTCCCTCTGAGAACTCAAACGATTAGGTAAATGTTTATTATAAACTGAAAACTGTTTATTCTACAGCATCATATCCAATACCGATTCAACCAAACAAATGTGTGCAGACCTGAAGTAAATTCCAACAGAAATGTTTCGATTGTTTTTTCCCTCTGAGAACTCAAACGATTAGGTTAATGTTTATTATAAACTGAAAACTGTTTATTCTACAGCATCATATCCAATACCGATTCAACCAAACAAATGTGTGCAGACCTGAATTAAATTCCAACAGAAATGTTTCGATTGTTTTTTCCCTCTGAGAACTCAAACGATTAGGTTAATGTTTATTATAAACTGAAAACTGTTTACTCTACTGCATCATATCCAATGCCGATTCAACAGAATCAAATGTGTGCAGATCCAAAGTAAACTCCATCAAAAGTGTTTCAATAGAAATTGTGATTCCCCTCTGTGAATTCATACGATTAGGTTAATGTTTATTATAAACTGAAAACTGTTTATTCTACAGCATCATATCCAATGCCGATTCAACCAAACAAATGTGTGCAGACCTGAAGTAAATTCCAACAGAAATGTTTCGATTGTTTTTTCCCTCTGAGAACTCAAACGATTAGGTTAATGTTTATTATAAACTGAAAACTGTTTATTCTACAGCATCATATCCAATACCGATTCAACCAAACAAATGTGTGCAGACCTGAAGTAAATTCCAACAGAAATGTTTCGATTGTTTTTTCCCTCTGAGAACTCAAACGATTAGGTTAATGTTTATTATAAACTGAAAACTGTTTACTCTACTGCATCATATCCAATGCCGATTCAACAGAATCAAATGTGTGCAGATCCAAAGTAAACTCCATCAAAAGTGTTTCAATAGAAATTGTGATTCCCCTCTGTGAATTCATACGATTAGGTTAATGTTTATTATAAACCGAAAACTGTTTATTCTACAGCATCATATCCAATGCCGATTCAACCAAACAAATGTGTGCAGACCTGAAGTAAATTCCAACAGAAATGTTTCGATTGTTTTTTCCCTCTGAGAACTCAAACGATTAGGT
Source organism: Parasteatoda lunata (assembly GCA_949128135.1). Classification (NCBI taxonomy): domain Eukaryota; kingdom Metazoa; phylum Arthropoda; class Arachnida; order Araneae; family Theridiidae; genus Parasteatoda; species Parasteatoda lunata. The sequence goes on along the minus strand of OX421970.1, from coordinate 1,233,629 downwards.
TAATGTTTATTATAAACTGAAAACTGTTTATTCTACAGCATCATATCCAATACCGATTCAACCAAACAAATGTGTGCAGACCTGAAGTAAATTCCAACAGAAATGTTTCGATTGTTTTTTCCCTCTGAGAACTCAAACGATTAGGTTAATGTTTATTATAAACTGAAAGCTGTTTATTCTACAGCATCATATCCAATACCGATTCAACCAAACAAATGTGTGCAGACCTGAAGTAAATTCCAACAGAAATGTTTCGATTGTTTTTTCCCTCTGAGAACTCAAACGATTAGGTTAATGTTTATTATAAACTGAAAACTGTTTACTCTACTGCATCATATCCAATGCCGATTCAACAGAATCAAATGTGTGCAGACCCAAAGTAAATTCCATCAAAAGTGTTTCAATAGAAATTGTGATTCCCCTCTATTATAAACTGAAAACTGTTTATTCTACAGCATCATATCCAATACCGATTCAACCAAACAAATGTGTGCTGACCTGAAGTAAATTCCAACAGAAATGTTTCAATTGTTTTTTCCCTCTGAGAACTCAAATGATTATCTTAATGTTTATTATAAACTATAAACTGTTTACTCTACAGCGGCATATCCTATGCTCATTCAACCAAATGAAATGTGTGCAGACCCGGAGTAAATACCAACAGAAGTGTTTCATTGGAAATTATTTTTTTCTACTCAGAATTCAAACAAGTAATTAAATAGTTGTAATGATTGAATAAATTGAATATGTACTCTAAGGTAACGTCATTTATAATGCCCAACAAATTATTTCTTTTACGTTTTTTTGCTTGCTTGTATTTTAAATGCTAGAATTCTTATTATTACATTTCACTACCCAGTTCTTTTCATTGACTTCGATTAATAATGGATGAAAGTCAATCTTCTGTAAAGTTTTTGTATTTTCTGTTTTGTAGAACATTAGTAACTGTTAATTTTTGAACTTATTTTATCTTTGATCTTAGATCCGGCTTAGAATACTGTGTAGTAAATTTTGTGCAGGAAAATGGGAAAGTAGCCGTCGTGCCTTTTGAATGGTTGATAGAAGACGATGAGGCCGAAGGTGGTTACCTATGCTGGTTCCCGCCCCATAATTTAAAAAGAAACGTCCTTCAAAAAATTTCTCCTTCAGCTGGGTGGGATCTATGGCCCGCAAAAATCATCCATTATTCAAGTAAGCATTTCTCTAATCCCCTCTGTCTTGATTTTTTGTTTTTCAAATTCAAAAGTAATCAGTGTCAAGTTTTGGGTATTCATATCCTTTTATAAAATGTACATAATGGAAAAATTGTTTTGAATCAACAAATTTTTTTCTTTTTTTAACGTTTTTCTTTTCTTTTGTAAAAAGCATATTGTAATATTTTGGCACACGCTTTGACCTCAGATTAACAAATATTTTTGTATTAAACAACGTAACATACCTATTTATTATTAAGAAATCACACTGTAAAAGATGGCTATTTAAATACACTTTCAAACAGCTTTTGTCTTTGTGCCTTAGTAAGATACTTAATGTCTTTTAAATATTGTTTTTCATTTTTATTGTATGATAAAAATTGTTCACGAGTAATATTAATTAACACAATTATTTATTTATTTTTTTGTTGACAAATCTGTTTTCAATATTTATAACTGTGAGAAAAATCTTTTTCAAATTTTCACTTTAAATTCATTTCATTTTAGAAAGTCTGATATGAATATAAATTTTAGTAATTGAAACAGTACATTTTTAAAAAATTGTAAAAGTATGAAAATTAATAAATGTTTTTCATTTTTAAATTAATTATATTAAAATTTGACTGATTTTTATTGGGAATTTACTCTAGAGTTCAATGGCAAACTTATGATTTTTCTTTTAAAGTTTCATAGCATTGATAAAATTTATTCTTTTTATAGAAACCTATAAAGCTGCTGATGCAGTTTTGAAAGAATATCTGGTGAGAAGGGATTATCGAAATGTTTTCAGAGGAGGAGTTGCGTCCTGCAATCAACCCTGCCTCCAGTCCCCAAGCCTCCTACATCCTCTCCTCTACTCCACCAGCTCCTAAGAGAGCTAACGTCAGGCTGGCAACGCCATCTTTCTTTGCTGAGAGAACTAATGAAAGTCCTCTCACAATGAAGGAGGCGAGTGCTAGTTTGCTATCAACAAGTGTTCAGTGCACGAGTTGTGTTAAAAATGAAGGTATTTTAATTTCTACTGACATCTTTGACTTAAGTTTTAGGTTTTTTTATAGAACACCATCCACCAAAAAATAATCTTTCAGTTTTATGATTTATTGTTAACAAATAAATGTCCTAAATCATTTATACTTTATTTTATTTAAAATTTTATTTTATCAGGTTTTTATAGCACAATGATGTCAAATATGTGTAAACTTCTAGAGGAGGTGGCGTTGTTGCGCCAAGATGTAAACTGTGTTTCCCAAACTCTGCATGTCCAACGTCCAGACACTGAAAAGACAGAGGACTTCCAGCTTATGGAGGCTGGAGAAATGCAATTGCTAGAGGTTGAGCTCGAGTCGAGTGAAAAGTTCTCAAAAATGGTGAGATTTCTGTTTTCTCAAAGAATTGTGTTTTGTATTAATATTCTTTGTTAAGAGTTCAGGTAATTCAGCTCTTCTAATTTTTAAAATTGAATAAAGGTAAATTTTTTCCGCGTAAATAAAGAAGAATGAGATAGAAGTGCTAGTTTTATTTAGAATATTGTGTGTGATCCCTGCGGTATCAACTTGTGTACTGCAAACATGTTTGCCAAAAAAATTTTAAAGCTTAGCTAAATCCTATTGTTCTTTATACAAAAAGATATGAACTAAATATAATTATTAATAGTAACAAATTAAACCAAGTAATTTGTCTTTGCATTTTGTTTGTGAATTATCTGTGTAAGGTATAAAATAAAAAGATAGATGCCATTCATTACTGGTTGTTCTCTTTTATGCTGAAATAATGTGGATAAAAAAACTTGTGAATTATTTGTCAAGGCAAAAGGAAGTTCTAGTCATATTAAACTAAAAACTCTTTTTTTATACATAAATAATTCAAAATCATGTATATAATATCTTGGATTGTATTTAATATCTCTGATATGTTTTAAGAATTGTGAAACTTAAATTTGTTGCATCATTGTAGTAAAAAAAAGGTACATAACTTCCATCAAAATTTAGTTCATTTTTTAGATGTGAGATGATTTAAATGCATTTTTTTTTTGTATATATTTAATATACAAATATTCATAAATATAATCAATTTATATTTATTCATAAAATTAATTAATAGAATATTATGTAAATAATAATTTATTGTAAATTTAAAAATTTTTTAAATTTACTTAATGTGTAATGCATTAAAAGTGTTACATAATTAAGTTGTGTTATTTAGAATATGTCAATTGAAATTATTAAAAGTGTGAGTGATTTTGTTTCCCTTATACATCCGAAATGAATATTCTGTGTTAAGCAGTGTAGGCTAAATACCAAATATTTGTAGGTTGCATGCATTTAGTAGCAGCAATTGTTGAGGATTACCTTGTATCTATTTGCAATTTAAAAACTTCTTGAAAAGGTTTTTAGCAATTTTTGCTATAACAGGACACTATTTGCACAAATTCACAAAAACAGGACCCTGGTTGAAAGAATGTGACTTAACTATTAACAAATTATGAGTAGTTTTTTCACAATTTTACAAAAACAAGACCTTCTACAAAAAAAAAATTTTCCCCCCTTGGCATTCACCTAATGTTAATTTAATTTCCTGTGTTGAAAAGTTTCTTCATAGGAATTCAAAACCATGTTCTGTTAATTTTTTTTCGAATTGGAAAGTGGATTTTTTTAGGAAAGTCACAATCTAAATTTATTGTAAATCAATTATTTTCTGTTTAATGCATAATTATTGTCTTACTTTAAAAGATAAAATTATAATTGCTGTGTTTAGACTTTGTAAACCCAGGATATTTATTAGTAGTTATTCTTATGTTTCATGACTACTTCCAATTTGAGATATACAGAGTATACTGTATTTTGTTTTCTTTTTCTTAACTTGCTAAGCAGTATAATATGCTCATGTATTTTATGTGCTTTTGAATTTCATAGTTATACACTGGTATTTTTAGGTTAAAAGTTTGGGAAATTTCGGCGGCAGGGACTGCAATGAGGTAACAAGGAGGATTCTAGCTGCCCTCCTATCCCATGAGGCTGCCTGTGGCTTCAACTGGATTGGTGGCTACGGCAAATTAGGAATGAAGACTTTTCCAAGGGTTCTCCAAATGATATCAGGTAACATATGTATTCCTTGGAGTGAACATTCAGTCTAATCATTTTTTACTATTTAATGTAACAATCTTATATGTGGAAGATATGTATTAGAAATAAAACTTCTAGGTTCAGTCAATATCAATTTTATATCTTCATTGTTTACTTTAACCCCTTAACGCACAGATTTTTTTGGAGAAAAAAAAAACAGCCAAGAAAATAAATAAATAAAACACACTTTAGAACCATTTTTCTATTTGTTGCCGCTGTCGGTTCAACTTTTCTTTTGGTGGACAATTTTGATATACTCTGCTTTTGTTCCATGGAAAAGGCTATATTTTATTCTTGAATAATTTTAAAGCTATGTAAATGATAAATATCAATAAAACGATTTTTTTTCCCTTAGCTTTTACATGGTTATATTCAAATGTTAGAAATTATAGCAGCATATGATACATCGCCACTCAAATTATCTCGAGTGTGCACAGTTTGACCTGTTTAGTGTGCTCGAATTAACTTGAGTGCAGAAGTTGAGGGGTAAACAGATTGAAAAAAATATCCCATATATCTTATGTTACCGAATTCGGCGTATAAATTCTGTTTTTTTCCTACACAGTGGTGTAATTATGGAAACATTAGATTTTACAAATTCACTGGCTGATTCCTGTGCATTTTTTCATGCATCAGTTGAAAAGAGGTTTCTATGTTACTAAAACAATCAGCATAAGCAACATGAAAAGAATATGCAAGCAAAGCCTGATAGACATTCTAACCTTTAAAGAACTTCCCCCTTTGCAATAATTGATAAAACAGTATCTAATACAAGAGACAAAGTTCAAGAATGTAATTAAATCAGCTCCATACCTGATAGAAGCAGGACACAAAAATTTTTTTAATTGCTTAGAAAAACTTGGCTAAAAAGATAACTTTAAAGAGAGATTAAATTTTATTGTTCTCAAGTTAGTAATTTTCGTCAATGAAATAAAGAGATGTGAGGTGAAAGTTTTGTTACCTTTTTATTATTGATTTCTTAAAAATAATCTTTTAGTTTGTTTTTAAAATATTCCATGCAATTTTACTTAGAATAGATTATACATCTTATTATTAAATACTCATTCTGAAATATTCATTTTAATTAATAGTTGCCCTATTTCAATAACAGTCATAAGTTTATGAACACTTTTGGGAGCCACTGTAAATGTAAAAATTTATTGATATAAAATTGCCTTGAATGGTTTTATTTTGATTAATGAAAATGTATTAATCAATACTTTAGCAAGGTTTTTGTGCTCATTCTGTATTTGCCATTTAGTACACTTTGAGAAACTACTTTAAGTAGGACATTTTAAAAAAATTATATGCTATAAAAGCAAATTCTACGAGTTAAGCATATTATTTTCTATACATGTCTTAATTTTTTCAAAATTAATGTTGTACTAAAACGTTTTAAAAAAAATTTGGTAAATTGTTAAGATAACATTTTAAATGCAATACTTAATAATATTGGCACTTTTCTTGTACCCATCATACACTTCATGAGAAAAAACTATGCTGATCTGGGAATTTTAAGATTTTTACCTGGAAAAATCTGAAACCTAATTTGAGTGTTCACCCGAATTATTCAGAACAATGATTGTTTCAAGGCCTGTAAAGGCATATTACCTGCCGTTAATTTTTAAAAATTTGAATTCACTTCAAGAAGTTTGTTAGTAAATCTCTATTAGTATATTTAAATATTTCATAATTTAAGAACTCATTTGTTTAGAGTATTATAGTCAAGTAATTCTTTTTTCTTTCAGCATAAATTTTTCTTATCAATGTCTTGTTAAAAATAGGGTTATGATTTTGCTCATACTGAATTAATCAAATGTTTATTTTAGTGGCTGTCCGGCAGAACCCAGCAACGAAAAGTGCAAAACAAGCTGATGTTGAGCTTATTTTGAAAAGATGGCTGAGGACTGCTGCTGATCGAAATGGAGGAAGAAATAGAAGGAGAAATGTAGTGGAATAGATATTTTTGTTGCTGTAAATATGTGTAGTTAGAGTAGTTGTTGATGAATAAAATTATGTATAACAAGTATTTTGACTGCTTTTTTTCAAATAAAAATTTACATATCAGCTGAATATATCGTGTTTTATATATGTTGTAAAATTAGATCAAATAGTTGTATAAATTAAATTTTTAAATTTCATTTTTGTACACATGTATGCTGAGAACAATTTGCAGAGTTTAGATTTGTTTTGTGTGTCGGTTACTTTATGGCTTATTTATAGGTTATCAATTTTATATTTGCATTTGATAAACTTTTTATTATTAGCTATATTAGCTTCTGTTTTTAAATTCTGTCCTTGGGCTGAATCCATTTATGGCTTAAGTTTGTTCCGATGCTTTTGTGGTAATTTTTTTCTATTTTGACAAAGTGTTTTTGTATTTTTAATTTTCTAAAATTCTCCAAAAATTGGTTGGTTATAATTTAATAATAATAGATTAATTAAATAAAAATAGATTAATTAACCTTTTATAACATATTTTAATTTATAAAAAAAAAAGTTTTTTTAGGAACTAACTATATATTAATATTGCACTCTTCTTCTGAAAGCTTTTCTACTCCCATTCAAAGAAATCTGTGAATTATTTTTTCTCAGCAAACCAACCAATCACACATTTTTTTACAATCGCTAACAGCGATGTTTGTCGACAAATTGTTACAACTGTTGCATTAATGCTAATTTTTTCTATTTCATTTTAACCTTTTATAACATATTTTAATTTATAAAAAAAAAGTTTTTTTAGGAACTAACTATATATTAATATTTAATTTTACTCTTTTGTTGGTCAATATATGATTTTTGATTCAAAATTTTGTACCAAAACATTAAAAAATAAATAAAAAATCTTGCCAAATTGTCAAAATAAATTATTTTTTCTAGATATGTTCAAAAAATAACATTTTGAATAAAATATTTTATAATATAGACACTTTTCTTGTACTAATCCTACGCTTAATAAGAAAAAAGAAACAAAAACCTGGAAATTTTAAGATTTTTATCTGGAAAAATCAGGGAAATTTGAAATCTGATTTGAGTGGCCACCCTGTTTGACTACTTAAAAAATTCAATTAAGCATTTCTTATGATTTCTATCTTAATTAAATGACTGAGAGCATGTGCTTGAAATATATTGTAAAAACAAGTACTCTTAAATTCAGTTCACAGTTTTTTTTTTATTAAGGTCCCAAGATAAAAATCTAATATAAAAAAAAATTCTGATCCCCCCTCATCTAAATATGGACTGATCAATGACCTCTGTATCCAAATTACAGAATGCTGGTATGCTGCTGGGTGTAATCAGATTTCTGGCCGTCAACCGTAGGTTAAGCATTGAATAGGTACTGGTTGCCATCAAAAAGTGGTGGGTAAGATCTGTGCCTGTGATGGCTACTTTACAGTTGCTGGCTGCTCTAAAGGTGGCCGTTTGCTGGCCTACACTGCTGTGTCGACAGAAGGCCAGCCATTCACTTTAGTACAGTTAGAAGTGACGGCATCCGTGTGCCTGCCCGGCAATTTAGCTGCTGGCTACAGGAACTTTTCCAGTGCTTTGCCTGCTGATTTGTTTTTGCTGGGTACTTTTCATAATTATAATAAAATTTCGAAAACATTCTTTGTTGTTTTTTAAATTATTCAATTATTCTCAGAGAGAATTTCTGTGATAGCTCTTGATTATAAACTAAGATAAACAAAAAAGCAAATTGGTTTATTCAAATAAAAATGATTTCTTATTCATACCAATCGCCACATTGAAAACCTCATACAAAAGTATGACAAACACTGCAGAACAAATAAAGAGCATTTTAAAAACATTCTTCTTAATATTATAATGCTAAAACCTTCGCCAAGGCTAAAACATAAATGATACAACTACAACAGAAATGTAAACATCATGATTAGGGTTAGCTCCCTCGCTTAAACATTTTTATAAGATTTGTAGCAGTAATAATTCATCAATAATAATGGAAATATATTAATAAGAAAGATGCCATCGTTAATTGGGAATAAATATAAAAATAAGATATAAGCATAAGTTTTAAACTTACCGAATTCAAACATTTATAACATCACCCACGCTGCATTAGGCCGGGATGTAAACAAAATTGCTTCAATGGGTGGGTGGTAGGCGAGAGGACAGGAAACGGAAGCAGGGCTGCTGCGTCATAGCCTAAAAAATTCTGTTCAGAGGCTTTTTCTTTGATTAAAAGGCTTGTTAATTTTCAGTAAGTGAATTAACTGTACGCTTAAAGCATTTGTGAACGATAACGGTTCATACAGCTTTATAATGAGTAAAGATATAACATATGTACTTTAAAACGAAATTAATGAACACAAATTTTAAAAATTCGTATAATTAAACTTGCTTTGTTAATGTGAATGCTACACGCAACTTTCACACCAATTAATGAAAAAATAAAACTAATAACTACTGTAAATATGTGATCGTTTTCTTAATCAGGTATATCAAATTAATATAAACTAAAAATTTGAATCTAGGAGAGTGAATTGGGTATGCATTCAACTTGTAAAAATTTCTAATCATTCAAATTTTAATAATGGGAGAGTTTTTGATTGATAAAAATTGATCTGATTGGTGTATTGAATTCTTTAGATACCAGTTGATGTTTGACAAAAGCTGTAAAATGAAACATTTAAAATAGAAGTTTATCAAAACATTTTCTTTTCAATCTCATTATTTTGTATGTTTCGTGAAAGAACGAAAAAAAAAGAAAGGCAGAAAACCTTTAAAATATATACTTTTAATTGGAGAATTATTGAAATTCTCTTAGAAATAATAAGAAACTAAGATCTGATCATTAACGAAAATATCACAAGACGAATTTTGAGTGAACTGAAAAAAATCTTAAGAAATCTTTGTTTAAACTTAATTCACCTTAAATATATTCAAAATGTTTTCAAAAATTCTTTTGGAGATAGAGTTAAATCTTGAAAATCTTAAGATTATTTTTAGTAGGGTGGTGTCAAAAAAAAATCTGTTGATATCAGTTCATATATTGATAAAACAAATAGAATACATAACTGATCAACATCTATTCATACAAGTACCCTACTGATGTCAGTAGACATCAGTTGAAGTGGGAAATACAGACAAGTACATACCAATAGAGTACCTACAGATCAATATCTATTGATACCAATACACTGCTGATATCAGTTAAAATATCAATAGAAGAAAATACAGGCCAATAAAATTCTATTGATCAATATATATTGATGCCAGTACACTACTGATATCAGTTGAAATGTCAATAGGAACAAGTACAGACCAATAGAATACCCTACTGTTCAGCATCTATTGATACCAATACACTACTGATATCAGTTGACATCAGTTGAAATGTCAATCGAAACAAGTACAGACCAATATGAATTTATTGATATCAATAAATGTTTTTATTGATTTCTATTGGTCATTTTTTGTAGGGTAACAATTAATTTTATAAAATAGTCTTAGTAATTTATTTTTTTAAAGAATTTTAACGATTACTTATTTTAAATAGATTTTATAAAAAAAATTATTAAATTAAGTTTTAATAATAAATTTTATTAAATTAAGTTCTACCAATAAATTTTATTGAATAGAGTTCTAACAATAATTTTTTTTCATTTTAATAATTAATTTAATTAAATAGATTTTTAATAATTTTTTAAATATCTTTGATAAGTTTTTGTATAAATAGAGCTTTAATAATTAATTATGTTATTAGAGTTTTAATAATTAATTATGTTATTAGAGTTTTAATAATTAATTGTTCTAGTGGAGTTTTAATAATTAGTTTCATTAATTAAAGTTTTAATAATTAATTTTTTAAAGTTTTAATATTAAATTTTATTAAATAGAGTTTTAATAATTAATTTTAGTAAACAGAGTCTCAAGAAGCACAAACATCACTGGTATTATCTATTAAATATATGTAGAAAAAAAAAACAGATTTGACTGCAGGTTAAATTAATTAATGGCTGATAGTAAACCATTGAAAAAACTCTATTTTTCAAAAGTCTCTTTAAATTTAAATTTTTGGAACAAGTTTTAGGATCGAGGCTAAATTTACCTATTGGCTTTCTTTATCCAAATTTCAGGATGCTTGCACAAACGGTTCTGAAGTTATAAGAGAAGCCCACAAATAAACCGACACACAAAATCTTCCTTTTATTTATAATAGATAAATCAAACTTGGTATTCTCTTATCCCTATAACTGCGTAACAGTCGTATTCTGCTTTTAACCAATACAACCATAAAATATTGAGAAATAATGCAATAAGAATAACATACACTGTCATTAGTACTCAAACAATAGTAGTTTTCGTGCCTTTATAAAAAATAAACAAATTTCTCTTTCAATTCAAAAAAGAAGTGGGATAAATTCACGACTTTTTCAAATGACTAGCATTAGAAGGAGGAGAAAATTCATTTTAAACTAACCGCAGGAAGGAATTAATCATGCATCTTTTGTATTAAAAACGGACGGTCGGTTTCACTGCATCTTATATTCCTCAAAGAATGAGGATTTTGGAAATTCCTCGAATAAATAAAGTGTAATTCAATACAGAGAATCATTTTAAATGAATCTACTGTCACGTTTCACTGACAAAATGTTTTTAGTTTGTTTTTCTTAATAATAAAAGTGACTTTTCTCTTTTTTTTTCTTTTAAAAAAATGGAAATAATGAAATATTTACAAATGGATAAATAGGTTATATAGATAAAATACAACAAATTTCCCTTAAAATAAATTTCTCCTTTTGGAATTTTTAGCCAAATTTTAGAAGGATTTTTATGTATTTTTTCCAAAGATATTTTAAGACTCATAAATAATATTTTTTTTTTCTTTTTCATTATTTTTTTAATAACTTAGCCAACTTGTGTTTTTGTTTAAAGGGATTTTTTCAGAAATGATTAATTTTTTTAATGAATTAGATTATATAATGAAATCATTGCACAGAAATGCAATTAAATTATAAAATTAAAAAAAAGTAAAAAAATCTCAATTAGAAATATATATTTTTGCTTTCTTCAGAAACTAACATTTAAGACTAGAGTTTTTTGAAAGACACGAGTCGGAGACACAAACATTTGTCTAATAGACTGTTTTTGGATTTAGAGTTGTCTCCGTAAAAACTTGAACGCGTCCAAAGTTTTTAAATAGTTAATACGGTTTTTTTTTCTCGAATGTGATTTGGGAACGCTTTTGACAGCAATCATTGGACATCATATAATTAACATAATTTAGATGCATAAATGTACCGTTTCAAATACGCAGTCAGTTCATAGCAGGGAAGTGGTCGCTGCCATGTCATCTTAATCCTTATGATCTAAGTTTGCAAATTTCAAGTTTGTAACCGCTTTAATTGGTATCTACTTCGGTTTGTAATCGCTTTAGTTAGCAACAGCTTTAGTTTTTAACCTTTTTAGTAAGTAACCCTCTTTAGTTTGTAACCTCTTAGATAGAAATCGCTTTAGTTTTTTACCACTTTAGTTTGTAACCGTTTTAGTTTGTAACCACTTTAGTTTGTAATCCATTTAGTTTATAACCGCTGTATGATTTATTAAAAAGGTACGAGTATATTCGTTAATCTATGCACATTTGTTTGAGGTAAATTTAAAAAAAAAAAGCGTAAAAAGTAGCTAAAAAGTGAAATTAAATGTAAAAAAAATCTAAAAATAAATTAAGAACAAATTTTTATTTTGTAGTCAATGTGTTTGATCTATGTGTTCAAAGTAATATCTACTCATTTTAGTTAAACGACAAATTATCATTTTTCTTTACTCGAGATCTTTACTTTAGCAAAAGATCTCGAAAATTAAAAGAGAGTTGAAATCTCTGTAGAATAAATTTTGACATTTAAAGTCGTGTTGTAAAAAAGGTAAATCCTTACCTAAACTTGATTTTAGATGTAGACTTGAGTTAACTACTCGTATTCTGTTGTCTAATATTTTTAATTAAATTATTTTAGTATATAAAAAGTTCTAGATATTTTTACATAAACTAAAGATTATTCTTGAGGTTTAATAGCAGAACATAATGTTTTCAGTTGTTCAACACAGATAATATGCCAAGATAGTGATGGCTATTGGAACCATTGTTGAAGCTGAAAAAACGCTTTTGATTTTAAAATTTTAACTTTTAAACTCTGATAATATTCCTAGAAATTGAGAATTTTTAAGACTATTGTTGCTTAAACGCAGAAGGTTTTAATTTTAATTTTTCAAAAATGACAATATGCGAAGATAATGACACTCTTTAAAACCAATTCTAGAGTTTAAATTCAAAAGTTTCTGTTTTCAAACGTTAAACATTGTTAGTGCTCCAATAGAGTGATCATTGTTTAGAACATTGTTACAGTATTAATGCAGGAGATTCCGCTTTTAATTGTTTAAACATGATAATAAAATGATAGTGGTTTGAAAATATTTTCACGTTTCAATAATAATTCACGTTTCAATAAAAATCACGATTTTAATAATAATATAATATTTTAATTTTTTATAATATATACTATGGTGCAATAATTTTTGTTGACACAATCATGGCGTGTTTCGCCATGATTTTGATTTAGATTAGATTGTGATTTATTACATTAATCAATACCTTGTTTATTATTTGGAAAGCTTAATGGAAGAACGGGCTAACCCTACAAAAAATGACCAATAGAAATCAATAAAAACATTTATTGATATCAATAAATTCCTATTGGTTTGTACTTGTTTCAATTGACATTTCAACTGATGTCAACTGATATCAGTAGTGTTTTGGTATCAATAGATGTTGAACAGTAGGGTATTCTATTGGTCTGTACTTGTTCCTATTGACATTTCAACTGATATCAGTAGTGTACTGGCATCAATATATATTGATCAATAAAATTTTATTGGCCTGTATTTGCTTCTATTGATATTTCAACTGATATCAGCAGTGTATTGGTATCAATAGATATTGATCTGTAGGTACTCTATTGGTATGTACTTGTCTGTATTTCCCACTTCAACTGATGTCTACTGACATCAGTAGGGTACTTGTATGAATAGATGTTGATCAGTTATGTATTCTATTTGTTTTATCAATATATGAACTGATATCAACAGATTTTTTTTTGACACCACCCTACTAAAAATAATCTTAAGATTTTCAAGATTTAACTCTATCTCCAAAAGAATTTTTGAAAACATTTTGAATATCTTTAAGGTGAATTAAGTTTAAACAAAGATTTCTTAAGATTTTTTTCAGTTCACTCAAAATTCGTCTTGTGATATTTTCGTTAATGATCAGATCTTAGTTTCTTATTATTTCTAAGAGAATTTTAATAATTCTCCAATTAAAAGTATATATTTTAAAGGTTTTCTGCCTTTCTTTTTTTTTCGTTCTTTCACGAAACATACAAAATAATGAGATTGAAAAGAAAATGTTTTGTTTAACTTCTATTTTAAATGTTTCATTTTACAGCTTTTGTCAAACATCAACTGGTATCTAACGAATTCAATATACCAATCAGATCAATTTTTATCAATCAAAAACTCTCCCATTATTAAAATTTGAATGATTAGAAATTTTTCCAAGTTTAATGCATAACCAATTCACTCTCCTAGATTCAAATTTTTAGTTTATATTAATTTGATATACCTGATTAAGAAAACGATCACATATTTACAGTAGTTATTAGTTTTATTTTTTCATTAATTGGTGTGAAAGTTGCGTGTAGCATTCACATTAACAAAGCAAGTTTAATTATACGAATTTTTAAAATTTCTGTTCATTAATTACGTTTTGAATTACATATGTTATATCTTTACTCATTATAAAGCTGTATGAACCGTTTTCGTTCACAAATGCTTTAAGCGTACAGTTAATTCACTTACTGAAAATTAACAAGCCTTTTAATCAAAGAAATAGCCTCTGAACAGAATTTTTTAGGCTATGACTCAGCAGCCCTGCTTCCGTTTCCTGTCCTCTCGCCTACCACCCACCCACTCCATAGATTGAAGCAATTTTGTTTACATCCCGGCTTAATGTAGCGTGGGTGATGTTATAAATGTTTGAATTCGGTAAGTTTAAAACTTATGCTTATATCTTATTTTTATATTTATTCCCAATTAACGATGGCATCTTTCTTATTAATATATTTCCATTACTATTGATGAATTATTACTGCTACAAATCCTATAAAAATGTTTAAGCGAGGGAGCTAACCCTAATTACGATGTTTATATTTCTGTTGTAGTTGTATCATTTATGTTTTAGCATTATAATATTAAGAAGAATGTTTTTAAAATGCTCTTTATTTGTTCTGCAGTGTTTGTCATACTTTTGTATGAGGTTTTCAATGTGGCGATTGGTATGAATAAGAAATCATTTTTATTTGAATAATCCAATTTACTTTTTTGTTTATCTTAGTTTATAATCAAGAGCTATCAGAGAAATTCTCTCAGAGAATAATTGAATAATTTAAAAAAAACAAAGAATGTTTTCGAAATTTTATTATTATTATGAAAAGTATACTTTCATTCACTAGCTATTTTAAAAAACAATTGACATTCTAAACTTACAGTTGATATAAACCTGAAGAAAAAAAAAAAAAGATTATGCTTTATTTATATGTTAAATATGGTGTGCGCATGAAAGGAAAAAACAATGTTCTAATGATTTATAGATTTTGAATTAGTAATTATTAATTTTGTAGAAGTAATGTTAAAAAATGTTTTATTCTAACATTACAGTTTTAAGTTTAAATTTTCTAATTTTAGTTCTGAATTTATGATTGAAAATAGATAACATGGGATATATAATTATTTACAGCTGAAAAATTTCCTTTTAAAAATTTTAACATTTCAAAGTAAAATTTATTTGATTTTTAAGAAGGGTTAGTAGCTTGCTCCAGGGTGCTCTTGTGGCACAGCTGGTTAAAATGTTTTTCACAGTGCTTATTAGAGAACAAGGGTAATGAGTTTGATCCTGGCAATGTACAAAACAACTGACGTGTATACGCAGCAAGGTGCATATAAAGTCTGCCACGGCTGAAAGTTCTTTCATTGGTTATCGTGCGGAAGATTGAAAAGAGCTAGCTCAAGTGGAGTCCACTTTATCTGACCAGTATCAAAATTACGTGGCATTCCAACGGTGGCCGTTAAAAAATAAAGCCCTAGAAATGGGATGTTTGGTCATGTTTGAGTGATGGCGGTGATGAGTACCTTGCTCTATGTTTAGAATATAATAATGAAAAATACTTGACAGCTTGAGCTTTTTAAAAATATTAAATGAAAATAGTATTGCTATCCAGTGCAGTATAATTCACATAATTTTGTTATCAATAACTATAAATAAGAAATAAAAAAATTATTTGCATATCATTTATCTGATCACGAATGGATTGGATATACAGAATCGCTGTTGCGCCAATGGCATTTTCAAGATAAATTATTAATGCTTTCTCGATATATACTGAATACTTTATAAAAGAAATATTTGGTACTTATATTCAATGCTTAACAATTATCAATACAATATTATGAATGTATCAGTGTACACAATATTATCAATACAAGCACAATATTATCAATGTACATATTCAATTCTCTACACTTTATATTCCATGTTTATGTGCCGCAAAAAGCTACCTAGTAAACTTTCTAATTCAGCGTCAATGATAATAATTTTTAAGAAACCCTTATTTATTTTATTGTAATTGCTACCTTACCTGTGTTACATAGCATTACACATTATCAAATAACTTTTATTAATCTATAACTAATGCTTTTCCTGAACTCTAGTCAAAAAATATGAAGTAAAGCAATTTTGTTAAGAATATTTAGAAAAAAATAATATTGATTTTAAGGTAAAGATATGTGTAAAAACTTAATTCAGTGTTATTTTTTTCTACTCTCTGAAAGACAATTTAATGTTCGTGTAATCTTAAATTTATATTATTAGTATAACTAAATGATTTATAGTTTTTTTGGTACGTTCTGGTTTGCTGTGTTCAAGTAAATGAAAGTATTAGATATTTTTACAAATAATAATTATTTTTCTAAGTAGTTATTTTTATAAATAACTAATTATTTTTATAAATAATTACTTTCTATGTACATTTAAATTTTCTTTGTTTACTCCAGTTTCATTATGTGTTAAAGAAGATCCTTACACTTTCTTATGTATTTAAGCTTAGCTGGATTTAAATTTTTTTGTTTCTTTAAATAAGATTATCAATAATATTAAATTTAGAAATTACTCTGGCTAAACCTATTCTTAATGTAATAAAATCTTCATGAATGTATTTGTGTACATTGTGATGAAAACTTTTAGCAACTTATTCAAATAAAATACTCTTACATAACATACGTTCTGTTTTGAATTTTCCAGCCGAGCTGAATACTTGACAAGACTACGCTGGCCAACTTTTGAGTTTGATGGAATGCAACATTTATTTTGGAGTTGACAGTTTGTGATGGAAGGCTAGATACACTAATCATCACTAGAGTAAATTAAGTACATTTTATGTCGACTTAGTCCAAGCCAGTAAATAAACAAAAAGACGGAAGCCGAATGAATCTAAACCTAGACGAGCTATTGGCAAAGGCACCTTGGTTTCAAGTGCGTCTATTTTATAACCATCGTTGAACAGCAGACTAATTTTTTGGGTTTACAACTTCTAATGCTCAACTCCGTAGCCTTCTAATTTTGAACCTAATCTAGTAGACAAGGGAACTCCTGGACCAAGTATTAGAAGAAATTTTGATGGAACTAACCAGCATTTGGGTTACATTGAGAAGAAAACCACTCAAACCTGTCACGGTTAGTCTTGCATCAAAGGAACTCAAACCCATGATCCGTCTACCACTGAGAGTATTTTACGTTAGCACTCTGGTCAAAGCGAACCGAATGGAGAATGCATATTTACCAGCAATTGTTAAGATTCGAACCTGATTCATGTTGTTGAAAGCCCAACTCTCTATTCCCTGAGCCATTGCGACATTCCTGGAAATGATAAAGCTGATCCATTTGCTTTTACTCTCCCCTACAACCAAATCTTCTCCCCCATTGGGAGAGAAATAGACTAAAATATAAAGAATGTGCCTGGTGTGTATGCTGCGGGAAAGATTTGGTCAGGCCTCCTTTGTTATGCTTGCCCATGTACCTCCCCCGGCAAGTTTTTTAGTTAACTAGTGTTACCTAGTAAAAATTTTTACAAAAATGTTGAATTTGGTTTTTTCAAAATTAAAAAAATGTTTTAATTTAGAAGTTCTTTACGAAACATATGGACTTTTTTTATAAATACCTACATTAAACAAGTCTTACACATCTCTTCAAATAAAATGGACTTAAAGTCGTTTCACTGTGTGTAGCAAATTTATCTATGTTATCACCTTTTACTATGATGTTTTATTATTTTCTCATTATACTGCTAATTTTATTTCATTTTAAACTATAATTTTTCTAAATTTGGTTTAGGTTATTCTTACTGGTTAATTTACCATTGTATTAGGAATGATTACCATTATAATTTTGCTGCTGGTGTTGCGTTTTCTTTGTTTACCTGCTCTTTTTCTTTACTGACCTTTAATTGTGATATTACTATCTATATATTCATTGCCCATGCTAAAGATTTAAAATTATTAGCCAGATTTTAAAATTCTACGCCAACGGCAGATCTTAACAATTTTTTATGATTCATTATTTTCAGTAGGAAACTTTTAAGCAAAATATAAATTTATTATAAATTGAGTTATTTTATAAAAATACAAATTTGATGTATTTGTCATTGAAAAATTGTCATTTTGCTGTTGGGGAGGAAAATGAGCAATGAATGGGGGGAAGATTGAAAAGTGCAGATGTTTTATCGTGTTTGAGGGGGGGGGAAATAGGAGTATGTTGAGGTTAATTTTTGCCTACTTATTAGATTAGTGCAGTAATATAAAGATAAGTCTGAATCAACACTATGTTATGTGTTATCACGTTAGTGCATATGTTATTGCCATAAGAAAATATATTTTCTGCCAAAATAGTCTGCATCTTGCTACCACTTATTTACTGTAACTGAATAAAAAATATTCCTTTTGACCATTTTCCCCCCAGGATCGAGGAGAAAATAAATTTTTCTTTTTGTTCGAAAATGGCATCCGCCAATACTTTCTTCAAAATATCCATTTTTTTGCCAAATTTACAGTTTCATCGTATTTGGTTAGATGACAAATGCTTAGCTCAAGCTATGTATAGATAAAAAATCAAATAAATAGGTATATCATTCGTTTGTATAATGATTAAAAGCCTATGGTATACTTTAAGAGTTTTCTGACATTTTTTTTCTTTCTTAAATATTGAAACTTTTTACTACCAAAATGCTATACCCAACACAATGGGGTCTTGAAACGACAATAAGTTGGCTTGTTTATTTTAGCCATGTTTTTGGTTATTTTAGTCAGGTCAATAAAATAATGTTTCTGTATGATATATGATTTTGTATCATTCCAGAGCCAATATGATACCGGCTGATGAAACGCTGAGTCTAGTATAATTCCCGATCCAGTATTATACTGGAACTGGTGTTTCATACCCCGGTATTTTTTTTATTTTTTGTACCAGGATTTTTTTTCAATGGGATACCCTCTTGAATTCACATTTTAAATTTCTTTTTATAGTTATATGAAGCAATAAAATATTATTTAATTATTTATATTTAAAATTACATAGGAATATAAAAAGGAAATTAAAGTTAACTTTAAAACTAGCATAGTGTATGTCTAAAGAAGAATGTTTTTTAAAATATAATTTGTTATTCCTTCCACTTTTCCACTGGCTGCAGCCAGTAGAAAATTTACTATATCGTGGTCATTATCTGCTTTGTATTGGATCATGTACTGCCAAATTAAACTTAATCTTGCATATAAAAGATGCAAAACAATGTGGCGTTTTCCTGTTTAAACCTATCTAATATTTTTACATCAATGTTGTTTTCCCTAATTTAGACCAGTTCATTTTTCTGATGTCAGTATCTCATTTCTTCAACGGATCAGTCCATTCTACTGTTATCCATGTTTCATTTCTCAGTACAGAACAGTCCATTCTACTGATATCAGTGTTCCATTTCCCTGTACAGACCAGTCTATTCTACTGATATCAGTGTTCCATTTCCCCGTACAGACCAGTCTATTCTACTGATATCAATGTTCCATTTCCCCTTACAAACCAGTCCATTCTACTGATATCAATGTTCCATTTCCCCGTACAGACCTGTCCATTCTACTGATATCAGTGTTGCATTTCCCCGTACAGACCAGTCCATTCTACTGATATCAGTGTTCCATTTCCCCGTACAGACCAGTCCATTCTACTGATATCAGTGTTCCATTTCCCCGTACAGACCAATCCATTCTACTGATATCAGTGTTCCATTTCCCCGTACAGACCAGTCCATTCTACTGATATCAGTGTTCCATTTCCCCGTACAGACCAGTCCATTCTACTGATATCAGTGTTCCATTTCCCCGTACAGACCAGTCCATTCTACTGATATCAGTGTTCCATTTCCCCATACAGACCAGTCCATTCTACTGATATCAGTCCATTCTACTGATATAGATCAATACAATATATTGGCCTACTCTACTGATATCAATACTTCATGACCAGTCCACTGTACTGATCTACTCTACTGATATCAGTGTTCCATTTCCCCGTACAGATCAATACATTTTTTTTTATTGATTTCTATTGATCATTTTTTGCAGGGAAGTGACACTTTAGTGAATTTGAGTAAATGAGGTTTCCACCTTTTTTGGTTTTTCTTTTAATCTTTATGTTTTTAGTATGTTTGTGAATCTATAACTCACAAAATTTTTGGGGGTACATTTATTTGATTTGAACTTTTTTTATAAAGGAAGATTTTAATGATTTATGTGCGTAGCATTTGCTTGTTTTCATCGACGATATTTAATATTTTACTTTGAATATTAATTTGTTTGAAAAAATAAAATAACTATGCATATATTTAGGCTTATATTTATAGAATAAAATTTTAGCAACCTTAATTTGAAACAAGCTGGTATCAAATTTTCTCTAGCCTTTTTAGTCCTATTAGTACGAAAAACGATTCTGCGGCAGCGTGAGCTCAACTTTCGCGGAGTAGATGTTTTACCGGGATATGTCGCTTCAATTGGCGAGATTTCGTTAATTTTTGATTTAAAAAAAAGGATTCTTTTAAATGGCGCTGATTGAGGATATTGTGTCATTTTATTGCATCTAACGGTTAATTAAATACAGGTATTTTATTAGTTTTAAAACAAAAAATATCTAGGTATTCTTGAAATATAAATTATTTTCAATTTTTCATTAAAAATTATGCAGTTTCATACAAGAATGACACATTTTATTTTATAAAAATGCTTATAAAACAGTTTTGGATTTTTTTCTCAATCATGGTAAACTACATCTTCATGATTAGTTACGCTATTCTCACTTTTCATAATTTAGGCTACCACTTCCGCCGTTGAACACTCAGTGAATAGGCAACTTTTTTTATTTTTAGCTTCTTAAACTTGAATCCAGAACACTTGTTTAAAGAAGAAAGTCACATTCACCTTCAAGAAGAATTCTTTTAAGTGAAACTAATCAGCACAAAATGGAGGTAAGAACCCCAAAAACTCTATTGTTTATCCCGATGACAATGGATTTCTGATATGTTTCTACAAAAGTATAATTTGCATTAGCGCAGCAATCCCTGCTAACCGGGAGCAAAATAAAGTTTGGCTATCTATCCCTGTGTTTCGTTCATATGTAGATTTCATTTGTCCCCACTAAGCCATGATCATTCTTATGAAAAAGTTGCCATTAGTTTTGTCTGACATATAAGTACGCTTATCATTTCGATTTCATTTGTCCCCACTGAGTCATGTTCATTCTTATGAAGAAGTTGCCATTAGTTTTGTCTGACATATAAGTACGCTTATCATTTCGCTTTCATTTGTCCCCACTGAGCCATGCTCATTCTTATGAAGAAGTTGCCATTAGTTTTGTCTGACATATAAGTACGCTTATCATTTCGATTTCATTTGTCCCCACTCAGCCATGCTGA
Organism: Parasteatoda lunata; assembly: GCA_949128135.1. NCBI lineage: Eukaryota > Metazoa > Arthropoda > Arachnida > Araneae > Theridiidae > Parasteatoda > Parasteatoda lunata. The sequence goes on along the minus strand of OX421970.1, from coordinate 1,212,236 downwards.
TTTTTATGAAAAAGTTGCCATTAATTTTTTTAAACACATAAGTACGCTTATCATTTCGGATTTAACACTTCTTATTTTAAGCGAGCGCACACATCTTAAAGATTGTTGATGAGCACCTTCTTATTTACAATTTAAAAACAATAATCCAAAAAATAGGAAACTTTTTGATAATAAGTACTATTGATATTAGTTAGTTGGTGGATGTTTTAATATGTACTATATATACTAATGTAAGTATCACGATACCTACTATGAGTATAGGGGAAATAGGTTTTTTATAGACTAAAGAATTCTATAAGTACCAGAGAAAATGGTTGATTATGGTAAGTTTTTGCAATCAGGGGAGTTAATCTCGACTTATGTCGAATGATTGATTGTGTCCGCAAATCTTTTTTTTAATTTTGTGCATGTTTTTGCAATGTTTATCATTGTAGATTAGTTTATTAGTAAGTTTTATTTGAAAAAGAAAAACGAGTATTCAGCTAGTAACAATAATAATAAACTTAAAAAGTTGCCTAAGTACAAAATAATATTCAATTTCAACGCGACTTTGCTTTAAAAAAAATAAATATAAATATTTTACTAGGGCAGAGTGAGTCTTGATCACAGATTAAGAAACAAAAAAAAATGTATGTCGAAGCTGTTTAAGGTTTATTTTTTCATATCTTTCTGAATTGTTGATTTGTAAAAAACATAAAATTCCTCCTTAATGTATGGAAGCTGCTGTTTCGAGTTTGTTATCTTCCCCTATTATACTATTTGTTGGCAAGAGTGTCACTTAGCCGGTTCTTCCACTGAGTATTTTTGCAATGAATAGATTTACCAATATAAATGAGTGTTATATATTTAAATAAAGCTAAAATAAGTACTTTCCTCAAGTGATCTTATTTTTTAATTAAAAATGTCACTTAGAAGGATCTTCCTCTTCATTTGTGTAAAACATGTTTGAGAAACTCAACCGTTGAATGATCGTTGTTCCCCAAAAGAAGGAATAAATATTGTTGTTATGATCTATGAAGAGAATTATAGAGCTGCTTAAAATAAGTAACATGAAAAATTGGTTAATTTTTATATAAACTATATAAATGTTATGAATCTTTTAAATGTTTTAGATAAAATTATAAAATGTATGATATTCTATGGAATTAGTCTCAAATTTCTACTGGATAATCTAAGATATATGTATATAAACTAAGCAAAAAAAAAAAAAAAAAAAAAAAAAAAAAAACCTAAACGTTACATCTAAGGAATGAATTTTTATATACTTAGACGGTACTTAAAGATTCGAGAAAGTGACCTCAAATATGTTAATTAAAAAGTGTAGACGATATTTCAAGTTATGAAATCCGATACAAAAATGCACTTTCTCTAAACAAACATATCTTTTTTTCGATTAATTTAGATTTTTTTACACTAAAATATAAGGGCATCCGCAATCTGGGAAATATAGTCTTAATTGTTTTGGTCAGGAGAGCGTTCCGAAGTTAGGACCCCTTAATGTTAATTTTTTAGCGTGTTTTGCCATACAGGAATTTTTTAAACGAATCGAACCCCGCAGACCGAAGAATCCCCGTTTAGTGAATGGTGACTGATGCACGTTAAATCTGTCGAGTCTCAAAGTCCTCCATGTTCCCATAACAAATCAATACCTCTGGGGGTACTGATCCAGGAGTTTCCTTGTCTTCTGGATTGGTTCAAAATTACAAGGCTACGGAGTTGAGCATTAGCAGTCGTAAACCCATGAAATTGGGTCGGCTGTTCAACGACGGTTATAAAATAAAATGAAATAAAAACAATTATAAAATTTTTTTACACAAAGATAATTCTTTCTAAATTTTTTTTTTAATAATCATTCATTATTAATACAGTTTTTTCTCCTTTATAATTGTCTAATCGGATTGGATTGGTTTGACACTGCGTCGTAACTGTTTTTTTTTTTTTGCGTTACCTTCAAGAAAGTGTTGAATCTCAGTTCGTCAAAGATTTCGATCCTCTTACGACGAAATTCTCATTCAAATTTACAATATGTGGCATTCACTGAAAGCTAAGTATAGACTGTCCTCCTGTCCATATAATATCGGGTTATCTGTCTGACGTGAAGTAATAAAATTAGAAAACTAATATCAAAACTAGGAAATATAAATACAGGAAATTATTTTGAAAGACTTTGAGAAATAATTCCCCGCCAATTGAAATATTTAAAAAGTGTTTTTTTTTAATGTAAAAAGGAACTAAAATGTAACGACATTTATACTTTTAGTACGTTAAATCATCTAGTTTATTAGAAGCATGAAGTCTTAAAAGTCTACACTGCTTCAAACTGGTAAGATATTTGATTTTATGAAGCTAATGATGCTATTCAAACGCGAAGTCGATAACTAATGATAGGATAACTAAGCAGTAATATCAAATATTCAAATTAAATGAAATAATATCCAATATTCCTTTCAATACCTTAACAAGACTTTCAAATCCCACACTTTATGGGAAGAAAAATTCAGAGGGATTGAATTGCAAAAATTGTCCTAACCTAAAAATAAATCTTAAAATATATTTTCTCTCATTCTGCCAAAAGTGCAAACTAATCAATAATTACCCACGCGGAAACCTTATACGGAAAACTTTTTTCAGACAGTATCTACGAATACGAAAACCCATCACTAATATCACAATGAGTTCAAGCATTGGCATTCAGTGCGAAGCCTTGTGCTAAAAGACTTCGCTGTTGTGACATAAAAAATAAATTACATTAATTAAAACAATATCCAGCTTTCCCATAATTTTGAATTATTTAGTAGCAAAAGTACTAGCTATTATAAATGAAATTTTTATTTTTTATTTTTGAATAAAAACGATTATTTATTTTCTGCATTGTACGCGTATGTTTAAAATTTTAATGATTTGAGATCATTAAATAAAAAAACTAACATCTCAAGTCTACTAAAAAATGCTTATAATACCATCGAAAAATAATTTGCCGCTAAAGATTTAAAAATATTCCGTTTTTAATCCAAAACAGGAACAAAACTTATCAACATTTATGCCTTAAGTATGCTAGAACAGCCGGTTTCTTTGAAGCCCTAAGTATTCAAAGGAAAGGCTGATTCAAATATTGGGCAAAATACTTCGCATTGGCGACTTAAAATGCAAACTACAACTTTTGATACAAAATCCAACCTTTTCCCTGATTATTTCTATATTGATCAGCATTTTGTGACAAAGAAACAGGTCTATATAGATAATAAACATATTTTAAAAACTACTTCAAAAATCTTTCGCGAATGTCGGCGTATGTTCTGCATTTTCATGCATAAACCAATAAAAAAATTTTTTTAATACGACAGAAAAATAATCCAAACCCAAGAACTTAAAAAATTTTAATAAAAAAAAAGAAGCAAAAATTCTCAACATTTATGCTTTTAGTATGTTAGAGCAACCGGTTTCTTCAAAGCCCGCAGTCTTCAAAGTATAAGCTATTTCAAATTCCGAATTGGCGACTTCAAGTGCAAATAACAATAATAGTAAAAAATAGCGTGGGATAAAATATTTGATTCCATGACACTAATGCCGTGATGTGTTCAAAAATCTTTGGCAATAAATGCCAAGCCTTGGGCAAAGAAAGTGAAGAAAAGAAAGTGAAAAGTGTAAAAAGGAGAGGGAAAAAAAATGTTGGGGGAAGTAAAATCCCCGAAGCTTTTTAAGACGGCGCATCTCTCATCACGCATAACATCATCTCAGCATCCCACATCTTCTTCATCTTCTGTTTGGAGTTGCTATGCTCTTTCTCATTCATACCATTTTGAATTGTGACTTTGGCTATTTTTTGCCTTTTTGGCGAAAATTAGCGACACAGTTTAGAATTTTTTTTTTTTTTTTTTAACATTAAATATTTGTATCGTTTTTAAATTTCTGTTTTTAATGATTAATTTGAAATTACTGAAATTTTAAATCTAAAATTTGCAAATCAATGAAAGAAAGTTCAAACCGATATTTCAGCTCTCAAGCAGCTCTTTTGGGGATAGTTAATGATAATCCTCATCTTTAACCAATATTTATTTAATGAAACTAATTTCTTAGAATTTGAAAAATTTTAGGAAATATTTATATTTAAAAGTAACGCATCAAATACTTGATTCTAGCACATAAAATATTAGTAGTTATTTCTTTTATAATTTTATCAAAACTATGTTTCTCAGAGTAAAATTTCAGAGGTAAAATGAAGATGTTGACCTCGTAGATAAAAATTGAGATGGTAATTGCAACGGTAAGTGACTTAAAAGCAATAAAAGGTACAAACTTTATGAATGATATTAAAAAAAAAAAACACAAGTCTTTCAAATTTAAAATTTGTACAAAAGAAAATATTCGCATCGAATATTTATAAAATTCAAGATTTTAATTTTTGTAAAAAATGTTAATTTTTATCAAATTTAACACAACTGTAATGTCAATAAACTATTTATAATATAATTCAGTTATGATATTTAATTTCTGCTCATTTAAAGTAATAAATTTTTAAAATTTTTATAAATGAATCTTTTTTTTTTTCATTTAAAAAAATTTAAAGCGAAATGTTAAAAAGGTTTCATAAAATATCGTCTGAAACAAAACATAAAAAATGCAGCGATGTCAATCTATAATCAAAAATAAAAATTTATTAGTGGAATTTTTTTGTATAAACGTTTCACAAGCTCACAATTTCATTTGATGTAGTATTTGCATAAATATAGACATATTTATTTATTTTTTAAATTCTCTTGTTTACTTGTATATTTATTAAACTAATGTTTAGTAAATATTCAGTGAATATCACATTTACGAAGATCATTAATGATCTTAAATTTGAAATGGCTATTCAAAAATAAAAGGCTGGAACTGAGAATCATGTAACACAAAATTAATTTTAACTTTTTATTTTTATTTTGAGGGGACAAAAACACCTGAGATAAATAAAATTAATATTCTAAGATAATTCGGTTTGGTTGTTAGCATCGCACTAAGGACATATTGATGATGGTTTGTAATTCATCCTTAATGATCTGAAGACATTCGTATGTTTCACCATTCATTGGTTGTTCAGCTTTATTTGGTAGTTATTGTTGGATAAAAAATTATTAGCAAAAACGTTGTACTTAGAGCCCTGAGTTATGATGGAAATTTGACCTACTATTTCCATTCTTTTATAGTAGGAGTTGTAACATTTTATTTAAGACACTTTAGAGCTACACAATGGACTATTGATGAAGGCCTGGCAAACATCCCTGAGGATGATTCGAATACATTTTGACCTTCTGCTAAAGGTATGCCTCCCTCTTTTTTTTAGCTCTCCGACCTGCACGTGAAGTCTAGTACTTTAACAGTGGAGCAGTTTAGAGCCGTGTGGCTCAGGGGATAGAGCGTTCTCCTTGAAATGAGGTGAACCGGGATTGAATCCCGGGGATAGCTGGTAGATACGAATTCTGCACCCGGCTCGCACCGACGTGAAATATTCCCAGTGGTAGATGGATCATGGCTTAGAATCCCTTCGCAGTCAGGCTAACCGTGGGAGGGCCTTGTGGTGGGCTAGTTCCATCAAAAAGTCCCCCCCAAACGCAAATTTCTCCCAATACTTGATGCAGGAGTTCCCTTGTTTTCTGGATTTTTTTCAAAATTACAAGGCTACGGAGTTGAACATCAGTATTCGTAAATCCGAAATCAAGTCGGCTGTTCAACGACGGTTATAATTGTTTTGATTGTAACAGTTATTGTTTTGATTGAAATTCATTGTAACGCTGACGAAATCTTCTCTGCATTGTGATAACAAAATTGCAATTGTTGGAATGCTTTCCGTACGGGACTCGCTATTTTCACTTATGAACTCGCGCATGCGCAGGATTCCGCTTCACTGCGCCTTACGTGAAGAAACTTTTACGCTCTATCTACATTCTATGTTAATCTTTTCGATAAATTGTTTTTCATTAAATAGTTATAGCTGTTTTGTAAGGCAGGGATAGCCTGGCCAATGTCCGAAAGTTCGTGGGTTCGAACCCCGCCGGCCGAAGACTCCCCGTGTAGTAAAGTGACTGATGCACGTTAAATCTGTCGAGTCGCAAAAGTTCTCCATGTTCCCATAACAAATCAATACCTCTGCGGATACTGGAATGGAGATCGATCGTTCTCTGATTCAGGTCAAAATTACGATCTGTGGATGAATGAATGGGTCCGCCCTATAAACGAGTGCAACGTATGATGTGGCAGAAGTCGAATTCTTGGCTATAGGTGGCGCCACTGAGAAACAGAAACAATCAAACCCCTTCTGCCTTAACAGGTATACGTCAACAGCAACAGCTGTTTTGTAATCGCTATATTCATGATGAATTACTCTTTATTATTTGAATAACTTATCTGAAATAATGACATGAACGAAAATTTATGTTTGAAAAGTTGTTCACAGAACCCTCGGTTTGGTTGAGAACATAAGTGATACCTTATTTGAAACAATGGAACGAATACATGAAATATATTGTTATCAAGAGTTAAACAGATCACAAATAGAATTCATATTGTCATAACATTCTCTAAAACCAGTAGGTATGTCGAATAAAAGAAAATAGCTTATATGAGACACCAGAAGAATTTTCAATCGTATAAACAAATTTAAATTTTACAATATTTGATACTTTAAAAATCAAAACCTACAAAAACCATGTATGATAATCATAACTAATATAGTTTAAAGAATTAGTACAAGAAATGTTTAAAAAACTTATTAACATATCCGTGAAATTAATATTTAAGAAAAGAAAACAAAATTAGCAAAATCCAAATAATTATAGTAGAGATCGAACGGTCATCGATGCAATTCAATTAATCAAAAACCAGCATTGTTAATATAAAACCAGTATATTTATATATATATATATATATATATATATATATATATATATATATATATATATATATATATATATATATATATATATATATATATATATATATATATATATATATGTAACATCTAAAATACTAGCTTAATAAAATTAAAAGGATCTTTTGAGAATAAACTTAAAAAGAATTATATCGTATCTGCAGATGAGCTTATCTGGTTTATGAGAACATTAAATAATCTCTTTCACATACTTAACTTAGCTCTTCGCGTATATCTTAAGTTTCATTGAATAGCGATGAAATCTTTATCTGTAAAATCAGTCCATACCGCGCAATAAAATATCTTAAAAAAGCCGAATTCCCATTAAATTCAAGAACTATATTGAGATATTAATTCATCTCCATCTGGTCTTAAGATCACCGCTTCTAGAAAAAAGAATGGATTTTATAGATCACATGACATGAACGAATATATTATATATTATATGTTACACGTAAAAAGTGTGCACTTATCTTTTGGAAATGAAAGTATAAAGTTGTGTCTCGGAGCTCAGCTCCATGACATGTACATAATATGTAAATAGATTTCGTTATTCTTTTCCTCAATAAAAGCCTAGAAAATTAGTATGTTGTCCTCCTTATAAATAAGGGATATTAAAATATGACTGCAAATATTATAGACTGCAATATTATAATTAAATAAAAGGTCACGGCTCGAAAGTTAGGCAGAAACACGAGAGAGGAGCATGACATCAAAGTCGACAGGATTTTCATTCTCTGCCCGGAACCCCCTATGCATTTTCAATTGGAGGATTTTTGCCGGAAAACCAGTGAACGTGAATTTAAAAATTATTGTAAAGATTTTTGTTTTAAGCAAAAGAACTGGAATTAAGAAATACAATTTTAAGAGATTGGTGAACTCCCGTTATCGGCCCCTTCTGTGCTTGGAACGGAAAGTCTGAGACATGAAAATTTGTTTCCTTTTTGCGTTGCCTGAAGTCCGATGGAGATGAACTTCGCCACGCCTATAAAGATACCATGCTAAACTTCGCCGCCTCTGGAAAGCGAAAGGAAGCAGAGATGACCTTACTTCCGTCCTGTGTGTTCGCCGAAATGATGATCTTCGCCACCCCTGCCTAAACTGTTCTTGATGCTCCTTAGGAAAAAGACTGACTTTCGCAGGAGAAAAATATTGAAGATTCGTGAAGGATGAGAAGGTGTTTTTTTTTGTTGTGCTCTCGCGTTTTAGAACAGATGAAGATCGGTGAGTTTTGAAAATAATTTTGTTGAACTAAAAATGATAGTTTTATTTCATAAATAGAAATTATATTATATTATAGTGTGTGTTGCAATTTAAAAAAGTATATAGAGTGTGTTGGTATTTTAAAAATGTAATACTTTGATTTTTCTTTTCAATTGATTTTCATTTTCATTTCTCTTATTGCAAAAATAAGTATCTTATTTTTAAGTTATTGATAATTAATGTTGTGAAAAATGTCATATCTCGGGAAACTAGTTAAATTGGAACTGGTAAATTTAGCGAAGGAATTACATTTAGATGTAAATGAAAATAACAGAATTACAGAGATAAGAAATAAAATTTTAACGCAAGGAAATTATGACGAATCTATAACTAAAGAAATAGTTAATAGAATTTTAGAAGAAAAACGGGAAAAATCAGAATTACAACTTTCAAGAGAAAAGGTTTTAAGTCTAGAAAATAATGACCAAGATATATCCTATTTAGGTAAACTAGTGAAAGATGATTTAATTGTTTTGGCAGATGAGTTAGGAATATTAATAAGTGATACCGAACGAGTTTCCGAAATCAGGAAAAAAATAACATCAGATGAGAATTACAATGAGAGGTTAACCAAAGAAATTGTAAGTCGTATGTTAGAAGAAAAGAAAGAAATGCAAGAACTGCAAATTTTAAAAACTAAAAATCACGAACTTGAACTCTATAAATTAAGTGTTCAAGGTAATGATAAGGAAAAATATTCAAGTGTAAATTCATCTAATGTAAATATTTCTTTAATGAGATTGTCACAACTGTTTGATCCCCATAAAGATGAAATATTTTTGTATTTAAAAAATTTCGAAACTAAGGCCAAATTAGCTAATATTCCCGAAACTGAATATGTTATTTATTTATTGAATCTGTTACCCCATGATATTGTTAAAGAACTTACACGGGAACGGGGTGAATTAGCTCATGATTATTCACATATAAAAACCTTATTATTTAAAAGGTATAAACTTAATCCAGAGCAATTAAAATTTAAATTCTTTTCAACTTATAAAAAATCTCAAGATTCTTGGATCGAATTTTGCAATGAAATATCTGCTTACGTTAATGATTGGTTAGCTGAGCTTAAGATAGAATCAGTTAAGGAATTGAAGGAAATTATTACTAACCAAATCAAAACTAGTGTACCAAATGAAGTAAAGCAACATTTTCTTGATACATGGAATTCTATGAATAGTTCTTTAAATTTGGCAGAAAAACTTGATGAATTTGAATCTTTTAAGAATCGGTATTAATAAACAGACAGGTACTAAACCAAAACAATTTTCTCCTACTATGCAGAAACACGTGAGAGGAGCACGATATATATATATACATATATATATATATATATATATATATATATATATATATATATATATATATATATATATATATAAGTGGTTAAGTGTTTTCGCTTTGAGTGTAGAAAATACCATTGACTTTCATAAAAAAATGTATTTAGTTTTCTGATTTATTTAATTACTTCTATTCGGTTTTTGATCTCCAAAATGTTTCGTTTGCTCTAGCTGAAATATTAATTTTTGACTCTTAATGTGTATGTTTTAACGTCTCATATTTTAAAAAGGATTCCTCATCATCATTGACACAATAGCATAGGGTGGTCTTTGCCTTTTCTAGAATATTTTTCCTCTGTCACCAGATTTTGCCAAATTTGACATGGGCAGAAAAAATAGATGTTCTTCACTCCTTAGTCAATGGCAAGATCTGGCAAACAGAGGGGAAATGTTTTAGAGAATAAATAATGTAATTTAGAAAATATTCTGCATACAACAAGTATTAATTTCATTATCAAACTATGGTATATATTTTATGCAGTCGTTCTTTTGTTTTAAAAACTCTATTGTTTAATATATATATACAGAGAGAGAGAGAGATACCTGGTGACCCATAAATGATCGACGATTTCAAAACAAAATCAGATCAAAACTTTCGGCTTGTTGTGTCCATCTTAAAAAAATAGGTTTTATTTTCATCAAATTTTAAAATTAGTAACAATGCTTTTGAAAAAAGACACCGCCGTCTCAAAACAAACTGTAAAACAATGTTTTCTGTAACATTTCACACCATTCCAACTAGAACTTTTGTAGGGGCGTCTTGTTAAGTTTTTCCTAAGAGACAGCATTAATGAACTGGTTTCTTAAGCAGAACGCAGCAAAAAATGCAGTTCCATTCATTTTACTTTAGATGATTGATTAAATAGATTTTTTGGATCACCCGATTTCAACAATCAAAAGCTTTCCTTAGGAAAACAGTAAATTGAATATCTATATTTTGAAAATACATAATTCTCAATTCACTCAATTCTCAATTAACAGCTACTATTCAATAAATATTTACACAATAGTTATTTTAAGTTTTGTTGGATCATTAGATTGTAAATAATAAATTATATAAATGTTTTATTTTTGGAATTTGCAGCAGAATTTAAAATATATTCATATCCTTTATAGCTAAGTAAAAGCTCAAGAGGGGAAAAAATATTTTCGTTGCACTTCGATGTAATCCTATTTACATGTTATAATTCAAATTTTAAAATTTTAAGATCTTTCGAGACGAAAATAAAACACAAAAGAGAGAGGAAAAAATTTTTCGCTAAATATTTTGAACGTGGTAACATCGGAGTAAAGCAAGCATAAGAAATACAAATTTGCTGTTCAAATATTTAAAGTATTTCTTAAAAATGCTTTTTCAACAATGTCGAAAAATATTTACATCAAATCTTTCAGAAATGTTAGAGAAAAGCATTATCAAGACAATGGATAAGGAAGAATTGTTTTGTCAGATGCGACATTTTTCTGCATTTCTTCATTGTAGAAATGGATATGACATAACTCTGAAAGCATAAAAAGCTCTCTCTTCTTACTGAAAATTCCGATTCCCTGCATTTAAATATGAATATTTTCTAAAGCACAAAAATAAAAGGAAATTCAAGAAAAAGGGTATTTATTAACTAAATGGGAATATATAGTTTTCATTATACTATATATATATATATATATATATATATATATATATATATATATATATATATATATATATATATATATATATATATATATATATATATATATATATATATCGATATATTTGATGGAAGCGACACATATAAACTATATAAAATTAATGAAATACTATCTGAATCAAGTAATCCACACTGTCAAAGCTGTGATGTAATAGCTATCTAAATTTGGTGTTGGAAAATTCTAAAAATTGTGTAAAAGATTACTTTATTTCAAAATAATACAGAATAAAGTATTCTTATTCACCTAAAAGATTGTCGTTAAATCTTAACACCAATAATTGATTTAGTTTTAACCAATCTGCAGCTCGATGGTAAGGAAGGCTGTGATATTTGAAGCTTAACAAACTTAGCGAATAGTTAGTGTTTAATATGTTTAACTAAATTCTCGAGGTAGAATGATGGTTGGGCATATTTTAAACGGATAACAAATGCTTTTGGAAGTTTAAAAGCGAAAAATTGCCAGCAAGTTCAAGGTAGGGACAATATGGAGACCAAGATGGCTATCTGCTTATATACTGGATAAGCATAAGTTCTTCTTGTCGAACTTTATTAACAAACTGGACATAGCCAACTGAATACCAAGTAAGTTTCAATCATCTTCACTGATTGATAAAATATATTGATTATGGTGAAGTATTTGCGTAGTGTTATAGCCTTCCAATGAATTGACTCTGGTTCAAATCCCGTCAATGGTGGGTCAATTCGAATTCTGAAACCGACTCACACCGACCGTAGTACTGACGCAAAATATCCACACTGGTAGATGGATCATGGGTTAAAGTCCCCTAACCATAGGAGGGTTTCGTGATTTTCCTCTTCGTGTAACTCAAATGCTTGTTAGTTCCCTCGTAAAGTCTTCTACAAAGGCAAATTTCTCCCAAAGCTTGATCCTGGAGCTCTCGTTGTCTTCTGGATTGCGTTCAAAATGACAAGGTTACGGGGTTGAAAATGAGTAGTCGTAAACTCAAAATTGGGTCAGCTGTTTAACGGCGGTTACAAAATATAAAATAAAATATTCTTGTCGGATTCATTTGACCAATGACTCATATAACTGTTTTATGATAAAGATATTTATGTTATCATAAGCTTTAGATAAATTTGTCAGTATAAAATAAATTTATAATATTTAATTTCTATTCACTTCGGGTGTATTTGAATTCATATTCATATTGTGTCTGTACTGTATGCATGCTTGATTAACAAATTTTAATTTTAGAAATATTGTATTAATTCGTTCTAAATTTTGTTTTAGATTGTATTATATTATTTTTTTGTATTAGGTTGTGAAATGATTTTTGTTTTAGATAGTAAATGTAATTTTACCGACTCTTATGCGTTTCATATCTTACTGTAATTTTAAATTTTAATGTTACTGAATAACAAACATAGGAGCAGGAACTTTACACCCAGCGGTGTAAAAGAACATTCTAGGTGCACTAGAGACTATCCTTGGTTATGGTGTAGAAACTCCACTTTGGTGTAAAGTTGTTGGAGACATAAAAATAATTAGGAATTAATAGAAAAACTAGAGAGGTTACCATATATGTACAGAGCGCGAAATAAAAAACGGTCCACCCTAAATAACTTTTGATCTAATGATCGGTTCTGCACGCTCTAAAACATAATCTCAATGGTTGAGGGAGTGATCTCAAATATGCTAATTAATTAGTGCAGACGATATTTTAAGTTATCGGACACTAAAACGTACTTCCTCTGAATAAACTTACCTTTTTTTTTAGACTAATTCGGATTTTTGGCCCCCAAAACATAGGGTGTAACCGTAATTTGAAAACTATGGCTTTAATAATTTGGTCAGGAGAGTGGTATAATGTCTTGATCCCTTAATTTAATTTTACTTTTTGCGTATTTCGTCATACTTCAAAAATTTAGGCCAAGTGAAAATTTTTGCTCACAGTTATAAATATTATTCCAAATATTATTTTCCAAATATAGTTTTATATATAGTTTTTCCAAATATTATTTCATGCAAACAATAACATTTGATAAATATATTTTAGTATTTTAGTAATAATAGAGGAAAAAGCTTTAATGAAAAGGCTATTCTCGTTTATAAAATATGGCTTTTTTAAAATTCAATTCCCCAGGAACTATTAGACTCATTTTTCACAATTTCTGCATTTGTCGTGTAAAAATTTTCCGACTATTATTAAATAAAATAATAAATATTTACTAAAGATTATTTTTCGCTTGATATTATCTTTCAATAAGCAAATTTTTTAAATGAGTGAAAAAAAAATTTCAATTCGCTCGAAACGTTCTCGACATGTGGCAAAATGCCCATTAGTAAAATTAATATTAAGGGGTACAAACTTGGACCTGACCAAACTAACTATATTTTTTAAATTATGACTGTTACATTTTGGGGGGATCAGAAATTTGAATCCCTCGAAAAAAAGGTATGTTTATTCAGAAAATTGACGTTTTTGTAACATAAAATATCGTCTACACAAATTAATTTGGCATATTTGAGGTCACCCTATTGAACCATTGAGTCTTAAAACATGAGGATCTGATTATTAGATCAAAAATTATTCAGGATGTTCTGTTTTTTATTTTGCGCATTCTAAATTTTTTTATTCAGGAGAAGCTGAAAGAAAATATCACTGAATTAATTTAATAATTATTGTATGAAAAATGAAAAAAATTAGTTGTAGAGATGTAATTAATAATAATTACTTCTCTAATATTGATTAATTTATGACAATTAATAATAATAATTAATAATAATGAATAAATTGAAGTTAAAGTTTAAAAAGTATATGACATCGCTCGCAGGAAATAGTGTAAGTTATACATTTCCGTTACATATATTTAGATTAAAATTTTATCATTATTTTTCAATTTTAAGTGATCCAAAATATATATTTAATATATTTAACTTGTATTTGTTGTCTTAGATTCATATAAATATACACTAGAATAGAAAAATTTTTCTTCCGCGTTAATCTAAGCATAATTTGTGAGCATAATTCACTTAATATTTTGGAATATTTTTCGTTTCATTTTATTCGCTAAAATGTGTTCTATTAAACCTAGTTACCAAACTTTAATTTTTAATTCACATAATTTCCCTTTTAAAATTCAAAGTCAGTATTATATATATTAAAAAGTCTCACGAAAAAAAAATCCTAAAAAAAAAAAAAAAAAAAAAAAATTTAACATGGCTTAACACAACAATTGAACCGATATCCTACTGAACCTAGATGTCATATTAATATTTTTTTTACTGAAACTAGTTACAAAATTTTAAATCTTAAGGTTGTAAATATTTTTAAAAAAATTTCAGCGCTCTTACGAAAGATTTAAAAGTTTTTAAAAGACAATTTTGTCCTAAAAATTTAAAATCTCGTAACTAGGTTCAAGAAGACATATTTCTTCAATGTTTTATTGAAATGTGTTTTACTGAACCTGGTTACCAATTTTTAAATCTTAAGATTGTAAGCATTTTAGAAAAATATCAAAGCTATTGTAATATATTTGAAAAAAGTTATAAAAATACTTAGCCTTTACATTTACATTTGAAATTTTTTTTACTAGGTTCATTAAAACATATTTCCCTTTATATAAAAAAAAAATTGTGAATTAATTATTCAATATAGAAATTGCTTTCATACTGTATGTTTTACTGTATGTTAAAAAGAAATAGAATCTTCTAAATAAACCTTTCTGTAAAAGAAATGTAGCGCTAAAAAAGTAAATATATCAGTAGCATATTTTAACTTTGAACATTTGAAAAAAAGTTTTCTTAAAATGTTGCGCAAATTGCTTACTTATTACCATTAATGGAAGGAAGATAATTAGCCGTAAATTGTATACAGAATATTGCGTGTTTTGACGCAATGCCTGCACGAAATAGATATCTTATTTTAGTTGTTAAACAACGAAAACATGTTCGAAAACGAACAACGAAACAAGTCAATTCTTAAGTGAAATGAATGTTTTCATCAAAATAAGAACTTCCACGAGTTTATCCTTTTCCTCTTAATCCCTAGAGAAATGAAAACCTAGTTATCGGATGCTAAATCGTCCGCATCCTCTCTACGGTCACTTGGCGACATCCTTTAGAGTTCTGGCGGCTTGTCACAATTGGCGGCTTCTTGGCATCCTCCTCCGCTTTACGTAATCTTGATTCAAAGGAGCACAGCTCCTCTTTGGAATCGAACGTGTAAAAACGCGCTTATGATTGTCACCACGAAAACTGGGAAGGCCTTGACCATCGGACTATGTTGAATAAAAATCTGTTCTTTTTCGCCAAATATACAGGACAAATGAATTGAATTGGCTTCTTACGCTGAATAATTTTTAGTTTTCCATCTTAAAGGTTAAGACTAATCTAATAAAAACATTTTAAAGACATCTGGGTGTCAGTCATGGGCGAGACAACTCTTGAAAAATAAGGTAAATAATATTTCAAGTGATTTTTTTTTTTAATGTGTTGACTTGTTTATCAAAAATAAGTTGTTTTTTTCAGGAACATTACGTAATATTCCAAAAATATGTTTGTTTCTTAAATACAAAATTACTTTCCAATAATTTTTTCTGCGAAAGGGATAAATATTCAAAACTTCGCAAATAACTTAATTTTTTTAATAATATATTGAGCAATGTCTATTCTTATTTTCTAAAGTAAACATAAATGTTAATTTTATGTAAAATTGAAAATTGTTTCAAATCCGTTTTTTTTTCAACCGTTCGAGAAACTGCACTTTATTAGAAAATAATATTTATGTTTAAGTTTTACTACGAACCAGAAAAGTGAATAAAATATCGGCTAAGGCCTTTTTCTAAGAAATACACTTAAACATTTCCATGATGCACATGTGACTTAATATACCATTTAAATGTATCAAAATATGTATCAAATAATGTTTTTTAAATTATGTATAAAGTAGAACTTGAAAAAGAGGAATTGATAAAAATTAAAAATAACTTGATTATAACTAAAAATTAAAAGCGTCTTGTATCTATTATTATGCATGTTACTAATTTATATTGACATTAAATGGACAACTGAATAATTTCCTATCGTTTTAATAGCAAAAATAAGGATTTTATTTAACAATTAACAAAGTAAAATGCATAGAAATAAAAGAAAAAAAAATAGTTGCCAGAAGAAGGAAGTACAATTTTAAAAAGCTGGAAATAATATTAATAAAAAAAGTAAATATAATTAAAATAAATAAAATTAACAGGGAATGTGTTCATGAAAGAAAATATACGAAAAATAATACATTTTCTCTATGATTATCAATAGATTATTTTTTTCACTTTCAATTAAAATTGGATAGTAATATTAATTTATATTAGCATTAAAATTTATTAGAAGCATCAAAATTAAAACAATCCAATTAAATGCAGATTAAATGAGTAAATATTATCATGGGAATTGAAAAATAAAATAAATAGGAAATATAATTGCGGATAAATCAAATAAACAGGAAATGCACTCATGAACTAAGGTATATAAAAAATACAAAAATAATAAAATAACTATGTTACTCATTGCTTATTGTTACATTTTAAATTGAAATTAGATAACAATAATAATTTTTATTAAAATTAAAAATCATTAGCGATATCGAAACTGAAACAATAATTAATTGAATAAATGTTATAACAACTAATTCTGCATAAATTATATGTGATAAACATTTCTGCCGTGAGAAAAAAAATTATGGTCATAACTACTAGTACCTCAGGGCACCACATTTATGGCAAAGCCAAAAAGGTAGATATTTTTTACCGAAGCGCTTTAATAATGATTTTAGTAAAGTTAGCAATAAAATATTGTTTTATAATATGTGATAAAATGTGGTAGTTTCATCACTATACCTTAAAGCAGTTTATTCCATTAAATTTATTTTTCAGTTTTGCATTTCTTACTAAATCTATGATAATAAGAGCTATAGTTTTGAATATAAGAATTTTATGTAAACCATTAACAAATAATGTGTATAGAAAAATTATCAAATGAATGGTTGAAAATACTATTTATTTTAATTTTGAATACATATATTTTTTCTACATCAAATGTCATAACCATTCAATACGGTAATTTTAAAAAGTTATTTTCTATATGCGATTTACTGAATTTTTTTTAAAACTAAAAGCTTAATTAACTTAAAAAACGTAATCAACTCAAAACTAAAAGCACAATAATAGTATCATAAGACAAAAGAGCTCAGACTTGGCGGGGAGTGAGAGTCTGACCGAGAAACTAATGACTAGGCCTGTCAGCAAAAGATATTTTTGTATGAAAAAATAGAAGTGCTGTCTTCTATCAGAAAGACTTTCTTTTAGGAAAGAGTGAAAACGTCAAACATTTTATTTTAGGAAGCACTCATTTACGAATATGATTATCAAGAGGAATGCGTATTTTTATTAGTAAATCGAATATCAGAAATTTCCGATTTTGCATCTGATTTTAATTTGAAATATTTTGTCGTCAGAGTTTATTTTAAGGTCAAATAAAGTAGTGGAAAAGATATTTTAACTGTTTGAAATAAAATAAAATAATTAGAAAGCAATTCAACGAATATAAAAATCGCCAATCTGATAGATCAAAGAAAATTTCTTTTTTTTTTCTTTCTTTTTTGCAGTTTGATTTACTTTTAATTTAGAAACGTATAGTCGAATACACAGATAGTTAGTTGATACGTATACTAATATAATAAATTTCTTTAAATAACTGCAATAAATAATTGAAATCTATAAAAAAAAAAGAAAAATATAAGATTTAATTGAAACGAAATCTAATGTCGCTGATATTTAATTACATACTGTACTAAATTCCGGTAGAAAGTACCGACACTCAGCGTGGCAATACTTTTTAACATAAAATTCATTCTTGCTGTATGTCTTACGGAGGAAAATATCGGATATCTTGTAATTTTTACAATGATAACGTAAAATCCCCGAATCACTCTAATTAAATAAATATTACTGTAAGCCTTATGGTATAATACTTAATGCTAAATATGTATTTTACTATGAATTGAAGTTTACGAATGAGCAACGGAAGTGCTTGTACTTTTTACCATAATTTGATCCGGAAGTTTATACAGTGTAATCAATTTGATAATATTGAATTAAAATAATGAAGGAATGATATTTTTTATTCTAAATCAAAGACACTTGTGTCATTCTCATGCACCCGGTTCCATGAATTTATGTGACGCATCTAGCAGCATATAAATTCGTATGATAAATCTGACGATGTATGAATTCTTGTAACACATTTGATGGATAATGAGCATTTATGATGCATCTAACCATAAGCGTTGGCATGAGTCTGATGACAGGTACATTTCCCAAACTCTTGAGACTTACGAGCATGTATATTTACACCAGCCATCTATAATGCATCTAGCCGCAATTGTTGGCGCAGGTTTTTGGTATGAATTCGTATGATGCGTAAACCGGTATATGAGAACATTTGGTGCATCTGTCCGCAAGTTTTTTATGCCTCTAGAGGTACATGAATTTCCATGATGTAGTTAGAGGTTCTAACCGCAAGACAAGTGTTGACTTGCGTCTGGTGGCATATAAATTTTTATCGTGCATCTAGCGGCTTATGGTCATCCATGGTGCACCAAGAAGCTTATGTTCATCTTTAATGCATCTAGCAGCGAATGTTTATATCCGCAGGGCGTCATATGCATTCGATGCGTCTGGTGGCAGCATATATGCATGAATTGGCATATAATGCGTCTGGTCATATGCATGTGCTGCACATGTGGTCTTGAGATTCGTATGTGACAAATATATGTGAAATGTTAGATATTATTTTATCATGTAAAACGAAAATAAGCTAAATGCATTGGCTTCAGAGCAACTATTATAAAAACGAGCTTGGAGTTTTGCAAAATTTAAATTAAATTGGTGTTTTAATAGTGTTTTTAAAAGTGTAAACTAAGTATTTATTTAATTTTCAAATTACGCGTGTATTAAAATGAAAAAAAACTTACATGAAAGGAAAATTGTTTTAAAGCATCCTAACTGAAAAACTACCATAATATATCTTATTTTATTAAAAAATTATTTATTTAATTTCTTAGAATTATAAAAAGTTAGATTAAATGTAAATGTTAAATTTTCCTTTTTATTTCAATCAAAACCTATATTGATTTCCCTACTTTTTATAATTAAAGAATAAGTGCTGCTAAGTTAAAAAATTTAAAAAAAATAATTCTCTGTTTTCTTGAATAAATTAAACCTTTTGCTAAAGTCGTAGTAATTCTTAATAAATCAACAGTTACACGATATGAGACGAGTTTCCTAGCATAAAAAATGTAAAGAAATTTCCCTTTAAAGAAATCATTATAATTGTAATGAAATAAAGAAAAAAACATATCTAAAGATAAGAATAAAGAAATAAGGTATTCATTATATTAATTTTGAGTTGAGTACGTTAAAATTACAAAACAATTAATTCCAACAAGAAAAAATCAATTTCGTTGCAAATTAAAGCACAAGGCCGGAATTTTATGTTTAAAAAAAAACATTTCAAGTACTATTTTTCCCTTATATGAAATACAGGATATCATTGCATTCCTATTTTTAATAATTTTATGTAATCGTAACACATTGTTATATGTTAAAATTGCAGGGTTAGTAGGTGTCCTGATATTCCTGATTTTTCTGATAAAAGATATTTTTGTCTTATTTGATCTGATTTGCATCCTTTTGTCTTGATTTTACTGATATCTATTTGTCATTAAGACATCCCATTTCCTACGCATACAAATATGAATTTCAAAATAACCAACTCAAAGAATCTAATGATTCGGAATTGCAATCCTACAGCCTTTTTGGTTATATTGTTCATGATTCAAGCATATAGTCTTACCTGCAGAATTCGTTATTAAAAACTTTTTCACAATGTAGACATTTTATGAAAAAAATTCAATTGACAATTTTATATAGTCAAATTTTTATGGTGATAAACTCAAGTTCCTACTGTTGTTAATTGTTTTTAGTAAATGTAGTAGCAAAATTTGAACAGTGGAATTTTGTAGCTCTCCAAATGAGTCTCATCATATGATATGAAAATTTGTTGATTCTAATCAACAGCACGGTAATCATATCATAGAAGTTTTAAATGGAAAATTGAGTGAAAATCAACTAAATTCTGTGAAAAACAATTTAAGTGGCATAACTTTGCAAAGTAAAGTAACTAACTTATATTTTTCACTTAGTAGTTATTCCTTTTTAAAATTAATCTGGTATATGTATAATGCGTGCGCTGGATCTTATGGTACTTCATGAAAATGAAATGGGCCGGACACATAGTAAGAATGAATGATGACAGAACAACCAAAAGAATCTTTTTGGCAAGGCCAACTGGAGTTAGAAAGAGAGGCAGACCCCGACTAAGATGGGCGGATTGCCTCCAAAGGGACTTTACCACAATCAAGGTCAGAGACTGGAAAGCCGTGGCATGCAGAAGAAAGGACTGGTGCAGTCTTCTTGAGAGAGCCAGGGTCCACCCAGGACTGTCGAGCTATTGATGATGATGTATAATGCGTGAGAAAAATATCCGTGAGGTTTTTAAAAACTGCCATATTTTTTCTTTGGTACACTACGAGGGCAACAATCATGAACTGGTTAGCAAATTGAATAATGATAATTCTAATTTTATTTTAAAAAATCCCTTCAGAACTCAACATTTCATATACTTTTAGAGTTGTATGTAAAAATTAAATTTTGAACTCAAATGCAATTTTCAAAATGCAATATAACATGTTCTTTCTCTAAGTTTCTCAATTTAAATTTTAACCTTAAACATCTGAAATTTTAAAGTTTTCAGAATGCTATTTAGCATGTTCTTCCATTAATAATTATATATTAAATTCTTTGGCTACGTGCCTGAAATTTGAATGCATTCAGAATGCCTTTTAACATGTTTTTCTACTTTAGTCCTTGGAATAAATTCTACACAGAGAAAAAAATTTTTGGTAAAAATACCGTACTGTATGATAATGAAATTTCTGTAAAAAAATCATAATTCAATAAAAATTAAAATACACGATAACAGTTCATTTGTTAATTTTTATATTGATTTGGTAACGGCAATCCAAAAATTTTGTTTTTCAAAATTATAATTACTACACATTTAGTACGAAATGCAAAACGGAAAAATAAATTTAACCGAATAAATGGTCTTCATGACATGCTTTAAGTTATCATGACAAAATTAATACATTTTACCACATTTATTAAATTTTATCAAACCATATTTAATTATTAATTCTGCCAAAACCATTGCCGAAGCACTTCGTAAAAAATTACCCCATTACCAAAATTTGGTGTTCACATAGAGGAAGAAAAACAGTAAATTTTACCATGTTCATGTAGTTTCGACCATACTTTTTCCTCAGTGTATACTTATATTCCATGCCAGCCAGTAATGCCGGCCAGGTTGCAGAGCGGTTAGCGCGCCTGACTGCGAAACCATTGGCTGCGGGTTCGAATCCCGCTCTGGGCATGGATGTTTCTCTCTCTCTTTGTGCTGTCCTCTTTTGTGTGTGTGATGTGTGAATGTGGCCCACCCTATAAACAGGTTTGTGGCAATGTTGCTCGCCTCCGTCACTTTGGTTCACAGGTGCCCACTGGGTAACGCGAAATGAGCAACAATTCTGGCATCTTCATAGGCAAATATTCAAATTCAGTGCCTGCCATTGGGAAAAAAAACTTATATTCCAGAACATTGAATATTTTCAAAAAGACATGTAAGAACTTCGTCATCTAGAGTTTTCGCAATGAAATTTCTGCTTACATTTCGGAAATTTTTATCTTTTTAAAATGAAGTAATAGTTAAAATGAAGTAATAGTTTAATGATTAACATGTTCTTTAACTGATTTTTTGTAATGCACATACTTTACATTTATATTTTGGAAATTTGAATGTTTTCCAAAAGCCATTAACACGTTCGCCTACTATAAGGTTTTGTTCCTTTAAAAAAAAAAAAAACTAAAACATTAATGTATATAAGTCTACGAAGGTTAGATATATTCAAATGACGGTGCTGTAGTAAGAGTACCCATAGATTCAATATTCTCTTCCAAAATGGAATTAAATAGATGGTGCTCCTTTGTAGATGAGACAATGTATACAACACGATGCTTTTACAAATGAATGGAATTTGTGTATCAAATTCTCAGGCATTAGGGAATCGGTGGTTCCGCTTCGCACGAACATAAGTTTAACTGTAATTTGACTGTTTCTAGAAACCGTGTTTCTAGCTGCATTCTAAACTCAGGATAAACTTTAATACTACAAACAACTATTTCCTAGCACTTTGTGAGTAATCTGCATGCTCGTATTAGGTTTTCAAATTTTCAGTTTTTTTTTTTTTCAGTTAAATTTAGAAAGTAAATATCTTGTACTAGTTTCTATTTTTAATATTTAGTCTTCCTATAAATTACTATAGCGACTTTTATTGATCTATTGTAAGAAAAAAAAGTTACGCACTATTCATCGTTAAATATCATTCATTGAATAGTATACCTGCACTGTTAGAGTTTTCATTCTAAAATTGTGGTAAAATAACCGGTAGCAGTCTGTCCATCCAATTAACTGTAAAGTCAAAGAAAATTTTTTTACATTTACGATTTTGAAACCGTTTACAACTAGTATGGTCAAATCATGAAATCAAAACTATACGGTTTATTTTTAAACAATTTACAACTAGCATGGTTTCTAAACCGTAAAAAAAGGAATGTAGGACACTGGAAACTCTTCATGTAATGAAGGGAATGGGGGAAATATTGTGGTGTCAACGCTGGGACTCGAACCCCCGTTCTGTAGGTCATGAGATGGACAGATTGGCCCTCTGGGCTATAATAAATACCCAGCTTCAAGAAACTAATTATTGGTGAAACTTCATCAGGTGGGCTTAGTTGGTACGATAAAATTCTAGTTGTTTAACCATTTTAAGTGAAACCAGTCAATAAAAGGTTTTCCTACTGTTAATAATATGAATATCATCTTGTTTATGTTCACTTGACTGTTTTGTTTGAATATGGTAAAATAACAAATAAATACACTGTTTTTAACCATTTTTTCCGAGAAATTTCTAGCGGTGTATTATAATTCTAATTTGAATAGTAGAAATCGAACACAATTCTTAACAAAATGTTAGTAATGGTAAAATACTTTATTGAACAGTCGAAATAGTATTGTAGATGATTGAACAACAGAAGGAGTTTTGCGAAGAAAAAAAAGAATATATAATTGAACAACAGAAAGAGTATTATACTTAATTGAAAAGTTTAAATAGTATGATACTGAATTGAACAGCAGAAGAAGTATAATATTTAATTGGAAAATTTAAATAGTAGAATATTTCATTGAACAGCGAAAGGAGTATAATACTTAACTAATTAGCAGAAGTAACGTTATATTTAATTGAAAAATTTAAACAGTATAATGCTTAATTGTGCGATGGGAGCATAATATTTAACTTAAAAGTGGGAATAGTACAATATTTAATTGATTAGTAAAGATACGTTTCAAATAATAGATAAAATAGTATGAGAGCTAATTAAATAGTAGAAATAAAATAGTGCTTAACTAAATAGAAGAATAAATATATTAAATTGAACAGGAATAAGAGTTTAATATTTAGTTTACAGGCAAAAAATACGGAAGGGAGTACAGTATTATGATTGTTTGAGTAGTAGAATATAAGGCTTAGTTATGAGCTTACCTAATGAGTAGTAAAACTATTATAATACTTAAATCAATAGTTAAAGCAGTACGAGCTATATATATATATATAAGTTTTTTGAAATTCTATTTCTAAGAATACTACTAACTTAGATTGAAAGAAGTTTACGATTAATCTGAATTCTTATAAGTGTACGAAAAAGGTTTAAAAAAACTTTACTCTAAATAATTAATTTAAAATTACGGCTCTTCGAATACTGATATTTAATTGCAGAAGATTCTGAAAGCAATGGTAGCTAATTAATTTTTTTATCTAAACGATATTTGTTCACATTGTTCTAATTTTAAGATGGCACTGGGTGTGAATACAATGTTGCATAATGTATTACGTATTCTATATCCCACATAAAACAAATACGTTGTACCAAATATATAGTGTTCTTATGAAGCATATACTCGTACATAAAGATGCTACAACTTTTTACGGTATTTTATTACACAGTAAAGATGATTATTATCTTTTTCACAGTGTATCATATTACATAATAATAACTATGTTAGAACACCTATAATCTCATATCCAACTGGTCGTAACCATCATTCGAAATGGTGATGGTGTAGCAATATTCATTCTTTTATGGAAAAATCTTTTGGCTTATCCGTCATACTTTATCCATTACAAGGAAAACCATGGCTATTTAATCCTTAGCTCACCGAGACTCTATGTTCTGAATGGAAACATTAGGAAAGAAATGATATTTTCTCTTTTGGCTTTCAAAATCTTGCTTTATGCGAATTTATTCATGAGTTCAAAGATGATATGTAACTTAATTTATGTTTGTGTTTAAATTGTATGAATAAAAGATTCTGTTTTTATATTTAATGAGAGTGTTTTTTACCGAATATATGTGTGAAAACCTTTCCAATTTCAGTGCTTGAAAGCATGATTTTTTAGAAATACATTATGTCTGAAAAATATGATGAAAAGGAAGGAATGTTTTTTCTCGGAATGTTTCTGTAATAAGTCTTTTCCTTCGTTAAACAGGATTATTTTAAAGTATTATGTTTTCAAAATTGTGGTTAATTTCATGAGCTATTTTAGCGAGGCACTACAGCAAAAAGTACTGCTTAATTACTATAAATATATACATTTCTACTTCTTAAAGCGTCCTTTATAATGTATATAATCAATTTTTCAAAATTTAGAAATGGAATTAAAAACATATTTTTTTAAAAATACAATATATCTGTAAAGTATGTTAAAAAGAAAATAATGTTTTTTCTCGGAATGTTTCTGCAATAACCAGTCTTTCCCTTCGTTAAGCAGGAATGTTTCAAAATTTTCAAAATTGTGGTTGATATCATGATCTATTTTAATGAGACACCACAGCAAAAAGTATTGCTAAATTACTATAAATATATACATTTCTACACTTTAAAGCGTATTTTATAATGATTATTTTTTAAAATTGAATGTGTAAATGTTATGTAACATAGCATCTGAGTGTAAGCAAAGTAAAATCGAAACTTATTGTTCCAAAAGTACATTTTTAATATTTTTTTATAATTTAAATTTGTCTCATATATTTTATGCTATTTGTTCCGTGTTAAAATGAGATGTCTATGTTAAAAAATCGTAAGCGCCGCTGCCACCACAGTTTTGGGTTTTCATCTTAGCGTTAAATTTTTGTTTTCATACACAAAAATTATTAGAACTAGAAATTTGAAATTGTAAAAAGTGTGTGGAAAAATTTATAGCAATTACAATGGAAAAAAATAACATTTTATAACTATTTAGAAAATTATAAACTGTTAAACGTGTTGTAAAAAATTAGCATGCGGTTGCTTTTGCAGCTCCACTGTTCTACTAAAAGTATTCGTTTTTTTTGTAACTTAACGCAATAATTTTTCGAGATAAAAAATTGCTTGAATGTTATTATTGCAATTTTAAGTGCTTTTTTTCTCGCATTCGCTTTAAATTATGACTATTGAGAAACATTTATTAACCTCCTTCGAATATTTTTATTTAAACTCGCGCTCGAAAGTAACAAAAAAGGGAGATTTTAATAGTTTCCAAATTAAAATGTATATAGAAATTTTTAAAAAAGTATAAAAAGCTTAATTTAAGATAGGTAAAAACAAGCACAAGCAAAGAAACAAGCACTATTATTTCTCCTTTTTTTCGTCGCATTGAGTCAAAATCTTTTTTTTTATGTTTAAACTTTTCTTTTTTAGGTTC
Organism: Parasteatoda lunata; assembly: GCA_949128135.1. Lineage (NCBI taxonomy): Eukaryota > Metazoa > Arthropoda > Arachnida > Araneae > Theridiidae > Parasteatoda > Parasteatoda lunata. Next base: position 1,186,105 of record OX421970.1, on the reverse strand, counting down.
GGTAATTATTTTATACAATTAACCTTTCGCTACGATTGTTAACATAACTTATAATAGCATAGCTTATATCTAACATAAAATTATTTTCATTATACTAAACAAATTGACTTTAGAGAAAACCAAGGAATAAAGAGAAGCAATAACGGAGGTTGCAAAGCGAGAAGTCGGTCAAACCGGAGCCTTTTTTATATATTAAATAGTTGCAATTTCCTTCTTAACTTTGCTGAGTGATATAACACCTAAGTGCAAGCATTATTTTTGCAGTTCTTTGTTAAAAAAAATCTCGAAAACTATGTCAAAAATCCATGTGGAATTTACAGTTTACGCTCCCTTAAGATATACTTCGTTTATCTAAAAGTAAAAATTATATTTTTCTAAACTTTTTATTCCTTTAATACTTTGAAAATAAGGCCATTGAAAAAGTGCTTAACTATATCATAGAAATTGCTATTAAAAGAATTTTCTGTATTCTCCAATGAATATAAAAAATGCTGCTCTGGTAAAAGGATTTTTACTATAATGGCTTAGAAAACATAAAATTAATTATATTTTTGCCATTTGTATAAAGCTAGCATTTTTTCATTACGCTTCGTATGTACATTTAACCATTTCGTTTTTTTTCGTTTAACTTTTGCAAAGTAAGGTTTTCTAAGTTAAGTATTAAACTAATTTTTTATTGACTAAAAGTAGCTGAAAATAAATTTTTATCTCTAATCTTTTTATATTTTATTTCTGATTTTTCATTGTAAGGGTATTAATTTTAAAACTCATTTTATACATGTATATTCCTTGAATAATCTTTAAAATTAACAAAATGTTCCAAAATTATCTCTGTTCTCTGAACAACATTTGCTATGCCACTAAGTTAACATTAAAAAAATTAATTTTTTTTTTTTAAAATGAGGTACAAAAATTTTATATTTATTTTGAAAATATAAATTAAATATACTTTAATGTTATTTTTAATATTCTTTTAATTTAAAATATCTCAAATTTCTTTGATAATTTTAAGTTAATTAAAATTAAAGATACAAACCCTTAGTTTTAAATCTTTTACACTACAATATCTTATTTCTTTTTCATTTACTATACACAGATACTTAAGAAATTATATACTTTTCGAACAGTAAATTGACCGTAAAGGTATTGATTTATTGATATCTTATAAGTAGTGATCCTTAGGAAGCCCTGATTTTTCTCTAAGATATCTTTTCTAGTTTTTTTTTTTGTTGTTCTTTCTATTCCTTCAAAGAATAGTGAACGGCACTCCCGGGACTTCAACCCAGTCCTTTGTTATGAGGCAGTCTTTCTCGTTTTCCTCTTGGACGACACTTCCGATTTGACTTTCAATGAGATTCGATCGATAAGCCTACTACAGCCCTAACAAGTGTTGTACATCTATTCGATTTCTTTTGTTAAGAGCACTTTTCTGTGTTGAAATTAACTGTGATAATTATCCTATGCTTTGAAAGCTGTTAGAATATTTGTCTTCGGAGATATTCCAATTGTTAATTTGTTATTTGTTTGTTAAATGTTTGAGTTTTGACTTATCGAGCTATTCCGTATTAAATAACAAACTGGTTTTAAACTAGGTGTTCCAAAATTCTAATTTTCTTCTTCCTGTGAATATAAAAAAATTGGCCTAAAATAACTTATGTTTTATAATTATGTTTATTAATTGAAATATTCGTTTTCGGGAATATTCCAATCGTTAATTTGTTATTCATTTGTTAAATTATCGAGCTGTAACTTATCGAGCTATTCCGCATTAATTAACAAACTGGTTTTAAACTAGGTGTTCCAAAATTCTAATTTTCTTCTTCCTGTGAATATAAAAAAATTGGCCTAAAATAACTTATGTTTTATAATTATGTTTATTAATTGAAATATTCGTTTTCGGGAATATTCCAATCGTTAATTTGTTATTCATTTGTTAAATTATCGAGCTGTAACTTATCGAGCTATTCCGCATTAATTAACAAACTGGTTTTAAACTAGGCGTTTAAAAATTCTGTTTGTGTTTACATTTTACACTGAGAAAAAAGTTTGAACAAAACCATCAGAATATAGTAAAGTTTACCGTGTGTCTAACTCTATGGAAACAGTAATGCAGTAATTTTTACCGAAGTGCTTTGATAATAAACTTAATAAAATATGTTTTTTTTTTTTTTTTTTTTTTACCGTATAAAAGATTTTTCCACCCTATTTTTAGTAGTAAATGAGGTAGGTGAAATTTGGCAGTATTTGGTAATTTTGTCATGATAATTATAATTTATTACTATAAGTATTATATTTAGTATACATTATTACTAAATGTGAAATAATGTGTCATTGTAGTGATTGGAAGTGTAACAAACGCTATTAAATTCGAAATGATTTCTTTTTTAAGAAAACATGAGTTGAAAAAATGTATAAATTAAAGTGTTATTACTACTCAGTTTTAGTGAAATAAATTGTTGGCTCAGACAAAGATCCTCCATATCATTTTAAATACTAGAATTCCGTTAAACTGTAACCCTATGAACGGAAACATTTCAAATGAATGGTTTATATACTGTATATTTTGGCTTTTTTTTTTTTTAAACCGAAATGATAGATTTTTTTTACCAGATATGTTGTTATGAAACTATGCGTAAATTTAACCAGAATTTCTTTACTCTGTGTTGGTAACTAAGTCATTCCTATAGCAAATAGTCATATAGTTATTCATATAGAATTCTAAGTCATAGTATTCATATAGTTTATCGAAACTGCGAAGATTGTTTGCCTTATTTTAACGCAGAACATGCATTCTTGTTTAAATGTTTTTCTCCGGAAATATATGAAAGCTAAACATATTTCTTATTTGAACTTATATCTTATTTACAAAGCCCTTTTTTTAAAAAAAATGTTTAAATTAGTGTTTAAGTATTTCTTTCAACTATACAAACGTATTTCAATGTTCAAAGTATCAATTCTTGTTTCTATTTGTGAACTTGTTTTGTTCCATTCTTCGGAATAATCACGAAACAACCATTTTTATTTAAGTTGAAGTGAATTGATAGAGTCGTAGAATAAAAATGATAACTTCAAATAACAAAAGGTTTGTTTGATTTCAAAAAATCCTCTTTTGTTTAAAACGAAACCGGGGGGGAAGAAATGATAAATGATCACGAAATGGACTATTTACGACATAAGATAAATAACATAATATTGCTGCTGATGGAATATATAAATGAAGAACGTATTTTTTATGGATTATCTTACTATCGAACGGAATTCTTATTCTAATAGATGCATTTCTTGTTTTAAAGCATTTTTCGTGAATTATATAAATACAGAACGCATTCGTTATTTTAATTGATGCAAAGCATATTTCTTATTTTAACTTATTTTTTATGGATTATATAAATACATGCCTTATTTTAATAGATGGGGAGCTTGTTTATTATTTTAACGTATTTCTTATGGATAATATAAATACAGAAGAGTACTGATTGAAAGCATTTCTTAATTCAGGAGTACCGATTCAGGCATTTCTTATTTTAAGAGAGCATATTTCTTATTTTATGGATTATATAAATACAGCGTGCATTTCTGAATTTAATAGATGCCGAGTATATTTCTTATTTTAACATATTTTTTACGAATTACCTATATAAATTCTAGTGATGGGCAATAACAGGTATTTTCAAATAACAGGTTCCAGCTGTTACAATACAAAAAAATACCTGTTCCAAATACCTGTTCCAAAATAACAGGTCTAAGGAAATAAGTCCACTATTTTATATTTGAAAGATAACTTAGAGTGGCAAGTATTTTTGTAGCAGATACATATTTTTCTATTAATTTGACAAAGTTGTTAGGAAAAGTATTTTTTCTTTCTAAGAGTACGAAAATATCGCGAAGTTTTTTTCTATTTATTTTTTTAAACTAAAAGAAAGCAGTTACATATAAATTTTTGTTTTATTCTTTATTGTTTAGGCTGAGTGAAAAAACTATATTTCGTCTTTTTTTTATGTATGCATATTTTTTTTTTTTTTTTTTTTTTTGTGATTATACTTTAGATTGGGTAGTTCAAAATGGTTGAAAACACTTCAAAAGCAGATTTGTTAGTGTAATCAAATATAATAAATAATAATAGAAACAATAATTTTTGTTACAAAATATAGTTCTTTTTAAGGCACTTTTAAGAGAAATGAGTGACGCAAAAAAAATTCTTTTACAAAATTTGCCTCTTTTTAACAAGCATAAAATAATTTAGAAAGCTTAGAGAATTAAAAAAGTTTTGAATATTACAATGTACATTGTTTCTAAATCTAAATAAAAAGAATTTAGGAATTCCCTATTATTACACGGTGAACATATATCATATTACACGGTACCACTATATCATGGTGGTTGCTTTATTAAGGCATTGCATAATTAAATATTATCTATATTTATTTATCCATTGATATATAATACTTAATGATCAAATTTAAATATTAAAATTTAAGATCAAGACTGACTGGCCGAAAAATTAATCAGTAATCAGCACGTGTATAAAATTGAGAATAAAAGATAAATTTAAAACTCAAGCATAGAAACTGTAAAATGAGAATGAAGCTGCAATCAAAAACTACTCTTAAATTTTATGCTATAAAATCATTTATAGTGATGGTAACACGTGCTGCGAAATAAATTAAGATCATAGGGTTAGTACAAAACATGTGAAACGCTCAATTCTCTAGAATAAAAAAAAAGATTTTAGAATAAGATCAAATCAAATAACTAATCAGTACAGAAACATCAAGGAGAATAGAATCAGAATATACTTACAAAAACATTTTTATTTTCTTGGCTATAATAGACAAGTACTTTAAGTACTGAAATTTTACATCAATTTTATGATTTCAAAACACGAAAATAATTTGCCATCGTATATCCATACTGGCAATGAAATATTAGATTGCTAAAACAGCAAAGAATTTAGAAAAAAATTTTGAGATGAGAAGAGATTCTTCTCCTCGCTGAAGAATTTACTCCCTAATACTGGAGCTGCACACTCTCACACTTTTTTTTTTGCTAAGGGGCCGAAGCCCCCTCGCCTCACGAAAACCAACTACCAACTCTTTTCTTGTTTCAAAGCTCGCGGCAAGGATGAAAATCAGACTGATGCCAACAAAAACGAAAAGTTTTTCTATTTTGTCTTCGGCTTATCAGCCTTACACTCAATCGCCTCATCTTAAGCGGAATTCCAAGAGTCTCATTCCTTCATCTGATTGGCTCCGCTGCCGATCCATTGTCCAATAAGAGATGAGTGCATCCCGAAAGATTTGCTTTCTTCAGACACTGCTTTCCATGTTGTTTTGTTTACAAACTGAAACTAGAATGTCTTTGAAATATGTGAGAAAAGATTTGTGAGTTCTTGTGCAAAAGTGTGATAAAATTATTAGCAACAGTTATTACACTAAATGTTAAATTCCTATTTAACATTATCACCTCTTTTTGAGAAAAAAAAATGTAAAAAAAAAAAAAAATTGTTGTGCCAAGAATGTAATACTACTGGAAATAATTCAATTATAACATATATCATAATCATAACAATATAGTATTTCTGTTCATTTTCCTTGAGAATTTTTGCTCACTCTCTCTCTCCCAAGTCATACAAATATTTTAATGATGTGGAGCAAAAAAAAATTTTATATACACATTTGATCCACATAGCTCACTCAAAGATTTGGTTTGTATAAAAACCATTTCTAATATACTTTGTTTCTCGTACTTTCAATTTGTGATAATACCTTCAATATTATGTTTGTTTTTTACATTGTTGTTATTTCAAATTATCATACCTTTATATTATCAATTTTCTCATACTTATTATTTTCATTCACATTTATTATTCTTATTACCATATCAAATCTTTCTATTCATTATCACTATCTAAAATAAAAGTGATTGAAATGACAATATAACCAAAAATTTGCATCACAAGGATTGTAAAAATTCCTTAGTAGCTAAAAAAATAAAATGGTTATCAGAAAGAGAAAACCAAGAAAAAAAATCTAGCTTAATTTTTGAATGGGATGTTTCCATATTTAATGATGATTGGGCCAGCCATTTATCATCAAATATAAAATTTTGAGCTCGAAGGAGAAAGATGCAATTCAAAAATCTAACCATGAAAAAAAAAATATTGCTAACTAAATTTTTACATTAAATAAATTTCAAGCCAAAATTGTCAATATCAATACCTTATACAATACGTGATAAATAATTTACACTATCTCAGCTTAATATTCAAAACTCTCATCAAGATCATTTATATTAGACATGTCATTACTCAATTTTTCTTTTAGCAACCTTTTTTTGAAAAGTTTACTTACATGATATTTTTTATAAATATCTCTTTTATCATCTTTAATGTGAATGAGGTAATTATTTCCTCTGAATTTTTTAGTGACCTTAAATGGTCCTTCATATTTAGGTTGAAAGGTATTTACATCAGTATTAATTTTTAAATATATCAAATCATTATTTTCAAAATTTGGGATTGCTCTCCCTTTTATTTGTTTACTGTGCAGCTCAAAGTATTTACTCTCATTTTTGGAAACTATATCTCTCGTCTCTGCAATATGTTCTTTTAAATTCTTGAGAAAATTAGTTGGTGTCTCTCCTTTCCTAGCCGAAACATGTATATTTAAAGGTATAGTTAAATTTCTGCCAAAAAATAATTCAGCTGGTGTATATCCAGTCACTGCATGAATAGAAGCATTATAATGAAGTTTAAAAAAAAGTAATTTCTTAGTCCAATCCCAGCTGTTGTTACACATAGATGCTAAAGATTCTTTGAGAACTCTATGTGACCTTTCTATTAGTCCATTAGCCATAGGATAGTAAAATGAGGTTTTACGATGTTCAATACTCAGTGCCCTAATAAAATTTTCAAACTCCTCCGAAGTAAAGTTAGTACCATTATCAGAAATAATGGATTGAGGCAAACCAAATTTGGAAAAATATTCATTTAAGTTATTGATAATTGTAGAAGATTTAATGTTAGTTAAGGGTATTGCCTCTAAATAACGTGTGTAGTTGTCAATTATGGTTAAAATAAAGAATTTATTATCAATTGATCTGGGTAATTTCCCTACAATATCTATTGATAAAATTTGTCCTACACTTAAATCACCTTTTTCAATTAATTTTGTCTCAGTTAATTTAGCCTTGGGCTTATTTGCCAAACATGCATCACAAGATTCTACAAAATTTTCAGTATCTGCTAACATTCCATACCAAGCATAATTTTTTTTTAATAAATTATAAGTTTTAAATACACCAAAATGTGCTGCATGAGCTGCCTTTAAAATTTCCCCTCTTAATGAGATGGGTATAAAAATTCTATTCAAAGTCTTATAAGGGTGTTTAGGTGGTCTCACCTTCATCATCAAAATACCATCATTATTTAAAAAAAATTTCTTAGAAGTTAGTTTGTCGTTATCATTTAGTTTTTTAAAGATTTCCTGAGTTTGTTTACAATTTTGTTGAGAATTTTTTATATTCTCTATTTTAAGATTATCATTAACTTCAAAAATGTTTGCATTATTTACTACAGCATTATCATTAGTTACTCTAGATAGATAATCAGCAGGATTTTTAAAACCAGGAATATGTTGAATTGTGTAACTAAATTCCTGCATATACATTAACCATCGACTTACTATTTCAGGTTGTTTTTGTAAATTTATATGAAAAGTTAGAGCTTTAGCATCAGTAAAAATAACAAAATTTTTGCCATAAAGAAACTTATCAAAATACTTAATAGAATCTACAATGGCTAAGAGTTCCCTCCTGATAGATGGGTATTTAGATTCAGAATGGGTTAACTGCCTAGAATAAAACTCTATTGGGTCAAAATTGTCATTATTTTTTTGCATTAGAATTCCACACAGAGCATTGCTAGAAGCATCAGTTACCAAGTAAAATTTTTCTTCATCATTTATATTCTTTAAAGTAGGTTTAAGCAATAATTGTTCAGATATATTTTTAAAAGCATCCTGACAGTCTTTATTCCAATTAAAAGTAACATTCTTTTTCGTTAAATTTACAATAGGTTTAACAATCTCTGCGAAGTTATAAATTAAATGTCTGAAATAACCAATCATACCTAAAAAAGTTTGAACTTGTTTCACATCTTTTGGAATAGGAAATTTTAAAATCTTATTTACATTTTCAGATGCAGGTGAAAAACCATTTGAATTAACATCAAAACCTAAATATTTAATTTCAGACTTGCAAATTTGTATTTTAGCTGGATCAAGAGTTAAATTAAATTTCTTTAATCTGTCAAAAACCTTAACAAGTAACTGTGACATTTCTTCCATAGAATTTGCAGCAAGAACAATGTCGTCAAGGAAATATTGCAAATTAGGTCCCTTAATATCGTCTAAACATTTAGAAATTAAATTATGGAAAAAAGATGTACTGTTGCGAGAACCAAAAGGAAGGCGAGTAGGTTGAAAGTTGCCTATCTCACAACAAAATGCTAATTTGGATTTATCCTGTTCTTTTAATTTTATCTGGAAAAATGCACTCTTGAGATCTAATACACTATATAATAATTTTCCAGAAATGTTATGTAAGATATCATTGATTTTTGGAAGACAAATTTTAAAAGTCTCAGTAACTGAGTTAAGTAATCTATAATCTATTACCATCCTGAATTTTTGTAAGTTAGGATCATTTACATAAGGCTTTTTCTTGACAAAAATCACAGGAAAACAATAATTGGAAGAAGATGGTTCAATAATTCCTGCATTTAATAGATCATTAATCTCTTTTTTGGCAAAATTTTTTGCAATATTAGGAATCGGATATGGTTTTGTTTGTATAGAAAAATTATGCAATAAGTTAAATTCAGGTATTACTGCATCAGTAGATCCTAAAGTTGTATAAGATTGAGAGAAAACTTGATAATTATTTAACAAAACTTGAAGTATCTTATCCGCATCTACCTTATTTAAATGACTCAAATCAAAATCAGAGGCATTAAGTTCTTTTTTTCTCAGTTGATGAATTTCATTTAGATTTAAATTGTTAATTTGGTAATTAGTATTTTCTTTAGGTTTAATTATATCATCATCTTTAATACCAATAACATTTCCTAATTTTGTACCTTTATTAATCACAATCTTATTATCTGTGTTATTTTCAATTAAAGTACTAAATTTTTGATCCTTAAATTCATTAACAGATTCATAGATAGTATAATTTAGTTTGTTCTTGGTTGGAGAAAAAAGCATTTGATTACTATCTTTCATATCTTTAGACATACATAATTGAATTAAAAATTGAGAATGGGGTTCTATCACAATCTTTTTTGGTGCAAAAGCAAAATTATTTACAATCTTTACATCACTTAAAACATTATTTACAATACGAGGAGTATCTTCGAGAAAATCAAAAGAATCATGGTTCACTATAAGTTTTTTGTTGGGTATATCTAAAACAATTTTATTCTGTTGAATGAAATCATACCCTAAAATTATTTTATATTTATAAGCCCAAGAATTCTTAGTTACAAAAAATATCCCTTGAAACCATTTAGTGTCAATTTTGAATTTAGAAGAAATTGCAGACATATAAGGAACAGTATTGTTGTCGATAGTATGAATTCTTACAGATCTAGATAAATAACTTATTTTAGTGTTTTCTTTAATTTCATTAAGAGTGATAGGATCAATTAAACTAAGATTTGCACCAGTATCTAGTAAAGCCGGAATGGTTAAGTTACCAAATCTTAACAAAATAATAGGTAGAGATTCTGAATCGTTACTGTTATTACAGGTCATTACATGTTTATTTACTTTTTCTACTCCTTCATTTGTATCTTTTATTTTACTATTTTTTTTAGTTATATCCTCTTCAGTTACCCGATTACTATTCTTATTGTTATTAGAAATTTTTGAATTATATTCCTTAACCTTATCATAATCTGAATTAAAATTTTTATCTTTAAGATTACTATTGACATATATTTTAGTTTTATATATTTTGTTCTTATCATTCGGAAATCTATCTTTTTTGCCAATATTTCTCTTTTTTAACCTTAAGTTACCAGTTAATTTTTGATCATTTGAATTTCTACTGGTTCTTGTAAGCTTTGTATTTTTCCACTTGTCACAAGAACCATTAACTAGTTTAAATTATTTTGTCTTCTGTCCGTACTGTTGTTACCCCTATTCCTAAAATTTCTATTGAATCCTCTTCTGAAAGAGCTGCGGCTTCTTTCATAAGGCTTAAATTTGTTGTTTACATTGGAGTTTTTAGGATAATACCAACATTCTGTGGTGATATGATTTCTACTACATATATGACAAGTTATCTTTGGTTGATTCAATTTGTTCGATTGTGAGATGTTGTTGACCGATTTAGTTTTAGTTAAATCATTTATTTTTTGAGTCAATTCCTCAATTTTTTTGTTGCTTTCTATCTGGCTTCTTAATAAAATTTCAATTTCTGATGATTTTGTTACATTATTCAGATGGGCTTCATTCATTGAAATCGCATTTTCAATATCTATAGCAATTTTGCCTATTTCATTGAAATTTGAGGCTCCCCTTTTCATAACCTCGATTCTAATATCCGGACGCATGCTGTCAAGCAGCTTTTGTGATTTCATTTTCCTAGCTAGACTTAAAGTTTGCTCATTACTATCTCCATTGATTTCTAGATATTCATTAGTAGCCTTTTCTACCTCTTCAATTAAATTTCTTATGCTTTGATTTGGTTTTTGAATCAATGAGTTAAATTTACTTTGTAACTCTGCATAACTTAATTTCCTGGAAAATTTATCTTTTAATAATTTAACTATGCATTCGTATTCCATGTCAACATTTGTTTTGGCCTCACTAACTACTTTCAATGCTTCTCCTGCAAGATTTAGCTTTAATATCAGACTTTTTTTTTTGTTGTCCCATTTTTCTAACTGAGCGATTTGCTCTAAATTATTCAGAAAAAAATTTAAATTTGCATCTTTGCTGCCATTGAAAGCTTGTAGCGAACTCGCTAAAGAATGTGAAGATTTAGCCATAATGTTTCAATTTAGATTTAAATCACAGAAATATTTACAGAAGTAATAGCTACCTTTAAAATATCAATGAAAATATATATCAACAATTAATAAATAGCATCAATTTTTGAGAATTCTACTGTTACACTGAAATATATATATATATATATCATAATCATCATTTCAAATATACACATAAAATACACCACTGTTTACTATATTCCCAAAAATTTTCAGTTTTCTATTTAATGAATTATTAATTTCATTCTAAATTTTGCAAACAAGAATGTTATTACTCAAAAAATATATATACAGATTAATAGGTATCACATGAAATACTTTGTCATAATACTGATATTTAGAAATATCAAAACATATGTCCAAGTTAAATTATATTTTCTAATATTAAAAACAATATTCCTTACAAGGAAATAAAGTATAAATTCACAGTAAATTTATCAATGATGTAATATGCAAAATATTCATCTGAGAGAGAGTGAGAAAATAAATCATTAAAATATCCTAGTGTAATCATCACTAGAGTAATAATATATAAAAAAAATTATTTTCACACATTGATTACGTTTAAATTTAGAGCCAAATATCTAGAGAATTGAAAAAAAAAATTAAACTAATACCAGGTTCTGACCATAAACGGCGCCACATATTACACGGTGAACATATATCATATTACACGGTACCACTATATCATGGTGGTTGCTTTATTAAGGCATTGCATAATTAAATATTATCTATATTTATTTATCCATTGATATATAATACTTAATGATCAAATTTAAATATTAAAATTTAAGATCAAGACTGACTGGCCGAAAAATTAATCAGTAATCAGCACGTGTATAAAATTGAGAATAAAAGATAAATTTAAAACTCAAGCATAGAAACTGTAAAATGAGAATGAAGCTGCAATCAAAAACTACTCTTAAATTTTATGCTATAAAATCATTTATAGTGATGGTAACACGTGCTGCGAAATAAATTAAGATCATAGGGTTAGTACAAAACATGTGAAACGCTCAATTCTCTAGAATAAAAAAAAAGATTTTAGAATAAGATCAAATCAAATAACTAATCAGTACAGAAACATCAAGGAGAATAGAATCAGAATATACTTACAAAAACATTTTTATTTTCTTGGCTATAATAGACAAGTACTTTAAGTACTGAAATTTTACATCAATTTTATGATTTCAAAACACGAAAATAATTTGCCATCGTATATCCATACTGGCAATGAAATATTAGATTGCTAAAACAGCAAAGAATTTAGAAAAAAATTTTGAGATGAGAAGAGATTCTTCTCCTCGCTGAAGAATTTACTCCCTAATACTGGAGCTGCACACTCTCACACTTTTTTTTTTGCTAAGGGGCCGAAGCCCCCTCGCCTCACGAAAACCAACTACCAACTCTTTTCTTGTTTCAAAGCTCGCGGCAAGGATGAAAATCAGACTGATGCCAACAAAAACGAAAAGTTTTTCTATTTTGTCTTCGGCTTATCAGCCTTACACTCAATCGCCTCATCTTAAGCGGAATTCCAAGAGTCTCATTCCTTCATCTGATTGGCTCCGCTGCCGATCCATTGTCCAATAAGAGATGAGTGCATCCCGAAAGATTTGCTTTCTTCAGACACTGCTTTCCATGTTGTTTTGTTTACAAACTGAAACTAGAATGTCTTTGAAATATGTGAGAAAAGATTTGTGAGTTCTTGTGCAAAAGTGTGATAAAATTATTAGCAACAGTTATTACACTAAATGTTAAATTCCTATTTAACACCTATTACATTCTGTTTGACGATATAACCAGAATCTTTTCATTTCTACAAGAGGGGAAAAATGGAACTTTATAAATATTGAGATAAATTAGAAATTTAAAAAATAATAAATTGATCTCTAAATTTAAAATACAACATATAGTGTATTACATGTAGTGTATTACATATAGTGTATAGTACGATTCGTAACCTTGAAGGTCGATTCGTAACCTTGAAGGTCACGGTCGAAAAAGGAACCGAAAGTTATATTAGGGGCCAATGGCGTAAAGAGGTGCCTGGATTCTCGAAGTAAACTACTTGATTAGATGTCCCCCAAATGACGATTGTAATTAATGCAGTAAATACAGTAGTCGGAAAAAAGAGGGGGGGGGGGAAATTGGAGCATTTTTATGTAAACGCAGGCCGTAGTTACACTATAGTGAGCAATTCACTATTTCAAAAAAATTATTCTGAATTTTTCATTAAATGTATAAAATACATAATTTTAATGACCCCTAAAACTTTATTACTAAACTTCACTATTAAATCACATTCATAAAATATTTTGTTCAAGCCAAACATCTATTAGATAGTTTCCTAATAAAAATAATAGCAATGTAATTAGTCTTAAGAGTCCATAATCGACAACTTTATGCTTCCTTTGGCTGAAAGTTAAGAATTGTTTCTCTTTTTTCATGAAAAAAAAAAATATATATATATATTTTCATATTATTCTACTACCCTTCATCTTCTCTGTACTATTGTTCTACCCCTTCATGCTTCAGCTTCGTCATAAGTTCAGCATTTTAAAGTAGACAAAGTAAAAAAGAATACAGATAGGGAGAAAAATTATAGTGTTTGATATTGAGGTGATATATAAGTCGACTACGTCAACCTTCATCTAACAAATGGCACCACATAAAAAAAAAGAGTAAGAAAAACATATATTATATATTAGGGAATTAGTATTCAATATTTATAGTGGTAGTTACACCACAATAATATAGCTTGCATACAACGAAAATAAAGTGTTTAAATATAGCTTGAATTCGCATACTAAATATAGTTTTAACAATTTTAACACCCCTTTCTTATAAGGAAATAAAAAGTTTAAATAGTTATTACCTTAAAAAAAGAAAGAAAAAATGCGAAAGAGAGAGAGTAAGAATGTATTTTGTAGGAAATTTTTGTGAATTTTTTTTCTATCTTACATGTAGGAAATACGTATCAATATCAAAATTAGGAAAAATATTTAAATGCTTATACTATTTGCATCACAGAAAAAAAAAATTAAAACAAGAAAATGTAAGTAGAAGCAACCTGCCCTCCCCCCTCATATGGCCGAGCATCATTGCCTATTCCTAAATACAAATTTGTTCAGAAATACTAACCTGCTTCACCTGTTCCAAAATACTGGGCTGCAGTGGCGTACCTAGAACTTTTGCCGCCCGGGGCGATCTCCAGTTTGCCGCCCTTTCTGTTATAAGTCAATCAAATAGTGGTTTTTATAAATTAATACACATAAATAAATTATTAAGTTATTTAATCAATATTAATTAATACACAGAGTAAATTTTTTTAGACATATTTGTATGCACTCGTAAACATATTTATATAATATCTACTCTTCTACCTTTCATACTAGAAAAATCGTGTATAATGCTCTCAAAATTTATATTATTTGTAATTTCTTGTTCTATTGACAATATTGCAAGATTTTGTAGTCTTAATTGACTCATTGTAGAACGAAGATAATTTTTTATCAACTTCAATTTTGAGAAGCTTCTTTCGCAACCAGCGACACTGATTGAAATTGTTAAAAAAATTCCTAACAAAATTACAATGTTGGGAACAGAATTTTCCAACCTATACTGCTGAATAAGTTTTAGCAGATCAAGAAGGCCCTTCTCCCCGTTTTCCCAATGTTTTGTCTCTTATTTTAGTGTAGATACAGCCATAAAAACCTGGATCCTTTTTCTTTGAATGTGGAACTGTTCTTTATCAATGTCAATCTAGTCATTTATTTGACATTCAAATTCTTCATTTAGTAGGTTACACGGTATTATACACGAATATTTTCTTACAAGGCCATGCAACTGATCGAAGCGTTCTTTTATTTCCTTTATAATTCTGTCGATAGATGAAAGCATTTCTCTTCGTACTTCTTCTTCTAAGGATAGCCCCACGTCTCGCGAATTTTCCCCACTCATATTTTTTCTCCTTCTAACTCGACGCTCAGTCGATATCTCCAACTCTTCACAAATTATTTTGGCTGCTATAACAGCGTTTTGTACTAGCGTATCTCTTTGTTCCATGAAATGTGTTTGCAAAGAATTTAGTTTTATATGGCATTGGTGGACATTTAACCCTTTTATTTGCAGGTATTTTTGAGCGTCATTAATTTCCAAAAGGACGGGTTCCCATAAATGAATGTAACATAGAAAAGAAAAAGATTGCATAGAATTGAGTAATACTCCAGCATCTGATCTCGTTTTACTACTTTCTTCTTCAGATGTCAATTTTTCCAAAGCGCTTAAAATGTAAAAAAAATGTTTTTTTACTATAGTTACCGCGGCAGCTCTAGCGCTCCAGCGAGTTTCTACACTGCGTTTAACACCTTGACCAGTGACAGAAAGTAAAACATTCCATCTATGAGTGAAAGAAGAAAACAACGAAAACAACTGTTCGATAGTTCCAAAAAATGTGATGGAATTGATAGCTGTAGAAGCTGCGTGTAAACATGCCAGGTTTAAAGAATGATTTGTACATGCTACAAATTCTGCATTTGGATTTATTTCTTTAATACGAGTTTGAACACCGCTGTGCTTTCCTGCCATGACGGCAGCATTATCGTAAGCCTGTCCTCTGCAATTTTTTTATATCTAAACCGTCATTTTCTAATTTCGTTAAAATCATATCTGTGATTTCACCAGCAGTTTTTCCTTTAGTTTCTACAAAGTCAATAAACGATTCTACAACTTTAACTTCGCTACCATCAATAACTACATATCTAATAATTTGACTGGTTTGATCTTTGTGTGAAATGTCAGGAGTGCTGTCAAATATAATACAAAAGTATTTAGCCTGCTTTATTTGATCCATAATTGTTTTTCTGACTGCGCCTCCCAATAGCTCTATGAATTCGTTCTGGATCTTCGGCGACAAATAAGAGATACTATATTTATTACCCATCTTAATTTTTACTACGTGTTCTCGTAATACTGGGTCGTACTTAGCCAATAAGTCAACAAGCTCAAGAAAATTTCCTCTATTTTCTATTGAATCGATGTTTTCCTGATGAACACTTTCACGATGTCCTCGAAACGCCAAATTTTGTTTTGCTAAGAATTTAATTATATCAAGTATTCTTGTTAGAATTTCCTTCCATTTTTTTATTTCTTTATCAATATTCTGTTGTTGTAGTTTGTCAATAGGTGCGCCACGTCCAAGTCTTATTTCTAATTCCTTCCATTTGGAATATGATCTAATGTGCAGTGGACTCACCTCATGTTGACTAATTTTGGGTTGCCACCATTTGTTAAAACCATTTTCCGTATTAAAACCTGCTTGACAAAGATTATCAAACAGTTTGCAGCAGAAACAATAAATACTTTTCTTCGATGGTGAATATACCATCCACGATCTTAAGAGCTTTTCGCCATTAGGCAAAAACCAGTCCTGACTCAGTTTTCTTGTTTCACCTTTAGCTTTGATTGTATTATTAGGACGTTTTACTCCTTCGCTGAAGTCGGCGTCCAAATTTTGAATTGCAAAGGGACCTTGACGTACCAGAAATACTCTTGTATTGTCGTCAATTTTGTTAGGCCATAATCCAATACCTTTCATAGAAATAGACGGAATAATTTGTGCAGCAGATTCTTCATCAGAACTTGATGAACTTTCTACCTCTTCGCCAGTGTGTGAAGCAGGTCTTTCCTCTTGAACAACATTGGAAAATGTTTTTTCGCCTTCGAGGGCTGCTTCTTCGCCCGTATTTGAGGCAACAATACTAAAAGAACTAGAAGTTGACTTATGGGAGATATATTTGAGTAGTGCTCCAGTATTTTTAGTCTGTATTTCCTCCCTTCTCTTCCTTTTTTTCTAAATGACGCACCACTTTCTTTTACTCGTTTCATCCTAGGGATATATAATAAAAATATAACTTGTCGAAATAAATAGTATATTATGTATAGAAAACGGCAAAGTCATTTTACTACTCTGAATAGCATTTAGAATAACATCTATATCTATAATACGTAATATAATATACTTACCTATAATAAACTCTCTAAATGCACTGGCACCCTAATAATTTGTTTCACTCTTCACTGTTAAAAGATTGAATCGCGAATGAACAAAATGGTTTATAAGCAATTTATCATTCCAAATACAATTCTTCAAAACGGACTGAGTATATTTATCTATTTGCGATTCCTGAAATTGTAACTTCGTCAGTATTTTTGTTTTGTCTCGTTTAGATTTTGTTGTTTGAAAAAGATAGCTCTTATGCCGGCGCCCTAATGCTTTGCAGACCTAGCAGACCGGCGGTCTGCTAGGTTTTCTGCCTTCCCGCCTAGACCGGCTTCCGCCGGCCCTGCTTTTCAAAAGAAAAATCGATGATTTAAAAAAATATTGATTTAAGTAATTAATATTAATTAATTAATTAAGTAATTAATATTAATTAATTAATTAAGTAATTAATTAATATTGATTCAAAGTAATCATATAAACTTTTCAAAAGAAATGACATTTATAAACTGATATCAAAAAATTTTAGTTAGGAAAAGTTGCCAAACAAAATCGTAAAGATCCTTTTACGAATTCAACGAATTTTAATGAATACAATAAAATAAAATTATTATCTTGTTCTTGAATTAGAATTCAAAATTTACACTAAAATGCATTTATATACACCGAGGAATAATATTCGAAATCATATAGTTAATCATAATTTATATAAACCAAATATTAAAAAAATAATAATCATAATAATCATTTATTATTCAAGAAAGAAAATAAATATGAAATGAATAAGTTGCTTTTTACAACTATAAGTAAATATAAAAAATGCCGCCCCAAGGTAAGTGCCGCCCGGTGCGGACCGCACCCACCGCCCCCCCCCCTAGGTACGCCACTGCTAGGCTGTGACAAAATACCATCTGTTCCAAAATACTAGCTGTGAAAAAATATCGCCTGTTCCAAAATACTAGCTGTGAAAAAATATCGCCTGTTCCAAAATACTAGGCTGTGACAAAATATCACCTGTTCCAAAATACCAACTGTGAAAAAATATCGCCTGTTCCAAAATACTAGCCTGTGACAAAATATCGCCTGTTCCAAAATACTAGCTGTGAAAAAATATCGCCTGTTCCAAAATACTAGCCTGTGATAAAAATAACAGGCTGTTCCGATATAGCATGTTTAAAATATTAGGTGGTAGTTTTATTAATAACAGGTTGTTAAGACACAGAAGTAGAATCCCAAAGGGGGGGGGCTAGCAGTGGACTATCAATAATTTAAATTTTTTTTTTTTTAATTCAAACTTTAGAAAGGCTATTTCTTATCAAGAAATTTAAGACACTCTAAATGTATTTTAACAATATAATTGCAGAATTATCAATTTCTTAGTGAAATAAAAAAAAAGGCATTTAATGATTTACTTCGGACGCAAAATAATTTTAACGAAGCGAAATTTATGTACTATTATTAATTTACGATTGGAATTAATATTTAAATTTAAGTTTATAGAACGACATTTAGTTTTATTGGAACCAAATTTTATGACTTCTATTACAGCTCTTTTATTTTTTAGACTATGAAAACACAGAAATTGAGACTTACCATGATTTCACATATACGTTACAAAACTTATCGTATGCTACTCACGTCCCGCAGTGGACTGATTGTTAAGACACAGTTCCCATCAGATCACCGAAGTCAAGCATCACTGGCTGCCGTCAGTGTGCGGGTGGGTGACCACTTGGATCAGTCTGCGTAGGGACCAAGGGTGTGCGGTATGGGTCCTCGTTAAACTGTTCTACCATAAAGTGCTCGAATTCGCGTGCATTTCGGTGGGCTACCGAAGCAGGGGTGCCATCCCCTCTGCAGAGGATCAAAATTGTGATGGCATGTCTTCGGATAATCCTCAGGGATGCTTCCCAAACAGTCGCCCATTGTGCAGTTCTAGTGGGACATAAATGAACTACAACGTATGCTATACACGCGAGAAGTTTTAAATTCTTGCTGATACAAGTAAACAGTTTTTTAAAGTCTATAAATTGCTTTTAAGTTTAGAAATATAATGTTTACACTTACAGGGAGGGGGGGGGGAAAAGACTGTTGAAAAAATTTTGTTCTATTGATCGGATTTTCACGTTTTAAGTGCTATCTATAATAAGACACATTCTTTGACTAAACCGATCGTTTGTTCGATGAATTTGGGTTATTTGTTTTTCCTTTTAATTCTATTTAGGCTTGTTAATTTTACTTTTTACGTATTCCATGCGGGAAAAAAAAATTTAGACGAATTTAAAAAAAATTTATTCGTTATTATAAAATTTGTTTATATAAGGGAAATACAATGTAATCTTTTCGAAATTATTTCTTAATTTATACTAATTTGTTTAATAATGGTTGAAACAATTTTGAATACCAATGCACATTAACTCATGAATAATTTTAAACTATGTAATTTTAAATGACACAATGCAAAATTCGAATGAAGTCATGTATGTCTTTTTGAAATTTTTTAACTTAGAAACGATTTGATCAATAATGTTCAAATTTTGCATTTTAAAATTACACAGTTAAAATGACGTAAAATTTACATAGCTTAAATTTTAGTTTTCTTATTATTATAAATAACAAACAATAATAAATAATTATTTAAAATTAGTGACTCACGTTTCATAGGCGGTATTTGTTATAAATATTATCGTAGAATTTTTTTTTCCAAACCTATACAAGACTGCCTAGACATGCAGTTCTAGTGACACCACAGAATATGAAGAAAAAAAAATAATAATAAATAAATAAATAACTACCTATATATAGAAATATTAACTATTGAACTAGAGAAAATAAGCTATATATAAACATTTTTAGAATAATTCATTTTATTTTAGCAAAGTTACTCGTTAAATTATTAGTTTTAAAACAGCTCTTAAAAAATTATAATACTAGAAATACAAAACTTCTATAGACCCTCGCAATGTCTGGCTACGGCCCTGTAATAATAAATAAAACGTGATTTTTTTTTCTTATAATAAACTGTACAAAGATTGCCAAAAAAAAAAAAAAAAACAGTTTAACAGTTTAAAAAAAGTAGAAAAATAAATTTTTGCTAAGATAATTGAATTAGAATTTTTGCCTAGTATTTTGGAACAGGCCTTTGGAAGTAACCTGTTATTTTTATAACAGGTATGATTAAATAACAGGCTCCAAATACCTGTTCCAGAAAATATTGGACATCTCTAATAAATTCAAAACTTATTTCTTATTTTATTAAATTTAGAGCATATTTCTTATTTTTACCTATTTCCAATGAAACATTGAAATACAGAGTCAGTTTTACATTGAACGCACTTCTCATTGATAATATAAATGCATAGCGTATTTCTTGCTTCATTTAAAACATAAAAAACGCAGACTTTTTCAACGCATTTGTCGTGGAACATATCTAGTTTTCACTCTATTTCTCAAAATAGCGTATTTCTTAATCGAACATAAAAATGTAGAGCCCATTTCTTATTTTAGCACATTTTTTAATATGTGTAAGGGAAATTTTATGCTTTATAGATTCAAAGTTGACATTGAAAACTAATGCACACGTATTTCAAAGTTCAAAGCCAACGTATCAATTCTTGTTCCATTTGTGAAACAATGTATACTCGTCTGGAATAATCTCAAAGCCATTTTCATATTAGTTGAAATGAATAGATAGAACTGACTTTCATAGAATAAAAATGATGATAACTTCAAATAACTAAATGAGAAAGCTTGTTTGACACAGTGTTTTAGATATCATCCTTCAATAAACCCTTAAAAGGAGAGAGTTGGGGGAGAGGAAGGATTATTAATGGTTTCGCAGCACGAAATGGCCTGTTGAAGGCAAAATATAAATAGCTTCTTAAAGGTAGCTCACTCGAAAAGAGAGCTACTGCCATAGCGTGACTTAGCAAAAGGTGTTAGAAATTTAATATTTAATGAGACAAAAGAATATCTGATGAAAGTTTAGAGATTTTAAGCGAGAGTGTTCGGAAATTAGTGAAATAAATTGTTTTTCTTGTGACGTATGAAAGTTCATTTGTTGTAAAGATTGATGATAAATAAAAATGATTTTTTTTCCACCAAAATTTTTATTAAAAAAATTTTAAATAGAGAAATTTAAATGGATAGATTTTCTTTATTATTTAATGCTAGGATTGTTAATATTTTTATAATTGTTTCTTACGCGTTACATCAATAATGGATGGTGCCTTTACTTAATTTTTTGTCAATATTTGTGATTTTATATAGACATGCCAAATGTGTGCTTAAATTTCAACCAGAAAAGCATGGAAAATATGCTCAAAAGCAAATTGTTTAGCGTTTTTCATTTCTGGACTTCCTAGATCTTAAAAAAGTTTTCACAAAGTTGAGCAACAATGCATCAAAATAACTCCGAATCCGAATAGTCGAATTTGAAAATCTCAAGTATTCAAAATTGAAGCATCATATAATCATTGTTAGAGCAAAGTGCTTAGTTTTGAAAGTGATATTAAAGGAGGACATATGTAGGAGAGATGTGCTTTAGCTACCGGCAGGATTCGAAATCCGGACCTCCGAGATTTAAGCAGGTCTAACCATAGCCAAGCAGTGTAGGAAAGCTTTATACAGTGGCCGCCACAATGACACATAGAATACTATACATTCATTTAGAAATTTTTACACGAAGAAAAAAATTCTGGTATAATAACTATATTTGTATGTTAATGATATTTCTGGTAAAAAAAAAGTCTGCTTATAGAAGCGAAATATAAGGTAAATAAACTATTCATTTGATAATTTCTCCGTTCATATGGTTATGGTAGACCAGAAATTCTGTTTTTAATAATTATAGTTCTTATTTTACCACCCATTCATTAAAAATACAAAACTGAAAATTAAATTTAACCGAATAATTGCATTTCATGCCGTGTTCTAAGGTATCATGATAAGAATAGCATATTTTACAACATTTACTATCAAACAGCCTGATAATAAAAAAAAATTTATTGTTAATTTTTTCAAATTCATTACCAAAGTCATTCTGTAAAAAAAATATCGTGCTCTTTGATGTTCCCATAGAGCCAGAATCACTGTAAATTTTACCATATTCCGATTTTTTTTCCTTCTCAATGTAGCGAAATACGCTAAAAGTGAAATTTTAAATTTCTACTGATTTAGTTTATAATCTTTTTAGCATCCTAAATTTGTATATTTTTTTGAAAATTTTGTTTTACAAATGTTTGTAAATTTCTATTATCATGTAATGATCTTTTTTGTATCCCATATTTTCCAAATGTTTGTAAATCTTGTTTTGTTTTTAATTTTTAAGCTTTGCATTATTTAAATTTCTCGACCCCCCCCCCCTACCACGCACCTTTTTCTCTATCAACGGATGTTGTTCAAATTTGTTCGAACCTGTTCTCTAAACCCCATTGGCCCATTCTTTTTTCAACCTGTTGGTAATTTCTCCTGCATATCTTTGTTTTTTCATTCTGTGTTTCAACACTAAAAAATAAGCTTTCTTATAGCATTGAAACAATCATATGCCCGTTTTTGACATAAACTTCATTTATTTCCGACCCGTTCTTTTTACTCATAACTTAAGGGGGAATCATCTGTACTTGCCTCAAAATAAACTTGTTTCATTCATTAAATTTAATCGATCAAATAATAAATAAACAGAGCTTTATAATACTCTATACATGCATTGATATAAGCATTGAACTGCACTTAAAGTGGTTAGTAAAATATAGTCTACGAAACTGCAGATGTCTATATTAACGGCGGACTCCATAAAATTCTCACTAAATTTCAGTCATTTTACAAATTAAACAGCTTGTATGTTAACAAAGTTGTATTCTTGACAATAAGATTTTTCATTAAAAAAAAAATGGCAATTTTTTTTGAAAAAAAATGGCTGCGTATTGAAAGAAAAACGTATTGAAATCAAAAGATAACTATTTCTTCAATAAAATAAACTGACAAGCAATAAAAAATTTGCTTTTAAATTACTATTTAAAAGAATTCTTTTTTCATTTTTTGTCTCTGGTTGAGGAAATATTTTTTTTCAAGTTAAAAACACAGATTTCTATAAACAAAAAATAATTTAAGAGTATGATTTGAATTCTTCATAACTTACCTGGCAGCAACAATCCAATATTAAGTAAATATACAATTCTTCCGGAGAAGAACAGGAATATGTTAAATCATAATTCTGTGGATTTATCTTAAAAACGTTCAAAAATATCTGTAAGTCTTAAGTAAATTAATAAACCCCTGATAAAAATTAGTTATTGTTCAGAAATTTAGAAGTCTGTTAAACAATCATTCTGCCCCCTTAATATGGCGCTAAGATATAATCTTATGTCTTGAATTTGATTTTATGAATTTGATAACGAAAATTTGATTCAGTTTAACAATTTGATTCAGTTAGGTCCTTTAAGGTTGCAGCTACTTTGCACCATATTATGGTTTTAGGAAATGATATTATAGTTAAACAACGAACCATTTCATTTGATAATGTATACTTTCAACTTATCATTACATATTTTTAAATGTGCAGTTTTCCATGTAATTCAAGGTCCTAGTACTACAGATATTCTCTTTTCATTTCTCTTGATTTAAACAATATCAGACATTTTAATCCCACATTAGAGAACTGAAAAAATGTTTAAAATCCTTAAAATAAAACTAATACCCATTTTAATGAGTGAAACTTTTGCACAATAAAGACTTCTCTAATTCAATTTCTTTATAAATCGGATGCGGATTAAATTGTATCTATCTTTTTAACTTAAATCAACCTTAAGATGCGACTAAATGATGATTATAAATTAGAATAAAAAGCTTCAACCTTTAACGATTATCTCAAACAAACGAAAAGCGACGGAACTCTAAAGCACTTTAGTAATTTCCAGAGATTGATCCAACATTCTAATTTCCATCTTCTGGAACCACGTGGAAATATATCATTAGGTTCATTCAAAGAGAAATCCGTTAACTCCTTTTATTTCGGATAAGTTAACATGGAACAAGTTGCCTCATTTCATATCATAATGACACAAAAGCGCGCCATAAATTTTCCACTAACAGGAACGAAAGCAACTTGGAATGGCCTCTGTTTAGTTAATGAAAGAAGGTGTGAGCTTTCTAAAATGACGCCATCGTTCTTTCAGATATAACACGCGAATTATATGTAATGATGTAATTTTGATTGTAAGAGGTTTGGCTGTCCCATTACGTCAATGGATGGTACCGAATTAATTTCTTTTCCCTTGTAAATAGGTTAGATGGAACCGCGTGAGAATATTACTGGGCATGTCTTCAGTTGGAGAAACAATGTTATAGGTGTATTAATCATGTGGGTAATAAGGTTAAGTTAAGGATAATGGTTCTTGTTTCTAATCTGACTATATAGACAATAATAATTTGGTACTTACTATATCACTGAAAATACCGAGTGTCCAAAGATGTCCAACGATTTAAAAAATCAATTTAAGAAAATTATATATTTGGCATCCTATATGTCACCGAAAATATCAAATGGCCAAAAAAAAGAAAAAAAAAGCAAATTGAAAAATAATTATAAGAAAATTATATATTTGATATCTTTTATGTCACTGAAAATACTGAATGGCCAAAAGATGTCTAGCGATTGGAAAAATAAATTTGAAAAAAATATGTTTGATATCCTATACGTCACCGAAAATACAGAGTGTTCAAAAGACGTCCAACGATTTGAAAAATTAATTTAGGAAAAATATATATTTGATATCTTATATGTCACTGAAAATATAGAGTGTCCAAAAATCTCAACCGATTTCAAGAATCAATGTAAGAAAAATGTATATTTGATATCTATTATGCCTCTCATGACATCGAGAAATCTAAAATATGTCCAACGATTTAAAAAATCAACTTAAGAAAAACGGGAAGGTAGTAGAAATGTATAATTTCTGGCATTTTTAAGAGAATTTATTCCCTGCAAGTTTCAAAATTAGTTACAAAATTTTTCAACATATGTTAGTAGAGAAAAACTATAAAACAGTTTTCTAACCAACATTTATAGCAGAAACTTGGCATAGTCCGTAGACAAATTTAACAAATGCTCGCGGGAAAATATTTAAATGGGAATGGTTCGATATTCAGAAAGAAATCGTAGTGTCGTTGATATTTTATTTTCTTCAGTTGGTAGTTGTTGACTTTGTAACCAATTTTTAATATATTTTAGTATTAGCTGGGTATGAAATTTCGACTTGCAAGGTCGCCTTTGGTAGCCAAATATTGAGAGCTACCAGTAATTTTTGTCTTATAAAATGTTGTATTTCAAAAAATTTCTTAGATTTGAGAGTTTTCAGTTGACATAAATTGTGGTAAGTTAAAATCCGAAGTGAAACTTATAAAATTACGAACTGAAACTTTGATGATAGCGCATGCGCGCATCCATTGGATAACCTCCCCCAAATACTTCTAAATGAGTGGGCTTTTACGGACGATATCTGGATGTAAGAAGTTATGTTTGTCTGCTTGTTATTTGTATACAATTGTTGATGTTGTTTTGCTAAATAAAATATGTTATTAAATAGTGCTGGTATTATCCTGGACCTCCTAAACAGTGACATAATGGCATCCCTTGCCGCGATGATACATTACGAATTAATGTAAAACGAAAGCACTCTACGTACGACGCCAGCAAAACAACTACGCATTAAGTTAAGCTAAGATGGAGGCTTCTAAACAGGCACGTACAGCATTACGAACATCTTTTACGAGAACTGCAAAGAGGTTGGAAGCTCTCATAGCAGACACAGTTCTAGATTTTTTAAAAATAGAAATTTATTTGGAGCGAATTAAGGAGAAAAATCATCTATTACGACAATCACAAGTCGAACATTTGAAACTAATGCAGAGTCTGAAATGCAGCCCAGAGGATTATACTACGGAATTTGAATCATCTGAGGATTATTACGATAAGTTTTCAGCTCTAAAAATTAAAACAAATAAGGTATTAGCGGCCAAGAACAAAATAGTAAATAATGCCGTTAATAACGTTTCCGAAGGGAGTGCCATTACGAGCAGCTATAAGTTACCCGAATTGGAATTAATTAAGTTCGATGGGGATCCAAGGAATTGGCAGTCTTTCTGGAATCAGTTTGAAAAAATTCACATAGACGAGAGAATGGATGATAGAGACAAGTTCTTCTATTTACTGCAAGCCACTACGCCGTCTTCAAAACCGAGAAGAATATTAGAAACGTTCCTCCTTACAGCCGAACATTATAAACAAGCCGTGGAATATTTAAAAGAGAGGTTTGGCAACGAAAGTGTATTGATCCAGATTTATATCAAAGACTTATTGAAGTTGGTTACTGCCGATAAAACAAAAACTGACTTATCTGTCCTATACGATGAACTACAAGGAAAATTGAGAGCCCTACAAGTCCTTGGACTTACACAAGATAAGTATTCATATTTTCTATATCCGTTAGTTGAATCAGCAATACCACCGGATTTATTAATAGTTTACGAACGACAGAAAAATCAGTTTGAAAAAAAGGGTAAGTCTGATTTAGACTTAATAATAGATTTCTTAAGAATTGAAGTAGAAACTGAATCAAAACTTAAACTGGCAAAAGAATTTTCATCTGATAAATATGTGCCAAAGAGAAATAATTTAGATAAGTATAAAAATAAGTATTCAGTTCCTACTTCGCATGAATTATTTACTGCAAATAGTAAATTTAAGAACACTGAAAATACTAAGTCTAAAAGAGTAGACTATTATGTATGTATTTTTTGTGATAAGTCGCATGCACCAGAGAGTTGTAAAGAAACAGCTCCTATGTCTTTAGAAAATAAGAAAGAGATAATTAAGAAAACTAATGCTTGTTTTGTTTGTTAAAAAAAGGACATAGAGCTAGCAATTGTAGGTCGAAACATGTTAAATGTTCTATTTGTAAAAATAGGTATTTTGAAATATTATGCCCAGATAATCCAAATCATAAGGTAGAACATGTTTCGCCGGAAGAAAACCACGAAAATAAAACAAATACCTTAAGTAATCAACTACAACTCTCTGATGTATTGCTCCAAACTTTGGTCGTAAAAATATATAATGGTAAGAATTATAAGTTAATAAGAGCAATTGTAGACCAAGGTTCACATCGTAGTTATTTATGTAACGATGTTGCTTCTTATATGGACTTAAAACCGATAAGTGAAGTTAAGCTAAAACAATCATTGTTTAGTGGTATAGAAACTTCAGAAAGTAATCATAATGTGTATTGTATAGAATTAAGTAGTGTTGATCATAAATGTAAATATAAGTTTCAAGTGTTAAGTCAAAATAAGATTTGTTCTGATATTAAACAAATTCCATATGGGCCATGGATTAGAGAGTTAAATAATTTGAATATTCGCTTAAGTGATTTAGAACGGAAAAAATACCCTGTTGAGAAAGAAATAAAATTATTAATCGGAGCAGATATAGCGAGTAAAATACTAACAGGAAAAATAATAAATTTAAGTTCAGGCCTGTTGTGTATAGAAACGAAGCTCGGAAATTGCTTATTAGGCAGTTATTTATGCGATACGCCTACAATTATGAATGAAGCTTCTCTCTTTATTTCTTCTCTGCTCATCAATGAAAGAGAAATCGCAGATTTATGGCGCCTTGATTTATTGGGTATTTCCGATCCTACGATGAGTCAGAATAAATTTGAATTTGAAAAAGAAACTCTTAAACATTTTGAGGAGACAATTAAAGTCAATTCTATGGGAAGATATGAAATCGCGTTACCTTGGATTACGGATAGTTCGCTTTTAACCAGTAACAAAAATATTGCGCTTAAGAATGCGAAAAATTTCAATAGGAAATTAATGGACTCAGGAAATTTTAATGCTTATTGTGAGGTTTTTGAAAATTGGTTATCTCTGGGAATTATTGAAATAGTGACGGATAATAAATTGGAAAATGTTCATTTTTTGCCTCATAGGCCAGTGGTCAAAGAAATTTCAAGTACTAAAATAAGACCTGTATTTAATGCAAGTGCTCGAATTTCAGGTAAACCTTCATTAAATGATTGTTTGGCCACGGGACCAAATTTAATCGAAATAATTCCCTCGATTCTCAATAAATTTCGTAAGAATAAAATCGGGATGACTTCGGATATTGAGAAAGCCTTTTACATGATATCTATTCGCCCGAAAGACACCGATTTTTTAAGGTTTTTTTGGTATGACAAAAACAATTCGGATAAGTTGATAGAGTATAGACACAAAAGACTAGTATTTGGCTTAACCACTTCACCCTTTTGTTTAGCCTTTACCTTACGATATCATTTAAATAGAGTTTCAGATCATTTAAGTCGTACTGCTGAAATTCTTAAGAATTCTTTTTACGTTGATAATTGCGTGACTAGCTTAAGTTCAGAAATTGAAACTCGAAATTTTATTTTGGAATCGCAAACGATAATGACACAGGGTCTTTTTAATTTACGAGATTGGCAGACCAATGCATCAGATTTGATAAGTAATTCTGATAAGAAAGATGTGTCCGTGTTAGGTCTCAACTGGAATACGGAAAGTGATACGCTATCTTGTAAAATTGAACCTGTTGATTATTCTGAACAATTAATTACGAAAAGATTTGTATTAGCAATGGCTCCTAGGGTATTTGATATTATTGGATATACAGCTCCTGTTATGTTGTTACCTAAGATTATTTTGCAAGAGACCTGGAATTTAAAATTAAGTTGAAATGATGAAATTCCAGATAATTTGGCAAAGAAATTTAAATTCTGGCTCTCACAATTACATTTATTAGAGGACATTAAGATTCCAAGATGGCTAGAATTTGAACCATCTAATGCTGTATTTAGCTTACACTTATTTTGTGACGCCAGTAAATTAGCTTACGGATTTTGTATATTTTTAAGAATTGTTGTTAATGATATTGTTAAAATTCATTTGGTCAATGCTAAAAGCAGAGTAGCTCCTTTAAAGTCACTTACTATTCCTTGGCTGGAACTACTAGCCTGTTGTATAGGAGCTAGATCGCTGTCATCCATACTTAAAGATCTTGCTCTCAGGGAAGTTAAAATTTATTGTTGGACTGATTCGACCACCGCTCTGAGTTGGATTAAGCGTAATTTAAATTGGGGATTATTTGTATATAATCGGGTGAAAGAAATTCGCTCGGTAACTTCTCTCACCATGTGGTACCACTTGCCAGGTAGCTCGAACCCTGCCGATCTTGCATCACGTGGTTGCACCGCTGAACAGTTAATTCAACGTCGTTGGTGGGAGGGACCGATTTGGCTCTATGATAAGGAAGGTAATTGGCCTAAATCAGAAGAATACCCAAATGAAGAATTGATTAATTCAGAGCTACGTAAAACGGTAATAATTGCTTTAAATACGGATGATAGTGATCAATATTGGTATTGTAAATATTTTTCATCATATAAGAAAATTTTGAGGATGATAGCATGGATATATAGATTCTTTTATAACTGTAAACATAAAGATAAAAAATTTTCTAATGTTTTAAGTGTAGATGAACTTTGTAAAGCTGAAATTTCTCTGATGTTATTAATTCAAAAGGATGGTTTTAAAGATGTAAATCATAATAAACTTAAGCAATTAAGACCATTTGTTGACCAAAATGGTGTGATAAGAGCTAAAACCAACCTTGATTATCGTGATGATACATCTGATTTCATTCATCCTATTATTTTACCAAATAATCATCCTGTTGTAAAATTGTTAATTTTAAGTTATCATGTTGATTATTTACATGCTGGTATTTCTCTATTGATGTCTTGCTTAAGATAAAAATATTGGGTTTTAAAAAGTCGAAAGACTATTCGTAATTGTATTAAGCATTGTTTGAAATGTCAAAGATTTAAGGTTAAAAGATGTGAAGTTATGCCAGGAATTTTACCTAGTGATCGAGTAAATGATGCCGCAGTATTTGAGATAGTAGGGGTTGACCTAGCAGGTCCACTGTACCTTAAAGATAAAAGAAAAGCATACATAGTTCTTTATACGTGTGCAGTGTATCGTGCAGTACACCTAGAATTAGTAACCCTTTTGACGACGGAAGCATATATTCAGTCCTTATTGCGCGACGAGGCAGATCTTCAATCATATACTTATCATATTCAAATCTTACGTAAAATATTAGGACGCGCTACGCTTAACTATGAGGAGTTACTCACTCTCTTTTGTGATTGTGAAAGAATAATAAACACGAGACCCCTCACTTACGTATCCGAAGAAGTGTCCGATATTTCACCATTAACCCCCGAAATGTTCTTGCACGAGATACCTTCCTCAGGTGTAGTAGATATTGATCAGGTAGATAAGAAAAGTAAGCAAACGAGCTAAATATCTCCAAAAAATAAGAGAATTACTTAGAGCTAGGTTCAGGACTGAATATTTAGGGCAATTACGCCAACAATCGTAAAGAGATTATAAGGATAAACCGTTAAAAGTAGGGGAAATAGTTTTAATCGAAGATATTAATAAGAAGCGGACATTTTGGAATTTAGCTAAGGTATTAAAGGTAATTCCTGGCAGAGATGGCCACACAAGAGTAGCCCTTGTAAAGACAGAAAATTCAGAAATTTTAAGGCCAGTTCAAAGACTGTTTAGATTAGAGCTGGAAAATGAATATGTTAATGTAAAAGGAAAATCATTGAAAATAAGTAGCAGTGGAAGAATTGTTAAACCTACTGTACCTTAATATGTTGTAAAGTGTATGATTCATTAAGTATTGCTTTTGTTAAATATTTTGTATGATTTTCGATAATTGATGTTTTTTCTTTCATTTGTGTAGAGCATTTTATGTGTTCAAAAATTAGAAGTTTGTTGTTGAGTATAATTACAGGTATTCTATTCAAGATGGCAGGAAATGTGGTAAGTTAAAATCTGAAGTGAAACTTATAAAATTACGAACTGAAACTTTGATGATAGATGCGCGCATCCATTGGATAACCTCCCCCAAATACTTTTAAATGGGTGGGCTTTTACGGACGCTATCTGGATGTAAGAAGTTATGTTTGTCTACTTGTTATTTGTATACAATTGTTGATGTTGTTTTGCTAAATAAAATATGTTATTAAATAGTGCTGGTATTATCCTGGACCTCCTAAACAGTGACATAAATTAAGAAAGGAGGTGGGGGGAGGGGGTAATATTTTCAAACATTTAAAGATAGATGAATCGAATTAGCAAAGATGTGCATCACAGATAAACTGAAATCTATGCCAACAGATGTATTAACATCTCTGTATGTTTTTGGCTCCAGGTTCATTAAAAAAAGAAGAAAAAGTTTTGAAGTGGGGATAGAGGACATTAATTTCCCATGTATTTTAACTCAAATGTTTTTAATGAAAAAGTGCATGTTGTGTTGGCAGAGCGGGCAAAATGTAAGTTTCTGCTCGCTTCATTTACATTGACTCAGATATTGGACAAGTTAAACAGTGAAGGATGTTCAGCAGTCTTCCCGAATATGCTCCAGATTATATAAGTTTAATGACTTTTGATGTCACAATGACACAAAAGTATGTAATACATTTCTCTATACAGGAATGAAAGTAACGGCTCTCTGTTTAGTTAATGGATAATGTATGAGCTTCTAAAATGACATCATCGTTTTTAAGGGCATCACGATGCAAGGTTGATTGTAAGAGGTTTGGTTATTCAATTAGGCCAGTGTTTCCCAAACTAATTGCTTTTGTGTACCCTTTCTAAATTTTTCGTAACGCTGTGTACCACTAATAAAAAAAAAAGAATGTATTTTTTAAAAAACATGTTTCTTTTTCTTTTCTGGTACAAAATTTTACAGATACTAACCAGCGATCAATATTCTATGTTAAGGATAAAAATTATATTTTACAAAAATAATCAAAATAAGTAGAATTTATTACAAACCTTTACTATAAAAAATTGCACAAAAGTTAAAAATCACAACTGGCTGTTGACACCACTAACTGTTAACTTTGAAAAAATAGACAATAGAAAAATACGCAATCTTAAATTTTCATGGCTATATTTGTTTTTAAATAAAATTTTTTGAAATTTTCGTTTGTTGCAAGATATTTCGCATAAGAACGAGTACCCCCGCTAAACTGTTCCCGTACCCCTGGGGGTACACGTACCACACTTTGGGAAACACTGAATTAGTCCAATGAACTGTACCGAATTAAATTCTTTCTTTTTTATGAATAGGCTGGATAGGGCCATTTTCAAATTATTACTGAGCATGTATTCAGTTAGAGAAACGATTGTTTTCGTTGGCTGTCACATTACGTCGATGAATTGTACCGAATTTATTTCTTTTCCGTTTATGAATAGACTAGATACGGCTACATCCGAATCATTAATGAGTATGTCTTTAATTGGCAAAACATTGTTGTTGTTTTTTTGGTTCTCCCTTTACGTCTATGAATTGTGCTGAATTAATTTCTTTTCTCTTTACCAGTAGGTTAGATAGAGTTACGTGTGAATCATGACTGATCATGTCTTCGATTGCAGAGACGTTCTTTTGGATATAGTAATCGCGCGTGTTATAATCTTTTGATGATAAGGGTTTTTGTTTTTATTCAAGCTATATTGGGTACCATTTTACCTTGATAGCTATATGATGTCACTGTGAATTCGGAATGTACTAAATGAGTGCACAAAAGCTAGCAATAAACTTTCCTAAAGAGGAGCGAAAGCTGCTTAAAATAGTCTCTGTTTCGTTAATGAGGCGTGAGTATCAAAAAATTATATCTTCTTTCTTTCTATCGTTTATGTTTTTTTAATCCATTCGTTCATCGTTCGTACGTACGTTTTATACCTTAACACGTGTGCATCACAATAGCAGTTTCTTTGTAAGTGATTTAATTGTCCCATAGAATTGTACAGAATTAATTTCCTTTCCTTTTTGAATGCAATGCGTATTATCTTTTAATAACAATAATTAATCAATGTCTTTCATTTTATAACTGTCGTTGAACAACCGAATCAATTTTGGGTTGACGACTACTAATGTTCAACTCCGTCATGCCTTGTAATTTTGAACCCAATCCAGAAGACAAGGAAACTCCAGGATCAAGTATTGGGACAAATTTGTCTTCATGGAGGACTTTTTGACATAACTAACCCGCATTTGCGATATATAGAGAGGAAAACCACGAAAAGATCCTACGATCAGTATGGCGACAAAGTGACACTAACCTATGATCCGTCCACCACTGAAAATATATTACGTCACCACTATGATCTGTGCAAGCCGGATGTGGAATTAGTATCGACCAGCCATCGCTGGGATTCAAACCCGATTCACCTCATTGCAAGACGAACGCTCTATCCTGAGCCACCTCGACTTTGATCAATGTTTTTAAAAAAATTGCTTTTTTATATGTAAGCTTATTTGATTATCTTAAGATTTATGACAATTTAGAGTTTCATTTAAAACATAAATGCGCCAATGCTTTAACTATGCGATTTTAAAGTTGTTTTGAAATTTATTTCATTTGAATACTCTTTTTAATTGATTTTTCGTAAATTTTTTGATTTTATTTTTTTAGTAATTTACAATATTTCTATTCGGGCTTTTCTATATTCTTTTTTGAGCACTTTATTTTCTAGAAAAAAGATAATAAAAAAGCAACGAAAGAAAAAAAAAGAATGAAAAGAAATCATAACCTTAGAAGTTTTGACAACTATGATACTAAAAGTTGATAAAATACAAAACAAAAGAGCAAAATAAATGTCAAACACACTTGCTAGACTTTTTTTTTAAGGCATGGGTCGCCAAACTTTTTTGATCATCGACCCCTCTATATAATTTTTCGAAATCTCCATCGACCCCATGAAAATAATTTTCTTTTAATTAAAATAAAACTCTATTAGATACCGTGTTTGTAC
The DNA here is from genome assembly GCA_949128135.1 of Parasteatoda lunata. NCBI lineage: Eukaryota > Metazoa > Arthropoda > Arachnida > Araneae > Theridiidae > Parasteatoda > Parasteatoda lunata. Next base: position 1,152,134 of record OX421970.1, on the reverse strand, counting down.
ATCTATTTTATGATTTTAAACATTTATTAAAGTAATAGTATATTGTGTAACAATAGTTTTATGAAAAATATATTCATGCTGAAATTTAAATACCTTCATATTTATTAAATAATAAGTAATTATAAATAAGTAGAAATAATAAGTAAAGTAGCTACAGATTTATTGCTTCTTAATAAATGAAATGGGTGTGTCTGGTGTTTTTTTGCAAGGTTCGCTATATTGGGTTCAAAATTGGTCAATTTTAATCTTTAAATCCCCTCAAAACTCAACATTTAATTTATTTCTGTACTTAGTTAAGATTGAATTTACGTGGCTGAAACCGGCTTCAACCACGTAGAAACTTGGAAATGCTAGCATAAATGGCAGAGCTATTTGTAAAGTTTTACAGATTTTTGCATTATATTTATATTTGTCCAAAATTTGCTTATTGTTAAATTTTTAAGAAGCGTCTTTGCTTCATGATTCGATAATAATTCAGCAAACTCATCTTGCAGGTTGATGTCCCCGTTTTTAATTTGAACAGAAAATGGCACAATAATCCAATCAGGGATGTCAATGTTATCCAAATCAACAAAGCGCAGTTTAAAATCGTTGCTCAATTTTTGAAGATGACCTGTATATATTTTCAACAGTTCTTCTTTTATTTCTAATTGTCGCAGATTTGAGAAATACTGATAATCCTTACGTAGCAATGAAGATCTAAATAAAGTTAATTTTACTTGGAAGCCTAACAGTATTGTTCGAGCTTCGATAATCGTTACATCTTTTCCTGGCAGCTTTGTTTGGACATCATTAAATTTTCCAAATAAGTCCGCTAAATAAAAAATATAGTTCTTATTGTTTTGGAGTTCATCACACACAACAGGGTTTATTTGGCTGAGAAAGTCGGTCGTGGAGTCAAATAACTCAACAAGCCTTTGCAAGCATACTACTCTAGACAACCATCTAAATTCTGTGTGCAGAAGTACATAATTGGTTAAATAACTCGTCGTTTTCCTCACAAAGTTTGGAAAATAATCTTGATTTAAGAGATTGGGCTTTAATTTGATTGATACACTTAATACAAAACGGTAAAGCTTTATGTACTCTGAACTCAGATATTTTGCTACTAAGTTGTTTCTATGCAACACACAATGAACAGTACGTATAGCGGGCACTTTTTCTTCGAGAAATGTAAAAAAACCTCGTTAACGCCCTACCATACCAGGTGCCCCTTCTGTGGCTACCGCTATTATATTTTCATGCAGAATATGATATTTATTTAAATACTCTTGTAAACATCTAAAAATAGTCTCTCCTTTTCCATCAGTTTCAAGATATTTAGCAAATAAAAATTCATCAATGACATATCCTTTAATTTTACTGAAATATCTAACGTACATCATAAGAATAGCAGAAACGCCAAAAACAGATTCATCAAGTTGATTAAAGAACTTGCAATTTTTTAGCACTGAAACTGCCGTATTTCTATTTCTTCAGCCACATCGCCGATACGCCGTTTTACAGAATTTGCACTTAATGGCAATGGCTTAAAAACATTAACGGAGTCTTTTTTCATTACATCCTCAATGATTGCGTATGATATTTGCGTTTGTAACGTCAATGCTCGTCACACGTGATATTTGGATCAGGAGAGTGGTTCAAAGTTTGGATCCCTTATTGTTAATATTACTTTTTGCGTTATTTCATTATATCTCGAGAACTTTTTAAACAAATTGAACATTTTTTGCGCTCACTTATAAAATGTTTTCATGCAAAGATAATTCCATGCAGAATATGACTTTTAGTGTATGGCTCTTAGATTTTATTATTTTATTTAATAATAGTTAAAAAGAACTTTTAAATTGTAAGTTATACAATTTTATACATCATTTTTAAAGAATGCAATTTGAAATTGTAAAATACAAAATTTGAGCGAAATCGGTTGAATAGATTCCGAGAAAACCTATGTTGAAAAAGCCTTATTTTTAAAATTCAATTTTTCAGAAACTATTGAACCGATTTAGCTCAAATTTTGTATTTTGCTATGTAAAAAACATTCCTTAAAATATTGTAAAAATTCTATAACTTACCATCCAAATTTTTTTTACTATTATAAAATAAAATGCTACATATTAGTTTTTAAAATATAAATATAATATTTTTTGCATGGAATTATCTTTGTCTAAGAAAATTTTATAGTTGTGTGCAAAAATGTTTCAATTCGCTTACATTTTTCTGAAGGTAGGTGAAATACGTAAAATGTAAAATCAACATTAAGTGGTTCAAACTCTCCTGACAAACTATTGGAACTACATATTGCACAGATTGCGCCACCCCCCCCCCCCCCTATCTTGGGGACAGAAATCCGAATCCGTTGAAAAAGAAGCATTTAATCTCAGAAAGTGCGTTTTTGTGTCTGATTTCGTAATTTAAAATATCGTCTGCACTAATTAAATAGTATTTTTGAAGTCACAGCCTTGAACCATTAAGATTGAGACCTAGAACTTGAAGATTAAATCGTTAGATTAAAAGTTATTCTGTTTATTTTATTTTATTTATTTTTTCATTTTTTTGTTTATTTGTTTTTGCGCACTGTAGATTTGAACATTTTGATCTAAAATGCATTAATTATAAAATGCCTCATTTGAACTAGAGACTTTTATCTATATTTGGTGCGAGATACCTTTCTTTAAAAATTCGTATATTTTAAAATAAAAATACATGGATATGCACGTGGTATCTCAAATTATAGATAAATAGAATTAAGGGATCTAAAAAAACGAAACCTAAAAGGAAATATATTTTAAATATAGGTTTTTCTTTCTTAACAAATGAGAACTTATAATTATGTCTTTCACAAAATAAAAAAATGACTTAGCCTATAAATTATCGTTAATTAGTTAGAAATGTAATTATAAAATGAATCTCTATTGAGCAGTAAAGTATCTTTTAGAAACCGAAATACTATTCAATTAAATAAAAATTTTGAGATTTAAATACATTCTTGTATATTATGGGCCACGTAACTTGAAAAAGGAGAATTACTATATGTTTGCACGTGAGAAAAAATAACTGTACTCGTCTTATTAAAATAAATCTGTAAGAGTCTGCATGAGCTTCGGCTCCATTGTAAATAATTTCATTTCTTTAGATTTTTTAGTAATTAATGTTCAGTAAAAACAATAATGGAATCATCATTCTACAGAAAGAGTATTAAAATTAACTGCAATAAAAATTAGATGGATATAAAGTGGATGTACACTAATTTCGAATATTATGAAAATTGTTCTATATATAAACTCGAACCAACGACTTAGAATAAAATGATATAACATATATTTAAAAGAAATACTAGATAATCAAAAATAATCTCCCATTATAAAAAGTCTACAATTTCGAGAAAAATTCAAGGGATTAAATGTCTGTAGCATTTTAAAAAATCAATGAAGAATGAAAAAAAAAAAAAATTAAAAGCTTTTACAATAACTTATGATAAAATTGAAAAGGAAATAAAAATAATAAATGTAAAAAATAGTTACTAAATGTTTCGTAAAGCTTTGAGCTTGTTTCGTTTTTTTCCCTGCTATCTGAAAATGTCAGATTTCGTATAAAATAAATTCTTGCATTAAAAATGATATTATAAGTCATGCATATAACAATAAAACGGTCATGGGATAATTTTACAAAAATCAAAGCATAATCAATCATTTAAGTATATTTCAATTGCTGTTAAGTTTAAACAAAAATTAGGTGTTTAATACAAAGCAGTAGCGTCATTTAAAATGTGTTAAAAATTACAAATCACAAAACACTAGATTACATAAAAATCTGCGTAAAATAAAATTCTTCCAATAAAACTAATAGAACTGAAGTGGAGTTTGGAATGAAATTCGAACTTAATGATAGTTATTGATTTTTAGAATCCTTTTCAGTAGTTTCTCTTTCCGCAATGTGTGTTCTTTTTCTAATCGATTCGAACATAGATCTACAAACAAAAAGAACGAAAAGGAAATCGAATTTCCGTTCAATCACTTGGTAGAGAAATGTTATTTCTTGTACGCTATAGATGAGATTAAAACATGTTTTTAATTTTCGGTCGTATTTTTTAAGAGGTATTATTTTCGCTAATTAGTAATCATTCTAAATTTTGTTGAAGTTATTAAAATTGTTTTCATCTGTTTTAATTTTTGTTTATGAGATAATTTGTAAAAGAACATTTAAATTTAATAAAAAATAGTAAAATGATTCGAGAATTTCTCTAACAACTATATAATTTTAAAAAAAAAAATTTTTATTGATTTCTTTTAACGCTCTAACTTTTACACTTTCTATTTGAGAAAACCAACTTAAATTAATTGTTTATATCGTATTTATTAAGATTTTTGTTTTACGCGCTGCAAATTATTTTATCTACTATTCACTAGTTTTAGATCTTTCCTTATTCGTTGTAGATCTTTTTATAATTATGATTTCTCAATTATTGAGTTTTATGTATTCAGTAGTTTTAGAATTTTTTTATGCCCTGTTATCATTAGTCTTGGAAATATTTTTTACGTTAAAAATTATTTATCTATAATTCATTAATTTTAGGACTCTATTTCATGCGTTTTCTATAATAAGATTGAGTTCAATGATTACAAACTTCGAGGTTCGAGTCCTGACGAATCTGGGGATAGACCGTTCACCTTACAATGACGTGAACCGTGTTCGAATCCCAGCGATGGCAGGTCGATTCAAATTCCGCATCCGGCTTGCAGCGATCTCACTATTTACGTATAATATTCTCAGTCGTAGACGGATCATGGGTTGGAGTCCCCTTGCCGTCAGTTTAACCGTGGGAGGTTCTCGGGGTTTTCCTTTCCATGTAGCGCAAATGCAGGTTAGTTCCATAAAAAAAAGTCCTCCACGAAGGTAAATTTATCCTAATACTTGATCAAGGAGTTCCTTTTGTCTTCTGGATTGGGTTCAAAGCGACATGGCTACGGTGTTGAACATTAGTAGTCGCAAACCCTCGACTGTTCAACGCCGGCTATTAAAAAAAAAATTGCGTGGTGGCTCAGGGGATAGATCACTTGCCTCGATACAAATGCTGCAAGGGTAGCCACCCCGTTATGAACTAATTGTTTGTGTGCATTGGAAACGGCCCATTTGATTATCAAAATTTCTTGGATATTACTATTTTAAGTTTTCTTTAATATTACATAACTTAAATATTAATAGTTTACCTTTTTTTTTAGTAGCTATTGTCGAAAGTTGCACTTCAACAAATCCAGAAATAATTATTTAACCGTTTGGAAAGTTAATTTCCAAATTATTAAATTACGTAAATTACGGTTCATTTTGGTAATGATACGAATGCAATTTTAGACAATAATTGCTGAAAAACACGAAACATTGAGTTTATTTTGATAAATAAAATTACCATTGCAAATGCGCATGAACAAGAATCCTATAATTTTTCTGTTTTTATAATAATGACTTTACTAAAAGAACAACAATATCTTGATGATCTCGACGTTTATATACGTGCAATTAATAAACCTATAAAAAATTCGATTCAATTTTTTGAAGCCACTATATTATGGAATTATAAGTAGCATACTTATACCCGGGTGTTTTAAAATCTAAAAAGTTTCTGCAACGAAATTCGAAAAGTCACCACTTGATCTCCCTCCCCCATTTTAGTTAAAGTCATTTCTGTTATGCGATTTCTTCTTCTGAGAATTAGGAATTTTAAATTGAAAAGATGAATCAGGGATATATTTTAAGAACTTTTAATATTATGTTTATCGCTTTAGCTTTCCAAAGACACTACTAAGAATAAGCTTTGCTTTATCAAAATTGCATAAAAAATATTTTATATCTGTATAATAGCATTTAACGAAATTTAAGAACAAAAAAAAAGTGCTCAGCAGACATGCAATATTTTGTTAATTGTTAACTTGCATCTCAAGAAGAATACCACGGAAATCACATGGTTGTGTCCAATCACGTGATTGTGTGTGGCGTGTTAACGTTACAGCTATTGAGCTTGTTTTATTATCTCGCTGTATCACTTTTCGGATCATATTTAAGTGAATTTTTGTAAGCGACATCACGCGTGAGTGTCAAACCTGATTGGTTGCGTAATCGTCTCCTTTGTTTATGTTAGCAACAATTTTTCCATTTTATTTCCCTCCTAACAGCTGTAACGTTAACACGCCGTCTTGTTTAGGCATAGCTAGCTGGTTTTAGCGGTCTTCTTCTCGAGTTACAGGTACCCAATTTTACTAGGTATATAAAACCAGAAAACTGTTTGTTACTTTTTACAATATAATAAGATTTGTTAAATAATGCTTTCATATACTTTTACACATAGTTATTTATTTTAACACACATTTTACTAATTTTGCGTTTCTGGAATTTATAAGTATTCAATTTTCAACTAGGAATCGGTTATGATTATTAAATTACTGCGTTTGCTATTTCTTTATTATAGATCAACCACGGAATGAGATCAACCCAGGATTTACTTTATGTCATTAACACATAAGCTGATGCAACATCTTTTTTATTTTGTATTGAAACAATTTTCATCGGTGGAGTTAATTTAGGTACATCGATTCCGCGTCAAATGATGACGCCATCTAAATTAGGTTTTTATTTATTTATTTATTTTTACATTTATGTTCTACATTATATTTTTTTTACGACAGTAGTCTTTTGCATCAAATCCATTGTTCGACCCCTACTAAAGACCATGAAATTAATTATCTTTAAATGAATAAAGTTGAAAATTATTAAAAACAATTATTTTTAAAAATTAAGATTTAAAGTAGATAAAGCCTCTGTCTTCAGATTGATTGATTTCATGTATTTATAATTTTAAAATTAACCATAAATATGATCTTGTTATGTTAGATCAACAAATAAAATAGATTAAAAAAATCCAAAAGAATAAAACCTAAATAATCAAATAAGATTATACAAAATCCAACCTTTTAAACTTTTAACTGTGACATACGTACAAATCCCTCTACAATTTTTCAAACTACACCGATTTATTTTCGGTCGCCAATCAATACCGCCAGAAATATTGACGCTTCTAGAGAAGTGGAATGATTGATATCCACTTTACCGAAATAGATATCACGCCTATGCCGCCAAGCTTTTAAGCCATTTTATGCCCATCCTCTCTGTCTTTACACGGACAATAATTAGAATATCTTATCTTCCGGGCAGTTTTAACCACTCCGGGTTTGAATGTCCTTGAAAAGGGGTTATTGCAATTTTGTGAGCTATTTATGGAGAGGGAAAAGACATTTTACCCTCCGGAATTTATAAATCCAGAATTGGAAATGTCAAAGTTCCAAAACATTAATTCTTAACTTAAATACATCTCCTTATTCATGGGTCTAACTTCGATTGATTCTCATAACCATCAAAACGGGTGGAAATTTCGATAATGAGTTTTCGAACGCAATCATTCTTGACGAGTTTATCTCGTTGAGTTTTTTTTCCCCTTCACTTTGATGTATTGCTTTGGTTTTTCTTATTTGTTCGGGTTTTGTGTAACTAAAACTGTTACATTTCATTTGTTTGACTCTGAAAATTATAGACTATTATCGGAAGATGCGGTTTCATGAAATCGACATAAAATGCATATTTCATTGGGATATGGAAATGATTTTAGTTGATTCCAAGCTAATGAATATTTTTTTTAAAATTTTCCAATGTCCACCTGTGTTAACATTTCGTCAATTCAGGCATTTGACAGAGCAGATTTGTTGGCCACTCTTTCAGGGGCACCATATTAGATAAGCCAACGCTGCTCCAACAGTAAGGACAGATAGTACAGAGAATGAAAGAACGCCCATGCCTTATCCGGGATTTGAACTCAGAACATTTCTGATGAAGGTCTAGTTCCCTGACCCCTACACAGTTCGGTCGGCATGAATAGTTTATATATAGGTAAAAATATAATTTTTTTTTAACGAACTATCTACAGTGCGCAAAAAACAATTATAATAATTTTTGATCTAATAATTTTCACCTACTTGGACTCAATTTTTAAAGTTCTATCTTTGAGAGGATTCTTCTATAGAGGTTCTATCTTTTAATATGCAAACAAATGTAAGCAGACGATATGCATCCTTTGCTGCGCGGAATAGTTCTGAATATTGTTAACCATCATTATTTTTGTGAATGGAGCTTTTGGAAAACGTGTTCTTAATAACCTAATAACATGATGTCAGAAAGGTAAAAAATAACAACAAAAAATATTGGAATTATTTTAATTATTTTATGAAATTATTTATTATTGGTGGTGTAATTTTTTAACTTTGTAATTTTTTCCAAAGCGCTTTGATAGTGAGTTTTGTATATTTAGCAATACAATATAATTTTATATTATTGTAGTACAATTTAGTAAATGTGGAAAAATGTAGAAGTTCATCATGGTTCTTAGGGTATGGCATAAAAACCAAAGTTAAATTTAAAAGTTAAATTTACCTTTCAGTTTTGCATGTTTTACTAAATGTGTGATAATAAGAATACAATTTTAAATACTTGAATTTTTAGCATCACGTACGGAAAAATTAATGAATTTAATGGTTTAAATCCCGTATATTTTGATTTTATTAAACATTCTTATGATTTTTGTTTACCAGAGATACAAGTAACCTTACGAGTAATTTAGATAATTCTTTTCTTCATGTAGATTGTTCCAATTACATTGTATTTACCTATAAAAACAAATACCGTTTAACTTGTTAAGCAGAAAATCATAATTTTAATTCAAGAGTTAGTTATTTATTTCCTACTCATATTCACTGAAAATAAAAAATTCCAAATAATAATTAAAATTTTCAAAAATTTCAATTTTAACAAACATATAATTTTTGTGTTCCGGAACTCTTTCCAAATGTTAATTTGCCAAGTTCTAATTGCATTTCGTTGGCAATGCTCCAGACTAGGTGGAAATGTTTAGTGCAGCTTTGATCTAAAGTATCTCTTTAAACAGCCAAACATTTATATTATTGTTAATCTGATGAGTTGGACTTCTTTTTTCTTCTCAAAATCTGACACTTAAAATTTTTTTTATCTAAATTTAATAAATACATCAAATAAAAATTCTAAACGATTTTGCGCACGAAGAAAGAAATTCAAGTAAAATTACTGTACTGTATGGTAATGACATTTCTGGTTTAAAAAAGGAAAACAATATAATTCTGGTTAATTTACCTAAAATATATAAAAATCAAAATATTCGTAACTTTTCCTTTCATATGGCAACTATTGAAGTTCTTATTACCACATATCAATATTTAGTAAAAAATACAAAACTGAGAGATAAATTTAACCAATTAAATGTTTGTTACGCCATGCTCTATAAGGTATAATAATAAAATTAAAATTTTATCACAATTAAGACTATACTTTATTGTAAATTTTTTCAAATCAAGAGCTTCGATGAAAACTAACGCTGTTTTTTTTTCAAACACAACGCTAAATTTTATCATAATCTGATAGTTTTCGTCATACTTTTTTTATTATCTCAGTGTAGTATTTAACAAACAATAAGATTCATTTTTATTGAGATTTTATTTGTTATTTTTAGAAATTAAAAAAATTTTTGTGCATAGTCATTAAATTATGATGTAATTAGTTATTATTTAAAAAAATACTAACTTAATTTTAATTTGTGATGTAATTATTCGTTTATTTCAAAATATTTTGATTTCATTAAATAGCAATTTAAATGAAGTCACATTTTTATTTAAAAAAAGCGGATGAGATGTTTTCTTGTTACCTTTATATCACACTCAAAATATTAAATATGTTTCTTTGTAGCATTTGAAAATAATGTTAATTTAATATATTTTATTTCACTGGTAAATTTTTTTTAGACATTTTACGCTAATTGAGTATTTTCTGGCAACTTTCCTCTATACTCATAACAATTTATAAATGTATTATATAAATTTGTATTTTATGCAAAAGAGTCTCTTAATAAAACTGAAATGGTTATGTTGAAATAATTGCAATTTGATATCTTATTATTTATTTATCTATTTTTTTTTTTTTTTTTTTTTTGTTTAAAAAAAACGTATTGATTTAATAAAACTCTTTGAAACCGGTTTACTCTTGCTTAGTAAATTGCTAAAAATAAATTTTTATTATGTTAAAATTCTCTTGAATGCATTTAATTAAAAAAAGCTAAGTATTATTTGTAGCAATATTCACATCACTATAAAAATAGAGTCAATTTTTAAAAAACGAAAAAAATCCTTCAATTTGTATGGAGAATATGTATTGAGAGTACGCCTGATCAAAAACTGGTTTGAATATTCTTGAACCGGTTATTTTGAGATTGAGAATGTATCACGGTCTGGAAGGCTGTTGAAGACGGACTAATCCTTTGACGCAGATGGACCATCGGTGTCCCTTTTACAAATTTTCTGCTGCTTTAAATACAGGCGACAGTGTATTTCGGTATTAGTTTATAATAATAATAGTTTCTTATATATAATTTCTAAATAATGTTATTTTTATAGTAATAGTCTAACAGTTACTAAAAAAATATGTCAGATTATCGGAATTATATTTGTACTGAATTATAAAACCCACAAGAAAAGTAGTTCGAAGAAAAAAAAAATTCATTCATTTTCAAAATCTTATTTATAATTGATTTTGTAAATTAAATAAATTTCAATGGGGAACAACTATTTCCCTTAGACCTAAACAAGTGCAAATTTGAAGAATTGCTATTTGGAGAAAGCCTTGTTTGGAAAACTTTACTTTTAACAAAGAAAAAGACACCCCGGTGTTTCATGTTGTAATTTATAACCATACATTGTTACGACGCTAAATATAATATTTTTCTTTTATTTTAACCTAAGTTGTTACAAAATGATAAGAAAAAAATGTCTAAAAATATGTTTATTAAAAATTCTGCGGGAAAGGGTAAGAGCTATTAATTGATGTCAACTAGCGAATAGATTGGCACGTGAGATTGCTGGGAGATTGAACTTGACTGTTCATGATCATTTACAGCGATGACAACAGCTCCGAATGCAACAATATATATATATATATATATATATATATATATATATATATATATATATATATATATATATATATAATTAAAAAAAACGGTAAAGAGCTACTTGTTAAAAGTTTCAGATTTTCGCCAACTTTTTACAAGGCTTTACTGGTTTACTGAATTGCTTGTGTGCTCAACATATAAATCTTTGGCTTTACTGTATGAAGGAGGCGTGTCACATAAGACTTTGAATTATTTAGAAGTAGTAGTGAGTAAATTCCCTGTAAATCAAATTTATTAAACCATACAATAAAAGACTACCACTCGAAAATATTTATCCGCTGCCTGGAGCAAGTTTGCATTTGTAACGCCTAAGTTCATACATATGGGTTACTAATGTTCTTACTATAAGAAATTTGTGCGTCTCGCGTTGACGTCAATGATTTGCTTCCGAAATGTCAAGAAAACTTTTACTGGCGACCAGAAAGGAGTCATCATCAGCATTAATTGTTCCGGTCTTCACAAAATATTTTAGACGACAAAACATTTATGAAAAGGTCAAAAATCACATGAATCAGTTTTTTGCAAGAAAAAATCAAACATTTTATGATAAGTTATAGTGAGTTTATATGTAAAGTTGGTAAAAGGTATTGGACGAGAATGGACAATAAATACTTATTTACTATAAAAAAAAATCGCTTTTAATTTTAAATAAAAGAAATATTTCTCGAACAACCCAATAAATACAGAATAGATAAAATAATGCAGTGATCTTTGGATTTACAGAAACATTGCGGAAACAAATTAACATTTATCAACATTGCCGTAAATATCACTTTTTTTGAGAGATTTAAAAATATAAATATTTGAGCTCTGTAACAATTTAAAAATGCTGTCTTGTTTTATCTTCAATTTCTCTATTTCTAACTAATTGCTTTACTCATGCTAAAATATTTTCCTGAGTCTTTTACAGTTACTATTTTCAATTTTCTTAATTAAGAACAAAAAGAATTTTTTTTAACGAAAAGAAATAATAATACTAACATGCTCCAAAATTACCCCTAGGTCATCCACATTTTTTGCCGTCTGAGTAATATTTATTTTTTATTTTCTTCCGTCTTTTGAGACTTGTGCGGTAAAGACAAAAATTCCACGCTTTTCAAAAAACATTTTCAATAAAAACTAAATTAAAGTAATATTCTGGGAATGATCGAATTTTTCTTGTGAGTTTTATATTGCTCGTTTTAGAACAGAAAAAAAGGCATAAAAATAAGCTTTTATTAACTAGAATTTTCTAATCTTTTCCTTATCCTGTTTGAAAGCGGGTAGAAATTATCGCAAAGTGATATTGACAGAGAATTTCCTTCATAATATGTTGGAAAAAATATTTTTCGCTATTTCTAGAGTTTGGGTATTTTGAAATAAGTAATTGAATAGAAAATCGTTTCTACGGATTTCCTTTAATTTATAGAGGTAGTAAAGAATATTTTAGATATAATTTTTTCGGGCAGTTATAACTTGTAATTTTTCTTCTTCTTTTTTTAAAGATATTCAGTGAAAATCATCTGCCTAAATTAGATCTATAGATCAAGCTGCCAGATTTAAAGGTCCAACACATTTTTTTTAAAGACGTGCACGTGGAACTATTGTCCATTGGCCACAGAAAGTGCCAGAACTGCTAACTCTCTTTTCGTTACCCAGTGGGCACCTGTGGCGAAGCCACGGCGGTGGAGCAGCGTCGTCCACGTCACACTACCACAACCCGTTTATAGGGCGGGTCACATTCACACACAAAGGAGAAACGACATAGAACACAGATAGAGAGAAAGAGGCATCCATGCCTTGCCCGGGATTCGAACCTAGAACCTTTCTGATGCAAGGACAGTTCCCTGCCCCCTACACAAACCAGTCGGCAGGTCCAACACATTTAGAAAGCTGAAATTGTTTTTATTTAAAGATATTCAGTGAAAATTGCCTGCATGCATTAGCTTTTTAAATAAAGCTGCCAGATTTAAAGGTCTAAAGCAGTGGTTATTTCCAAATGGTGTTTCGCGGAACTCCATGGAAGAGTTAAAGCGTTTCTGTGAGTTAGTAATTTTTATAACTTGTGATAATTTTAAAACCTCAGATTATATTTAGTTTAATTTTTCGGTTATTTTAATAAAATTATTTCAAGTAAAATGCCAATAAATTAAAATGACACTTTTAAAAAAAATATATAATGTTTCTTATAACAACATATTGAACAAATAATAAAAAGAACAAGCATTTATAAAGTATTGCATTATTTCTTATTACGCTTTTCAAATTAAAATAAAATGATTTACATATTTAATAAATAAATATGTCTCCCTCATTACCATTTTCAACGTTCCAGTTGTTTTAACTTTCCGTTTAAAGTAAACCATCATTTATGTTATTTCCAGCTACATCAAAAACAAATCAATACAAGATTAGATATAGCGGAATGGACTGCAAATTCAAGAGTCTGACATAAAATATAATTTGAGATTATTAACAGTAAAACAATTTAAAAACTTCATACCTCTAATTAAAAATAGTTTTTTATAGGTTATAACGTTCGCTTAATAAACTTTATTTATAAAAAATAGGATCACTGCAAAAAAAACTGGTTATTTAGGGTTCCATATCCGAAAAAAAATTGGAAACCGCTGGTCTAACGCATTTACAACGTTTTTTTAAATGAATTCAGTGAAAATCATCTGCTTGAATATAATATCTAGATGAAATCGCTTGATTCAAATGTTCAATATAATTCCAATTATGCATTTTCTTTTTAAATTAAGCTGTTATGAATATTAAAATGTTTCCAATACATTTCTTGCTTTTGCACTCGTATGTTTCAGACTTTTCTCATAGTATTTCAGTGCTTTTTTTAAGTTTCAGAGAAACATTAATTTTAATGTTCTTTTGAGCTTTTTTTAACGATTATTATACTATTTTGATAACTGTTATGAGTTTTGTTAAGCGTTGTTTTCTAAGACAAACACCCATTTCTGAGATGCGTCGAATTCACTCTTAATAAAATGTCGAATTAAACCATTAATTTTCTAATATTGTCTAGCATTGTGTAATTAAGATATGTTCTCTTAAGGAGATTTACATAAATCTGTTAATTATATTGAATATATTTATGATATTAAATCTCTTTTTCCGTATTTGTTCTAATATTCTCTATTTGATGGTTAGTTGATAAAAAAATTTTATTTCAAGAATCGTTCAGTATATACTTACTAAATTAATAATTTTTGATGTAAGTATAAATATTTTTACAGACTTATGAGCGAATTATATCTTATTTTCCTGCTTTGTTTTCAGAAGTTGTTGTGTAAGTAAACATCGAAAATAATAGCAACTACTTAACCCTAAAAAGAAGTGTGATGGAAGGTTTGCTTCTTTCACCACACCATGAACTATCCTTAGTTGTTTCCTCACACCATTTTTGGTATAAAGTTATTGCCTCAATTTTATACGCCCATCATTCTGGTGATTTATTCAACATTCCGCATCTTGTACCACCCGTAAGGAAAATGAAGGAATGTATACTGAAAGTTTTTACACTATGCGTAATTCTTGTTTTGCGCAAATTTCTTTTCGAGCCTATTATATTTATTATAAAATCTCTTTGAAATATTAATGAAATTTGAGTTAATAATTGAATAAACTAAAAATGTGAGGAAAAAATTCCTACAAGCCGTGAAAATTCCCTTTGGAACTTTTACGCACATTATAAAAAAAGACGTTATATTGTCGATGAGTTTTAAAAACGCTTTTAACTGTCAAATGACGTTGTGGCGTAATGTGTAAATTTTATATTTATTTGTGTTATTTAGCATTAGCAAGTTGTATAAGAAGGGATTAATTTAACCAATATAAATTTTTACTTCTTTAGACATTTCAATGACACAATAGAAATTAGAAGTTGAATAGAAATTAGGGGTATTTTAGGTGTTTTCTTAAAATACTTAAATTTAATGGTTGAGATTAAACAAATGTTAATATCAACCATTAAAAAAGGTGTTTTGTAATGATGACTTTTAATACATAATTTAAGAGAATTCTTGCCAAAAATTTAAGATATAGGCATTTAAGTTCCAATGCAATATTTCTTCTTCAATGGCGCTCCAGCCTTGGATGGGTCATAGCCTTTCTCAATTTCAAGTTACCAGCTGCCCTCTTCTTGGATAGACTCCTCCAGTTTATAATTTGTAATTCAATATTTAAGCTTAGAAAAATATAGATTTTATCAAAATCTAGCGAATTATTAATGATAGAAGCGGATATAATGCAACAGAATTTGTTTGTTGCTCGTGGAAACAGAAAAGAGTTGAGAATTGAGAATTAGAAACACTTCCAATTCTCACCATAAAATCAAACTGGTTTTGAAGTTTTGCTTTCCACCTTCCTCTGTAGTGATTCGACAAAATATAACCGTGTTGCTCATGGAGTCGCACACTATCACCGGTTACAAAGTATGGCAGGTATGCTTAGTGGAAGTGACTAAACTGATTATGATAATAGCTCTTTTGTTACTTCTTCTTTTAGAACAATCAATATACTACACTACTAACTATTTTACTATTTTATTATCTATTTACAATTAATCTAATATTGATAAAGTAAAAGAAAAAAATCTAGCAGTGGAAAAAACAATTTAAACATTCATTATTTTACTTACAAAATTTTTTTTTCCAAGAAAAATTGGTTCAAAGGTAATTATTTTTTAAAAATGAGTTGGATTAATTTTATTCTTTATCTCTAAGAAAAATATTAAAGCTTATTAAAATCGTTCCCATTTTAATATTAAACTTGTAATACGAAGGTTCAATTTTTCAGGAAAATATAATAATCAAAATTTAAACACAGATTGAATTAATTCTATTAAAAAAAGCTATATCACAGCAAGAAACGAAAGAGAAAAAAAAAAACAAAAAAACAAAAAAACAGGGGGCTTAAACATAAAAGTATCGCCCTTCGTTCAGAACAGTTGTTAAGGAATAGATGCCATGATAAAAGGTCGTAAAAACAAGCTATCTAAAGGGGAGTGTCGCAAGACCAATTGCGTCACGATGCGTTTAATCTTTCTTTGTGATTCTAAGCTTAACTTAACTCCAACTCCCCCCCCCCCCCCTCCCCTTCTATATTCTATCCATCCATTGTTCTACCGAGAGAGTTTGGTCAACAAGAAACTGGGTCAAGACAAAAAGGCTGCTTTCAGAAGCAATGTGTTCTGTTTTTAATCCTCTATGTGGTTAAGCGAAAGTGAAGAAGTTCAATCGATTGATTGGTTTCGGATGACAGGAGAAATTAATCGCATAACTTCTCAGCAAGTGATTACTTAATTTAGGCATTTTTTAATTGAAAAAGCTAAACAAATATTTGATCAGTTTTCTTTTGCGATTTTGATTTGGATCGTGAATGTTATTAATTGACCGCTTTTAGCACTATATATATATATATATATATATATCTTGAGAAAATGAAAGAAATAATGTCAAGAAAGTATACACAAATTAATATTTGAATTAAAAAGAAAAAAAAAAGCCATTGAATTTTAACAAATCACCAATAATGAAGTAAAACTAACTGAAAACAACTAAAAAACAACAAATCAGATTTTTATGTCTTATTAAACTTGAAGATGTATCGAACAATCTTCTTAATAATTCTCTTTGTTTCCTTCAATAATCAAAGAGGTTTTAATGTTCTCAATTCCCTCTCCTCATAAGATTTTGATAAAACTTCTTTTTCAAGATTAGGCAAAAGTTTTTATTATAATACTACTACTGTATTTTTGGTGAGAAATTTAATCTATATATCTTCTTCCCGTATATATCCGAATATCCTATATATCCGAATATCTTCTTCCCGTTTTCCTAAGCTATAAATTGAATCGTTCATTTTAAACCACTCTGGTGAAGTTGACTATACTTTCTCACAAGAAAAAACTTGTCCTTATTGCAAAACCATGTTTTAAAGATTTTAAACAATATATAAGCGAGACATAGAAATGTTCAAGCTACTGGCTGAACTATATCACTGAGTGAAATAAATAAATCATTTGATTTTTTGCCCCATTTCTGTTGGACGATTCATTTTTATGTTCCAATAGAAACGTATCCCTATTAGTTGTAATAAATTGATCATTGATGAATTGCTAGCGAACAGGCAAGTGAGGTGGCGTCAGCTTATACATCTCTTTATCAACCGCCTGTGTTGTTGATTTAAACGATTTAGAATGTTTTTCACTCATCTTATTCCCTTTTAACAAATCATAAAATCAAAGTTGTATCGATAAATGCTGATTATCTGCTTGAAGAAATTAGATGAAAACATTGTTCACGTGAGAAATTTTTTAATATAATCATAACCATCCTTGGATATTTTGCAAGATCACTCCTTACATTAAACATATATTCTTAGAATCAAATACTATTTATAATTTAAAGAAAAATATTTTAAATCTTTTTCATTTTTAAAACAAGCGGTTACTAAAGTTTCCGATAATATAATCCAAATCGTTTGCATTATTTATTACCATGATTTTTGCATACCATTTAATTATTTTTTTTTTTGGTTTTTCTATAACAAACTTCAAAATAAATGAATGCATTAATGCTTTTTTTCGCACATTTTGTTCAACTTTAAAAGCATTTCATATTGAGGTTGAAAATTTTGGATTTCAAGTCCGAATTAATTTGAACAAAATATATTTTATTTCCAAAATACCAAATATTCTCTAACGCATATTCTTACAACATGCATGACTTTCCATTAAATATCAAAATAAAAATAACTTATAAACATTTATCCATATTTGTAAATTTAAAACTACAAAATAATCTTGTTGTAAAGATAAAATTTATTTTAGATCTTTTTTTAAATCTTATCTCGCTGCAATTTATTGCCCTAAAAGTGTAGATATGATTCCAGAATCAAAACAAGCTTTAAAGAGATAACTATTTTGAATGAAAAAAATATTATGTTTAAATTCCTTAATAGTCGGAAGTAAACATATGAAACAAAATAGCTTGTTAACATTAAAAAATTTTTTTACCTATTGCAGATAAATTTGTTACGAATTAAAACTTTTCAAACTAGAATGAATTCTATAATAGTGAAATTATCTTTTGTTTAGTTTTGAAATCAGGAAATGAGTTTATGAAGTTTTCAAAAATGTTATACTGTTGAATTTAAAAATTCAAAAGAGAATCGCTAAGTTTCTGAAAAATCGTCATCATGCTATTTCAGACTTTTTTAAGGTAAATTCCATTAAGTATTATTCCTTTGATGGTAGAACTGATATATCTTTTTGACAATATACATAAAATTCTGATGAATCAGTTAACCGGATCCGGCATTCTTATTTGAGAAATAAATCACAAAGTATGGCTTTTCAAAAAAACAAATAAGCTATTGACATGATAAGTTCTTATTACAAGGAAATTTATTACAATGAAATTTATAGCAGTTACTAAGAAAGCTATCATCATTTGGTATTCTTTTTAATCAGTAGTTTTGTACTTTGTGTGATATTATTTTATGTTATCCTTAAGTTATCCACAGTTTTTGCTCAATATGCGATGTAAAAGGACTGAGTTATAAAAAGGGCAACTTGCAGAATTAGTACTCAACTAATTACTCGTAACCTTGGATTAAATTAATGTTTCTTGAACGTTGTGTTATAAATAAATAAATGAGAACTATGTAAACTGTTGAAAGGGCCGTTTAGCATAATTCGAAGTACCATTTTTTGTATTACTATATGATTTTACTTATAATGTAATATCATGATGCAAAGCCTGACAGAGGCAGGGGCATGCGGGGCAGCCGCCCCGGACCCCGACATCAGGGGGGGGGGGCAAATCGACAAGTAAGTTTATTTTACGTACGTTACCTTCATTAATAAATTTTTTAAAACAAAATATCAGTTCAGTGTAAAATTAGCTTCTTCATTAATCTATCGTATGAGCA
The DNA here is from genome assembly GCA_949128135.1 of Parasteatoda lunata. NCBI lineage: Eukaryota > Metazoa > Arthropoda > Arachnida > Araneae > Theridiidae > Parasteatoda > Parasteatoda lunata. Next base: position 1,133,131 of record OX421970.1, on the reverse strand, counting down.
CAGAAAATCTAAATTTCGTAAATCCATGGTTTCCTAGGACATAATTCAGCTATTTAAGCCTGTATTTTTACATATCGCAAAATGTGATATGTTTGCAAAAATACAGGCTTCTGATTGGCTTAATTGAGTAATCGTAATTGCTAATCGCAACTGCTGTAAAAATTTCGCAGCACTGAGAAATCAAAACAATAAATTATGAGTTGTATTTTCTCAAAAAATGTGAAATATTCCTTTTATTAAATAATTTCATTTGCAAGAATATGAAAATCTCCCTGGATCCCTTCCCAAATATCGAATGATACCGCACAGTGATGACTGCAACCGTATCTTAACTGATCACGTGACTTCACGATATTTGTTTACAATCAATCGGGTAGCGCGCTCTAAAATGTAAGTCTATCGGATTTTGATGCCTTTTTGAAACACATTTTACATTTTTCTTAATTTTTTTAAGTACTAATGGTCGATTTTCGTGTTGAGCTTCTTATAAACTTTATGGTAAGTTTCGGCTAAACTATGCCATTCTTTATTTGAAAAAACTTTAGATTTTTATAGGTAAGTTCTGTTTCTGATGTTGTTTATTATGATACATACTATACATAATTGTTGACTTTTTTGTTTAGCCCATAATAAATTAGATTGACTGTGGTGCCGGATTTATAAATAGGTCAGAACAATTTTAAATATTTTTTGTTACAAGGTGGTGAAATTGCTTTGTTTTATGATTAATAACTTCTGGGTGGCAGAGCTGAACCATAAATATTTTACTAACATTTTTAGGTATACACGTTATTTTTTTTAAATTCTTATATCTATTAAACTGCAGAGTTAAATCATTTTTATGTATCTCCCCAAGCTTATTAAAATATTTTAATTAGGTTTTGATGATAGTATTTGTGTTCTGTGGATGGGTGTGCTTTTTCCTTAAAAATAGTGTTTGTTTTGAATGAAATTAGAAGTGGTTGTTTATTTCTTACGTATACACATAGTTGTTTAATTATTATCGTATAGTTTATGGGGAAAAATTTATTTTGATTAAATTCTTAATTATACTGTATTAAAGCTACAATAAAAATGGAGCGGTCTTACATGTCTGGGAGCCAAAAAGGGAAACATAAAAAGGCTCGAGAACTTCAAGCTGAAATGGCTAAAGGGAGCATCTTAAAATTCTTTTCTGCACGTATAGAAGAATCGGAAATCTCTCCTGCATCAGAAACGCATTACCCAATTTGCAAATTGTTGGTGATGAAAAGCCCCATGACCGAACAGAAGTGTGCTTCTGCAGATGAGATGCCCAAAAATAAGAAAACAAGAAGTACCGATAAATGATCCGGCTGCCGATTATGAAGTGCACCAAGAACAAGAATGTTTTACCGCAAATGTTTTATCACCTGAAGAGGATATTTAGTGAAAAGTGCCTATTGATGATCCGGCAAAATGGCACACTATCACTTATGATTTGATCGATCATTTTCTTAGAAAGCCACCTCCACAAAATATGGATCTGGTAAAAAACACTGTGAAAATATTCAGAGGAGGCAAACGTCTTTTAACCCAAATTAATTTTTTTTAAATTAAGAAATGGTGAAAAATTGGCAAGAGAATGGCTGGTATTATCAGCATCAAAAAAGAAATTATTTTGCTGGATTTGCAAATTATTTGGAAATACAACAACTAGCCTTTCAACATCTGGCTTCGATGATTGGAAGCATGTTGTCATTCGACTTACAGAGCATGAAAATTCTTTTATGCACAGGGAATCAATTTAAAAGTTTTCCCAGAGACTTAAAACTGAAAAAAGAATTGATTCTGCACTAATCAAGCAATATCAAAGTGAAGTACATTACTGGCGGTCAGTATTACAAAGAATTGTTGAAACAGTTAAATTTTTATATTCAAGAGGTATGGCTTTTTTTGGGGAGAAATGAAACGTTTGGTTCAACCCATAATGGGAACTTTTTGGGTTGCCTTGAATTGAGTGCCCAGTTTGACCCATTTCTTGCGAAGCATATCGAAAAAGCTGGTAATCAAGTAACTGACAGTGTTAATTATTTATCATCAACAATTTTGAATGAATTTGTTGAATTAATGGGTGAAAAAGTCTAGAATGTTGTTATTAAAGAAGTTATAGATGCCAAGTATTTTTCAATTATAGTCGATTCTACGCTAGATGTTACCCATATGGACCAGTTAATTTTAATTTTGCGATATCTTGGTCCTGATTATGAACCTGTTGAAAGGTTCATAAAATTTATACAAATTTTTGGTCACAATGCAGAAAGTTTAACCATTGTTATATTACAAGTTTTGGAAGATTTAGGTCTTGACATACAAAATTGCAGGGGCCAAAGTTATGATAATGCCTCTAACATAGCAGGGAAATATTCAGGTGTTCAAGCAAGAATTAAAAATATTAATTCTACTGCGGAATACGTACCATGTTCTGCTCATTCTTTGAATTTGGTTGGAATAAATGCTGTAGAATCCTGTAGTAGAGTTGTGAATTTTTTTCTTTACTGCAATAATTATATAACTTTTTTTTCTGTTTCAACATACCGATGGCAGATTATGATTGATAATTTTAAGGGAAGTAAGCAAAAACTGACCTTTAAAAATCGTTCATGTACACGATGGTGTGCTGATGCAAATGCTACTAAGGCATTGCGTCAAAACTACGCTTCGGTTCTAAAATCTTTGAGTTATTTGGCAGATGATCAAGACCAAACTCCTTCCACTAGAAATGAAGCTAAAGCTCTTTATAAAAAATTACTTAAGATTGAAAATGCAGTAAATACAGTTGTGTGGGATAGTGCTTTACAAAGATTACATCAAGCAAGTAAAGTTCTGCAAAATTCTAATGCTCAATTAGAGATAGTATCGCCATTTTTTGACTCTTTAATAAATTTCGTGCAGTCAGTTCGAAATTAATTTGACAAATATAAAGAGGAAGCGCTGCAATTTTTGCCAGAAAACAGTATGTATGAGGCAAAAAGAAAAAAAATTACACCTCGAAGTAGGTTGTTAGATGATGGAAATGCACCGGAAGTTAATCTTGAGCCACGCGATGAATACATTATTAACTGTCACTACAAGTTATGTGACACATTAATTACAAACTTAACAAACAGCAAAATTCCATATGAAAAATTACAAAATAGATTTTCATGTTTGCTAAACACAGAATCAAACTTCCAAATAACCAAAGCAGAGGAATTAGTAAGGCGCTATCCTTCTGATTTAGATGAGGAGTTCCCTGATGAACTGCAACATTTTCATTCTTTTCCAGTAGATAAACAGGTGACTGCATTAGATATGATGAAAATGTTAAAAAAATTTAATTTATCTTCATCATTTTCTAATGTTGAGACTGCACTTCAAAATTTTTTATCATTACCAATTTCAAACTGCACTGGGGAAAGATCCTTTTCATTGCTGAAGAGATTAAAATCTCTCATAAGATCATGCATTCTTCAAAGAAAATTGTCTCAACTTTCTATGTTATGTTTAAATCCGGATATAACCAAAAATATTGATTATAATGATATAATTGATAATTTTGCTGAAAGTAAAATTAGAAAAAAACCATTGAAAAAGAAATAGGAAGACATAATATTGATTTATCATGCAAAATTGTCTCTCTCATAACAATATTGTATGTAATTGCAAAATTAAAGTTATATAACGGTACTATTTATAATCTCCCTCTGTTGCATTGAATTTCTACTTCATTTATTGTTATTATTTTGAAAGAATAGTAAATCTTGGTTAAAACTGAGTAAGTAATAAACATGTTAAAATTTTGTTGATTTAAAAATAAACATTATCATTCAAAGTCAATATAAATGTTATTATTTTCAGTTATTTTTACATAGTAATGGATGATTGACCGACCATCTAAAGCTAAGCACATATGACGCTAGGGGGGCCCCCAAAGAGGTTTTTGCACCGGAGCCCAATTAAGCTAAGTTGGGCCCTGTCATGATGGTGTTTTTAGTTTTTCTTTTTCACCTTTTAACTATCGCGATAACATGCCACTTTTCTTTTTATAAAAGCCTTTTATGATCGTAAAAATTAAAACCAAATCATACTATTTATGATATAATTATTTACTATTTATGATATAATTTTTATTGTTTTAAATAAAAATACATTTTATATATTTTTTTTAATTTGAAAAATAGAATAATTTATCAATAAAAAATAATCAAGAGAGACAATGTTATTACCAACCTATATTCTGCACCTAATTTAAAATCAACGTTAAGTTTATTTATTTATTTATTTTTTTGCAAAAACATAGATTAGTATAATATGACATGGTTCCAACTATGATTTTCAAATTCTAGAGCAAAAACTAGCCATTTTAATATTTTTCGATTTCGAGCGACATTACTTAAGATTATCCAACCCTAGATTTAGCTTTGAACTGCTAAAACTAGATAACTTTACAACTTAACGTATTTGGAATATTTTGTTTTATAAAAACATTTCCTATTAAGATTGTCAAATTATAATGAAATCATACTATTTGTGATAACATAACTTGTAGTATTTTTTTAAATAAAAAGAACTCGTTTTTTTATTACAAAAATACATACATTTATTAATAAAGAAGTACCATTTATACAATGATGCATTTTCTAACATTTTCTTTGTTACCTAATTGAAAATCAAGTGGTTTGTTTTAAATATAACAGATTGGTATAATATGAGATGATTTCAACAATGTTTGTCAAATTCTTGATACTAAACTACACGGCTAGAATTGATCGGCGTTATTGTACAAAAATGATATAAAAATATTTTATCGATTTTATGCTAGTTTTACATTGTTTATTCGTTGATAACACTAGTTTTAGCTTTGAAATGCTATAACTACGTAACTCTAGAACTACCTTTATTTGGAATTTCGTAATAGATACTACTACTACTAGATAGGAAGACTACCAGTATTCATAATAGTTTCTCGGAAGTAAATTCGGAAGAGTACTAGTTTCGTAATAGGAAGAGTACTAGTACTACTTACTAAGTACTCTTCCTTCTTTGAATTCACATTATTTTGTATGAATAAGATATTGAAAAACTCTTTAGGCCTTTCTTCGATTAGTATCACAAAATTTTTTTAAAGAATAATTAACTAAAAAATCTTATGTGTATTGTATAATATATTTATGACATTAAAGCCTCAACTAGGAAAACTGTTATCATTACAATAATAACTCTCTTAAATCTTGTGTTTATTTTGTTTGTTTGTAAGTTATTTAGAATGATTTATTCCTTACGAACATGTAAATCAAAATCAATAAAAACATGATACGCAAAACTAGTAATTTATTCTTTTGTTTAAGAAATATTTATACAGAAACAGGTAATATTATAATATTGTTTATCCCCTTTTTCGTAAAACAAATACAATTCTCATAGTGTGACAGTTGAAAACATACGCTTTTTTTACGACTGGCAGCTGTCTGTGACGTCAGAAAACTAGCAACCTTGGCATCCCCTTCAAACCTGCAAAATTCCTCACACACAAGCACTACTCGTCGTATCATATCTACAACTGAGTTGTTTTTGAGCCAGTTGGACGTGTATACACAATTGTCAGTAAATACAGGCGTTAAAATGATGGAATGGACGCTATTGAGTCATCTTCCCTAAACAGCTGCCAAAACGTGGATTGATAGAAAAAGAAATTCCGCCAAAAAGAAAGAAAACACCGGATTCTGCCAAATGACTCGGAAGTAAATGAAAAACTGTTTTTTCCCCCTTTGAATCAGCGTACATTTCGGAATGACATAAAATAAGATATTTTATCGAGTTTTTCCCCCTTCTTTAGAATCGGTAAATGATTGATCAGTTTTAAGGATGAATTTGTATACATGATTCCTGTTGTATACTAAGTACAGTATTAATATACTAATATAATGCATTCAGTTAAAAAATATAATATGATGATATCATCATAGAATGATTTAACGATTTTCAAATTCAGAAAAATACTAAACAAAAGTTTGGTATATTCGGGCAATGCGTATCAAATATACCAATGTGTACCAAATTAATGTGTTAAATACGGTAATGGTTGGTGATTATACTACTCATTTAACGCGAAAGAGTTTCATTTAAAATTACTCCAAGAAGGTATGTTTATCACAGTGCTTGATCCAGGCGTCTTCTGGGTTTGGTTCAAAATTATAAGCATGCGAAGTTGAACATTAATAACTGTAAATCTATTATGAATATGCTACTCAATATTCAGGACAAAGTTATACAAAATAATCTTTCGAAAGAAATTAAAAATAATTTCTGAAAATTTTTCGTGAAAAAAGAAAGTATGACAGCAGCATAAATTAATAAAACCTTGTGCTTTGTTATTTATTAAAACATAATACAAAATATTCCTCATGCAAAGACTTATTCCTTATTTTATGGCACTACAGCCTGCAACAGGCAAGGGTCATCTCAATAAGCTTCCTCAAATAAATTTGATCAGATGCTATGGTCCATCAACGGTTAGCTTGTAATGTCCTTCAGGTAAGGGGTTGAGCATATAAATAACACACTACTACACCCTGTAAATAAAATCCCCGGCTCAAAAATCTAAATCTTGTATTTAAAATTCAAATTTGAAATGTTAAAATCAATGTTTGAATTACAGAAATGCATTTAAGAATAAACCAAAACAAAAATTCACTCAAGAAAATAATAATTTGAAATATACTTCAAAATTAAAAATATCATTCGTCGACAGTTTTAAAATACAAGATATCGGCAGTTACTAAATACAATAACTTAAAGTTTAATGGGAGAAAATACTTTGTGTCCTTATTTAATCAATTAACGCAAAACTCAAGACTGGATCAAAGCTGGTAACAAGATTTCTATACGTGCCCAGGCATGCTAATCCATGTTTGAACACATTTATTGCATTAGGATAACTAGAAGTTGGAAAACAACTGTAGGACGCGAAGTAAATTCGAATTTAATTTAATTAGATGACGGCCTAGACAATGGGTACTGATACTGCATTGAGTTTACCTATGACAAGAGAAATTCATGTGATTAAAAGTGGCATTATGTAGAACACGTCAAGCAAATTTAATTTAGTATTCTAGAAGTTCGTAAAGTCGATTTTTTTTCCTGGGAATTTTCAGATTCGCATTGAAAGGAATTATAATTCCATTGCAGTTGAATCTTAAACTAACGTAGATAAAATATCCTGATCATTTTCTTTTATAATACAGTTTAACTTTTTTAAAGAAATAAAACAAAAAAGGATAAAAAAATTTTAAAATATAAAAAAATAATGGATTTTTTTAATTATTTGAGGTTTTCTCTTTAATATGTTTAATGTGAAATTTTGTAGTTTTAAAAATTGAATAGTAAATTATCTTATTTAATTACGTGGTTCAATGTACTAACCTCATAGTAGTAGCATGGTAGATTAAAACACAATTCTAAATTATATCACATTTCTAATATTCTCCCGTTTTTAATGTGAAAGTCCTTTGAAATTTTTGTGTAAAAACTGTTATGCGTGTAGAGACTATCTAAACTATCTGATTGTATACTATAAGCGTGTTTTTTTTGTGTTATGCTTAAAGCTTGTTAGGCAAGCCATCAAAACTATCAGTATTTGTATGTAAAGCTTGTTTTGCAAGCTATCAAAACTATCTGTATTTGTGTGCAAAGTCAGTAATATGAACTCATGAAACTACCTGTAACTTCACTTATTTAAACACCAGATTCACAAGTTTTAAGATCTTTTTAAATGCATTTTTATTGTCATCTATCTATAGTTGATTCTTGAATTCAACGTATCAGACATGAAATTTCTGGTTTAATAAGTGTGGATTTTTTTTCTTACGGAGGACTTTTTGACTGATAATTTGGATGATTTAGACTTATAACTTTGCTTATTGACTGAATTAGGCCTTTTTTGTATTCATTTGTGTACAAGGGATCAGCCGAAAAAGGATATGAGGTAATAATCCCCTTTCATATTTAAAAAAAAAAAAAAAAAAAAAAAAAACGAAATTATAGAACTTTCATCTACGCAGCTTTTCAAGATGCAGTTTAAAGATGGAATATTACTTCTACTAAATTGTTCACTGAGAAAAAAAAGTATGGTTAAAACTACCAGAATATTGTAAAATGTACCGAGTTTCAGGCTTTATGGGAACACCATTATCATATAATTAGCACTATATCGATAAAATTAACAATAAAATATGGTTTTATAATGTGTGATAAAAATGCGATAAAGTTTGGTAATTTTACTATTTAATTGAATTTACTTTTCCGTTTTTCTATACATCTATACATAATAATAAACGCGGCTGTGTGTGTGTCTGTAATCACAATATATCACCCCAGAAGCCACGCCCATGCACGAAACTCGGCACATAATTGTGTTTTGACATAATGAAGAAGTATTTTTTTTCTTTTTCAATACTTTGGATTAGTTTTTTAGTTATCAGTCATTTTGTAAGAAAATCTATGCTTTTTCGTCTTCAAAGAGTCATATTAAAAAAACTATTAAAAAATGCATATACTTTTCTCCATTCTTATAAATGTATGCTAATGCGAACCTTACAATTGAAATATTAATTTTCGACAACTTAAACCAATAATATACGAAGGAATTAATAATTTAATTGTAAGGTTCGCATTAGTTTACATTTATCAAAGTGGAGAAAAGTTTAACTTTTGTATTAAAAATGTGGAAACATATTCGATACGTAAATAGAACGCTTCGCTTTGATATATTTGTCGCTGTTCATAATTGTTATAATAAGTTTTTCTTCTTCTTTCCACGCTCTATTTTGTTTTCTTAAGTGAAGACGATAATTTTTGTAGCGATATAGAAATAGAAATTGATACCATAAAAAATTAATCCGTTCTCGTGTTCTTTTCATGTATTTAGCATTTTAGTTTTTTTTTTCTTAAGCGTTGTAGCTATATAATATATAAAATAGGAATTTAATTTTTTTTGAAGGAACGATCACACTTACCTTGGATCTCTTTGGTTTTTCTATTCTTTATTTTAACAGTTTTTATTAAATGTAATTAGTTATTTTCAGAAAGTTTCAGTTTGCAGGTAAGCTTTTAGATTTTAATATTGAAGTTTCATGATTTGCTTTCATAGTAATTGTTGTTCTAAAGTATTTGTTGACTTCTTAAAAACACGATTACTGACATGGCAGAACTGCCTTCCAAAAAACTTTGTATTTTGTCAAAGAAAAAGATATTAAGAGATTCTCAAAGAAGAAGAAGAAGGGCCCAAGAAACGTCTATGGAACGTTAAAGAAGGATGAAACATGACCGAATTTCGACAAGCAATTCTAGAGCTCAAGAAGTATCAGAGAAACGTCAAAGAAGATTAGAAGAGGATCGTGTCTCAACTAGCAGTGCTAGGGCCCGAGAAACACCTGAGGAACACCAAAGAAGATTGGAAGAGGATCGTGTCAAGAGCTATAACACATCTGCAGCAGAACTGGATATGAAGACAAAATTGCAGGACAGGAGCACTTTAATTGTCCACTAATCTTCAGATTTCCTGCTATGTTTTAAAAAACTTTATTTGTGAAAACCTTTAGCGTGGCGGACAGCTGGCCGCCTTAAGCGGCTAGTTTTTAATAAATATGTGTAATATAATATAAAAAGATAGAAGTCTGATGCCTGGCAGTCACGTGACTTCAACCAATCAGAAGTGGTAAATAGCCGCAATAGCGTGAGACCGCATTTGCGTTGACCAATAGCAAATTTTAAGGCTTCCAATTTATTCCATTTCATTTGTTACAACTCAACTTCCAGCATGAAGTGTTTTCACTTGAATGTTTATACTTCGTTTGTTATTGTTCTGTTTTTGAAACGGAACGTAGTTTGTGGTTTTTTTCGTGTTTTGTTTATATCTTTATAAAATGGAAAGTAGCAACTCTCGCACTCGGCAAAATCAACCAAGTCGCAGTGACGTGCAGAGAGAAATTATGAAAAAAATAGAGAACTTATAAGCAGTCGTCGACGTGAAGCTAAAGTTGTAGCTACAAATAGGGTTGAAAATCAATACCTAGGTGAATGTCTGAGTGACGACTGCTCTACGCTTTCAATTGGTGGCATGGATGTAAAATGTGATTACTGTGATGCTTTACTTTTTCAAAATGATAATCAAGCATAATTGTTGCCATCATGGTAAAATTCAACTAGAATCCGCCCAGTACCCAGAAGCACTAAGAGAATTATTATTAGGACACTCCTCTGATGCACAACATTTCAGACAGAACCTACGCTCATACAATGCAGCATTTTCACCTGCTGAGGAGATTCTTTTTAATGGTACAAGTTGTGTTACAGTAAAAGGTGAAGTAAATGCACTTGCAACTACTAGCCTTATACCAAAAAGTGTTGAAAAACCAAGATATGCATAAATTTATATTCATGAAAATGATGCAGCATATTACTTATAGGTTACCTGACAAGTGTAGTTTGCCTGTGTTACAAATAATTCAAAGTGTTATGAACACTAATTCCTAAGCTAAAAACTATAAAACACTTTACCAGAGACATGAAGAACATCTGGAAGAAGATTTTTATTTAGTGTTTCGTCGTAGTGCTATTTCTGATGGTCGTCGATATAACTTGCCCACTGCAAGCGCTTCGGCTGAAATCGCAGCAGTCATTGTTACGGGAAATGATAGTCTTATTCCATCTGCAATAGATTTTGTGGTTTATCCGAAGCAAAATTATGAATACCAAAAACTGTTTAAATTATCTCAACATGTGGAACCTATGGTTTTCCCATTGTTATTTCCATTAGGGAATCCAGGCTACTACGTAGATATGAAAAATAATTTGTCTGCTCGAAGAATTACGGTTGTGCAATATTTTGAAAAGGCAACTACGTGTCGCCAATGGTTTTAACATTATAACAATGACTGGTAGATTGACCCAACAATATGTCATACATGGATATATCACAAATGAGTGGAATCGATTAAGTTACTTTCGCACTCTTCAGGATCAGTTTCGTCGAGACAGTGTGCAGGGGCTTCAAGATAATATTGAACGTAGTGCCGCAAATATGTCTGACGCAGTTCGCCTTGGTAGGGTAATGGTTCTACCATCAACATTTGAAGGAAGTCTTCGATCGATGCAGCAGCAGTTCCAAGATGCTATAGCTTTAACAAGAGAAGTAGGAAGGCCAGATTTGTTTATTACCTTTACTGCCAACCCGCAATGGCCTGAACTTCGAGATTTCCTTAGAACACTGCCTGCAGGCATTACTGCAAGTGACATTCCAAATGTGGTTGTTCGTGCTTTTTTTATTAGGTTTGATACTTTCATAAAAGAAATTTCTTCTGGAGCTGTTTTCGGCAAGATATTAGGGTATACATATAATATTGAATTCCAGAAAAGGGGTTTACCCCATGCTCACTGTTTGTTCATATTAAATCCTAGAGACAAATTACTGACACCTGAAGCGCTCGTTCGTTTCATTTGTATATTGATTTCATTGTTTTTTATTGATAGTGAGTATAGACTTTTATTTAAAATTATGTGTCATTTTTTTATATTATAGAGAATTTCTTTTGTTACAACTCAACTTCCAGCATGAATTGTTTTCATTTGAATGTTCATACTTCGTTTGTTTTTATGCATTCTGTTATTTTTACAAGTCTTTAACTTTTCAAATTCTGTTTTTGAAACGGAATGTATTTTGTGTTTTTTTGTTGTTGTTTTGTTTATATCTTCATAAAATGGAAAGCCCTATTGTGTAATAAGATCTATAGTTTTGAAAACCAAAATTTCTGATAGACATTTGTCATATGAATGGTTTAAATACCGCATATTTTGGATTTATAAATCAGAATTATGTTTTTTACCAAAAATGTCATCACCATTAAGTACGTTTATTTTCTCTGTTAATGATTGGGTGTGTCCTATCGAGTGTAATATTTTGTAAATATTCGTATGTTACAAGAAAATGTCTGATTTATTTCAAGCATTGAATCTATAATCAGATCTAATTTATTTTTTGTCTAGATGGACACTGCATAGTAAATTATGTTTTAATGAGGTCATTTCATTGATAATTAGTTAATTGACCGGCAATTTCATTGACACCTCTTCGTCGTCATGATTATTTTGTCGACTGGGTCATTTCATGAACCCTATCCACAAAGTAACTCTGTCAACAAAACGACCCTGTAGACAAAATGAAACTTTTGACGAAATAACTTTTAACGAAACGACCCAAAATAGATGAAATGATCTGTCGAAAAAGAGGTTTCGATAAAGTGACTAACACTGAATTCGCGACATTCTTAATGTATTTTCTGTGTGTCTATTTTAATTTTAAATCAACATTTTTAGTTTACAAATAATCCCCATGTTAGTTTTAAATATCTGACTTCTCTTAATGGGTTATATGCATTAATATTTTAAAAAAATATGAGTCTTAAAGTATTTTCTGAATTTCTGCTCACAAAACAGAAAAATGTTATAACAGCAATTTATTCACCAAAAGAGCAAGAATAACACAATCCATCTAAAAGAATTCTTAAATACAATCTTTTTTTTTTCTATTTTATTAAAAGGTTTCTATTAAGCACCAATTCACTAGCAGTTCTTTACTGGAAAAAAGTTTTCTATAAGAAGACTTACTAAAAAGAATCAGTTTTCCTATTCGAAGTCACTCCAGGCTGCTAAACGAACCCTTATTTTCTTGAAAGAGAATAAAAATATTCTTAAGTAGAAGAGTCTTGTTTCTGATGCATTATCTTTCATTAGTGTTATATTATATGCTGGTAAATTGTTTTAGTTTTGATTCGTGTTTGTATTTAATTTATTGTAAATGTATTTAATTTAGCTTTGAAATACTTAAAAAATTTTGTAACTTTAATATAAGTAATAAATTACTAATTTACAACACTAGCCATAGAACCATATTAAATCATGTTTAATTTTAAACAACTGTTTAAAATTTAAAAACTATAAAAAATATATTGATAATTAACCATTTTTTAGAATCGGAATAGTATTTAAAAATTCCGTCTCTTTTTTATGTTTAGTAAAATGACGGACTGAACGCAAATAAAATAAATAAATAAATAAAATAAATAAACGGACCACCCAGAATAACTTTAGATCTAATAATTGGATTTTCATGTACTAAAATTTAATTTTAATGGTTTGAGGGGGTGGACTCAAATATGGTAATTAATTGGAGCAGAAGTTATTTTAGGTTACAAAATTAGACAAACGTATAAAAAAAGTGTTATGTTTAAAACTCGGTTTTCCTGAAACTATTCCTCCAATTTCGTTCGAATTTTGTATTTTGACACATAAAATTACGTTCTTTAATGCAAAATTTCATATTTCTTACAATTCAAATTTCTTTTGACTATTATTAAGTAAAATAGCAAAAGAAAATATAATCGTTCTTAAAAATTATTTTTTCCATAAAATTATCATTGGATTAACGAATTTTATTAATTTTGTGCAAAAATTTTTTAATCCGCTTAAAAATCTTCGATGTCTGGTGAAATTCACAAAAACTGAAATTAATATTAAGGGACCCAAACTTTACACCGCTCTCCTGAGCCCGCTATTGGGACCATATTTCAATTTCACCCTACATTTTGAGGGTCAAAAAGCCGAATCCGTCGTAAAAATATGTATGTTTATTCAGAGAAAGTACGTTTCTGCGTCTGGTTTCGTAAAAAAAAAATCAACGATAAATAATTAATTGTCATATTTGAGTTTCACTGCCTTAAACTAAGGAGATTAAGTCTTAGTTCGTGAAGACAAGATCGTTAGATCAAAAGTTATTCAGTTTGATCCGTATTTTTTATATCTTTGTGATGTTATTTTCTTCACGGATTTTATTAAGTCCTAATTCACTAGTAGTTAAAAATATAAGTTGAAATGTGCATACATTCAGAAGACAAATGAGAAAGAATAAGTTTTGTTATAATAATCATGTAATTGTTATAATAATTATGTTTTGTTATAATAATAAATGTAGTTGTTTCATGTCGCTTCAAATTGTCGGAAAACGCACCTTCAGTAGAAAAATAATAAATAATTTAAAATGTTTTCGTATTCTAGAAAACAAAAATGTCGTGTTTTTGATGAATAAACTAAAATCCCGCGAAATATTATTTTCAAGTGAGATATTTTAGCTTTAGACTGTGTAATTTTTTGGCTTTTTTTTTCTTCTTTTGGTTTTATACGTCATTTTTAAGTAATTGCACTTCTAAAAAAAAGGATTTAAGATAGCTTTTTAATTTTGAAAAAAAGAAAAAAAAATTAGCCTTTGCTTTACTACAATATATTACTTCAACGCCGAAAGTCATATAAAATCACATTTCATTTGAAGCAAAAGCTCCAAATTAGAAAACAATTTTGAAAGGGAGCCATTTTAAAGAATCATAAACGTTTGTTCAAATTTATATGTTTTGACTTTTATTCCTACTCGATTTTCCCTAAAATGAGATATATTTAGCTGATATTTTCTTGAAAAAATTTCATTGAGCACCAATTAACGGGTATTTTGATCTATAATCAATTAAAAATATTAAATAAAAAAAATTCTATTAAGAAGACTTAATTAGAAAGGATGAGTCTTCTTTTTCGAAGTAATTTAAAGTTGCTAACGAGTCTTTCTCCTCAATAAAAAGATTAAAAAAATATCGGAAGTCTTTTTATTCTTACATAGAAGAATCTCGTTTTTGACGCTTAACCTTTAATCCATGTTACATTATTTAGCGCTAGTTTTGATTAAACAATTTATATCCCAAAACCAAAATGCTTTTATATTAGAATACCCAGTTATGAAAATGAATATGAATATATTCAAAAATAAAACTTAAATATTGATTCTTACGCAGAAGAATCCCGTTTTTCACGCTTAAATTTAATCCATGTTACGCTATTTAACGCTAGATTTTTATTCTTTTCTTTTTTTTCTTTCTTAAGTTTTGCACGAATAGGTAACTTTTATCTTACAATTTATATACTATACCCAGAATAATTTTTTCATTATAATACCCAGAATAGTTTTTATTCTAGAATATGAATATATTCTAAAATAAAAACTTAAAGTATTGAAAACAATTTTGAATGTGTGTCATTTTGAAAATCAGAATCGTTTGCTAAAAATTTTTTTTTCCTTCTTAATTTTGATTTTTAGTTAAATTATATATACTGAGACGCTTTGTTCTTAAGAAGGTTTTCATTAAGAATAAATCCACTAATGATTAAACATTCTTTAACCATTAAGTTGATTAAAGCCCTCCTCAGAGAGGATTTAATATTAAGAGACAACCTTCTTTTTCGAATCCACTTAAGGTTTCTAACGAACCTATTCCCCAAAAATGAGGATAAAAATATTTATCTTTAATATTCTACAATAGAAGAATTTGTTTTTTGTTGTATAATTTAACCTTTTATGTATGTCACATTATTTTTTATTGGCATGTTTTGTTTTTACATCTCGTTTCATCCCTGGCTGAGTTTTTCACCTACTTCTACTTTAATGGAACGTATTTCTGATGAAAGGAAGTAAAATTAGCTTTTAAATTTTGTAGAAATTACTAACATCCGCTGTTATAATTGAAATACAAAAAGTACCTTTACAAAACATATTTTTTTTTTAAATTAAAAGTTTAAATTTTGAAAATTGGGGTTATCTTTAGCAATTGTTCAATTTTCAGTTTTTCTTACACGTTGCTACACGTGTGATACCTGTTGTTACACGTATCAACAACGTGCATTGAATGCTAAATCTCTCCTCTGGGTGGTGCAAATAATTACACTGACAACAAGGTGTATGCAATTCATTCTTCCCAAGTGTGATTTTTATTCTTTTTTACTTCCTATTTCGATCTGTAAAGCTGAGAATATTGATTAATATTTTTCGTAATTGGAGTTTATGGGAAAGAATAAAACAGTCGAAAAAGTAAAAAAAAGTCTTTTTTTTTAAATATTTTATTTTTCTTAAATTTTTTCAGAAAAATTTCCATTAGGCACCATTTCTTTGGTAGTTAACTAATCCTAAGTCAAAAAAAATCCTTTATTTTAAGAAGACTTAGAAAAAGTGTCACTTTTGTTTTTTGTTCGAAGTCACTTTAGGCCGCTAACGAACCCTGTTTCTCAAGAAAATGGAAGGAAAATATTAAAGTTTCTTATTCTAGAAAAGTAAAAAAGAAGACTCGTTGTTGTACTATCTTTAATGCATGCTGAATCTGAGATACGTTTTATTTTTGTTCCATGTTCTGCAGGCATTTTATACCATACTTAACGAATAGTTTTTTTAATGGAGGGTAGATAGTTTCTTTCTCTTCTCCTTCTACTTCATTTTCTTTTATGTTTGGAATTTTTATAAATGAATCGCAAAGAGGAAATTCAAGTTCTCAAAACATTTACGACCGGTTTCCTAAGAGGCGGTTCGTTTGCGCCGTGAATATATTGTAGATATGCTACTTCTAAATAATGTGAATAATGTAATGTGAATATATTGTAGATATACTACTTCTAAAGTTCGACAGCCGTTAATGTGCGTCACAAATCCCCACTAAAAAAAATCTCAAGAATTTCTTTAAAAAAAATCTTAAGTTATTTGGCCCACTTTATTCTTAAGATTTTCTTAAGAATATTGTCTGAAGAAAATCTTAAGAAAATAATCTTAAGAATATAATCTTAAGAATTTCTTAAGATTTAGGTTAATGTGGGCCAAATAACTTAAGATTTTCTTAAGAATATAATCTTAAGAAAATCTTCAGAATAGAATCTTAAGATTTAGATTTATGTGGGCCAAATAACTTAAGATATTCTTAAGAATAAAATCTGAAGAAAATCTTCAAAATATAATCTGAAGATATCTTTAACATATAGGTTTATGTGGACTAAATAACATAAGATATGTAACATATTTTTTATTTTAGATACTAATTTGTTTAAAAAAAAAAAGTTTTTTTCAAAATGTGAGCAAATTTGCTTAAGATATACTAAAAAGATTTTATGGACATTTTTCTGAGCTTTAACTTAACTCAGATAAATTTAAAAATAATAGTCAAATTTATTATATTCTTTAAAAGCTATTTCTATTTAATGAACATTCATTTATTTAAGATCTATTGCCTAAAATAATTTTTTAAATCAACAATAGGTTTAATATTATTCCCGATAAACATGCATTAACAATGAATAAAATAATTTTACTGATTCATTTAATTAAGTGTTAGTATAAAGGCATGTTATTTAAATTAACTCACGTGCTCTTCATTGTAATTTAGTATCTTACATTTAAACAACTTAAAAAAGAATTTACTTACCTTGTTTGGCTATTAAAAAATATTGTTTTATATTACATTTTGTAAAAGCAAGATTTATTTGAATCAGTCTATGGATGATCTATAAAGCGATGATCAGTTTGTAGAAAATTTAAATATTACAATCGGGCTAAAATATACTTCTAAGAATAAATATTAAAATTAAGAAAATGGTTTATCAAAATACAAATTGTAGAATAAGCATGTTTATTGTATGTATTTAAAACAGAAACTCAAAAACCACAAGTTTTTAGCTTCTATTGCCTGAACCCAATTTTTAGACTATTGTTTATTAAACGACAAATCTTTCATTCTTCACATAAAATATTTTCAAAACAATAATTTATCTTCTTTGATCAGTATAATCTTACCTGCTAATGAATTTAATATTACATATCTAATTATAATAAGAGGAATTTTTTGCATTTAAGTCATCATGCTAAGAAAACTAGTTAAATAAAAAATGTCTCTGATTAAAAAAGAAATAAATACAAAAGCCATCTAAAAATAAAATAAATAATCATGTATTACTTACTGTAAGCAATAGATACATCAATCAACAAAGTAAATTGAAGTTTACTCATGCATTTTTGATAAACTGACATTTTACCCTTCATTAAACAACTTGCAAAGTTCGAAAAAGGAAGAAAATGTAATTTTTTTTCCTTTTTCTCTTTAAATTTTATGTTACTTTGGTGCATTCTTATATTATTATTCTGGTGCCCTCACACCTTGTGCGCCCCACAGGGGTGTTATTTATGCTACCTAGTGTCTGAACAGAAGCATAGTTTTATGTTATCGATAAGAACTGTTTATTTGACGCCTTAGCAACCAACTTATTGTCATATATAATCACTCCAAAACTTATTGTTGTTTCAACAGGGGGGTCCATTGTGTTTGATATAGAATTCTGGTAATGAAAAGTTTCAATATTAAAGAAAGAAAAAAAATGACAATCTTAAAGTATACCATAGGCTTTAAATTATTATACACACAAATGATATACCGATTTATACGATTTTTTATCCATACATAGCCTGTGCAAAGCATTTGTCATCTAACCAAATGGGTTCGAACTGTAAATTTGGCAAAAGTTTTTATTTTGGGGAAAGTTTTGGCGAAAGCTGTTTTCAAACAAAAAGCAAGATGCAGATTATTTTAGCAGAAAAAATATTTTTCCCTGACAATAATATATGCACTAACTTAATAACACAGAACATAGTCGATTCAGGTTTATCTTTATATTACTGCACTAATCTAATACATTGCCAAAAATAAACCTCAACCTATGTCTATTTCCTCCCCTCAAACACGATAAAACATCTGCATTTTTCAAACTCTCCCCCATTTATTACACATTTACTCCTCCCCAACAGCAAAATGACTCTAAATTTGTATTTGCATTTTTATAAGATAATTTATTTATAATAAAGATGTATTATACTTAAAAGTTTCCTACGGAAAAAATCAATCATAAAAAATTTCTAAAATTTTCCTTTAGCTAAGAATTTTAAAATCTGGCAAATAATTTGTAATCCTTAGCATTGGCTATGTATATATAAATAGTAATATCATAATTAAAGGTCAATAAAGAAAAAGTGCAGGTAAACAAAGAAAACACAACACCGGAAGCAAAATTATAATGGTAATCATACTTAATACAATAACTAATTAACCAGTGAGAATAGCCTAAACCAAATTTACAAAAATTATAGTTTAAAATAAAACAAAATTAAATGAAACTGGCACTATAATGAGAAAAAAAACAAAAGGTGATAACATACAGGTAAATTTGTTATACAGAGTGAAATGACGTTAAGTCCATTTTACTTGAAGAGATGGTAAGACTCGTTTAATGCAGGCACTTGAAAAAAGTCCACATGTTTCGCAGAGAACTTTTATTAAAACATTTTTCTAATTTTGAAAAAATTCAAGTGACACACATCTTTTTTTTTTTTTTTTTAAAGTTATATCTAGTTAACACACAATCACAATAATTTGGAGCAATAGCAATGGATATTTAAAAGTTGTATACTGAAGAAGAAACATGCTCAAGTTAAAAACTTTGCCGGGGGAGGTACATGGGCAAAGCATTTGAGAGCATTTTATATCAACCGTAAGTTTTGTAGCAGTTTAAAAAAATTATAATTAGATATCCAAATGTCAATTGTTTTTTAAAATAGCTAGTGATTGAGAGCATATTTTTCATAATTATAAACATTCTTCGTTGTTTTTTAAATTATTCAATCATTCTCTGAGAGAATTTCTGTGATAGCTCTTGGTTATAAACTAAGATAAACAAAAAAGCAAATTGGTTTATTCAAATAAAAATGATTTCTTATTCATAGCAATCGCCACATTGAAAACCTCATACAAAATTATGATCAAACACTACAGAACAAATATAGAGCATTTTAAAAACATTCTTCTTAATATTATAATGCTAAAACATAAATGATACAACTACAACAGAAATGTAAACATCATTACTAGGGTTAGCTAACTCGCTTAAACATTTTTAAAGGATTTGTAGCAGCAATAATTCATCAATAATAATTGAAATGTATTAACAAGAAAGATTCCATCGTTAATTGGGAATAAATATAACAATAAGATATAAGCATAAGTTTTAAACTTACCAAATTCAAGCATTTATAACATTATAACATCACACGCACCACATTAGCCCGGATTGTAAACAGCTTGCTTCAATCGCCAGAGTGGGTGGGTGGGGAAAGGACAGGAAACGGAAGCTGGGCCACTGGGCTGTTCAGATCGCTTTTTATTTGATTAAAGGCTTGTTAATTTTCAGTAAATGAATTAAACTGTACGCTTAAAGCATTTGTGAACGAAAACGGTTCATACAGCTTTAATGAGTAAAGATATTACATATGTACTTAAAAACGAAATTAATGAACACAAATTTTAAAAATTCGTAAAATTAAACTTGCTTTGTTAATGTGAATGCTACACGTAACTTTTGCATCAATTCATGAAAAAATAAAACTAATAACTACTACTGTAAATATGCGATCTTTTTCTTAATCAGGTATATCGTCTAAACTTGAAATTCGAATCTAGGAGAGTGAATTGGTTATACATTCAACTTGGCAAAATTTCCAATCATTCAAATTTTAATTATGTGAGAGTTTTTGCTTAATAAAAATTTATCTGATTGGTGTATTGAATTCCGTAGATACCAGTTGATGTTTCATAAAAGCAGTAAAATAAAACATTTAAAATAGAAGTCAAATAAAACATTTTCTTTTCCATCTCAAATTAATATTTTGTATGTTTCATGAAAGAACGAAAAAAAAAAATAAATAAATAAAAAAAAAAGCAGAAAACCTTTTAAATATATACTTTAATTAGAGAATTATTGAAATTCTCACAGAAACTAAGATCTGATCATTATCAAAAACATCACAAGAAAAATTTTGTGTGAGCTGAAAAAATTTTTTAAGAAATCTTTGTTCAAACTTAATTCACCTTAAAGATATTCAAAATGTCTTCAAAAAATTGTTAAGATATTCTAAAAAATCTTAAGATGTTTTAAGGTAACATTAACTCTTAACTTTCTTAATATTTCTTAACTGAAACTTTCTTAATATTTTCTTAAGACAAACTTAATTCCCCCTAAAGATATTCAAAATGTCTATAAAATGTCTGAAAAAATTCTTAAGTTATTTTAAAGAATCTTAAGGTAATTCTAACTCAGGAATCTGTCTTAAGATTTTCTTAAGAATTTTTGAAGACAAACTTAATTCACCTTAAAGATATTCAAAATGTCTGTAAAATGTCTGCAAAAATTCTTAAGATATTTTGGAGATAGAGTTAAATCTTAAGAAATTCTTCAGATTTCTGAAAAATTTCTTAAGAAAAGGACATTTTCTTAAGAAAATCTTAAGATTATTTTTAGTGGGGATAACTCAGCTAATACGTAAATTAACTAGTGTTATCGATTACGGTATGGAATCTCCGCAATTAACTCACGTTAATGTGTGCATTAACGGCTTTATCGTATCGTTGAAGTTCAAAAGTTTGTTTTTCTTATCAACTGTTTTGTTGATTGTTTGACGTGTGGTAATACGAACTATAATTTTGAAAACCAAAATTTCCGTTAAACCGTTATTATACGAATGGAAAATTACCAAATAAGTGGTTTAAATGCCGTATAGTTTGGTTTTATTAACCAAAATTATGCATTAAAAAAAAGTTATTACCGTGCAATGCGGCAGTGTTACTAAACTGTTTTTTCACATGACTCTATATAAAGACACTCTTTACAGCTGTGGTCACCAACCCCCGGGACTTGTACCGGTCCGTGGATCATGTAATACCGGGCCGCACAAGCAAGTTTAAATAATTTCCATTTGATTTACTGTGGTGCATTTCTCTTGAGTTTGTACGACTTGAACGACCGAGAACTGAGAGACGTCATGTAAAGCCACACAACATCCGCGAATGTTTATTTTGAAGGCAGGTTTAAATGTAATTATAATAAAATGATTAAATCGAGATAATTTAATGTATAAACAAACCCCCTCTCCCCTCAGCCCGGTAAAACGTTCCAGAGCAATAAAACGTAGGTAGGAACGTCGCTCTAGAGCTGCACAATGAGCTATTGTCGATGAGGATGATCCGAAGACATGTCATCGCAATTTTGATCCTCTGCTTTGGTAGCCCGGGTCGTTGAGCACTTTATAGTTTAACAAGGACCGATATCGCTCACCCTCGGTCCCTACGCAGGCCAATCAAAGTGTTCACTCACCCGCTTATTGACTGCTGCCAGTGAAGCTTTACTACTCGGAACTGTGTATTTACAATCAGTCCACCACGTGACGCCAATAAACTGCTTTACAGAAAACCTCATAAAAATATTCGACATTGAGATCTTATGCAATAAACTTTAATATAGCTCCTAGTATTAATTTTGTTCGCATTGCTTAAAATTGTTTTATTAATTAATACATTGCTTTCAAAAAGTTCGATCTAAAAAGAGTCCAAATTAAACATAACCGTTCCTTAAAATGTTCAAAACTCTCCGTGAAGTATAATTTATTAACCTACTTTCGGAGTAATACTAAAATATTAATTCATAAACTATAAACACTTCATTTCTAGCGGCACATCATCCGTTAAAATAAAGATATAAATAACTCACAATTCCGTGGCGTCGAGGCTTGAAAGGCACTTTTATGAACCTATAAACTCGGTCACAGTTAAGATAAGCGGGGTGTGGGTTGGAATAGCCATACATTGTTATAAAAGCAGCATTATAAAAGGGTTAATCTGATCACGTGAGAAACAAGCTTTTGTTTCAAAAGTGTCTTGTGGTAACTAACTCAATACCGCACTATAATTAATTCAATATAAATCTTCCACCGAAATAAACTAAAAAGGCTTTTCAGCTATATTTAATATTTTTATGCGTGTTCTTGATGGGGAAGATTTAAATATTGAAATATTCATTACAGAAAATATCCTTGAATAAAATTTCATCTGTGGTCTTTTAAGCTTTGTTATTGTTTGCATTAATTTTGCTGTTTTTCGAACTTTTAAATGCAAAAGACAACCTCAGAATTTTAGTAAAAGTCTCCACTAATAATTTTTTGCACTTGGGATAATGGCTTCCTATTTTCGTGTTTGGTTAAAAAACATAAAAATCGATAGTTTGCGCAGTCTTTTAGTGAATGTTCTGGTTTTAGGGAAAAAATCTACTTTTATAAATTTTTGAATCTAAAACATGTGTGCATTGTTTTTTTTAAATAGTGTATTGTCCTGCTTTTGAGAAAAGGTTAAAAAAAAAAAACACTTTTTAATAAAAAAAAGTATCTATATATAAAAATTCGAAAGCATATTTTTCGGAGAGTTTCATTTTCAAAAATTTATGGTGCTTTTAGGGTTTATTTGAGAAGTTTAGGTTGATTTGAGGTTCAAAAGTAAGGTTAACTTCAAAAGTGACCTTAAAACATCAACCTCACGAGTTTTATAATGAAGGTGTATGAAGCTGTTTTATTCACATTTGAGGTTTTTTTCATATTGATAAAAATCTACATTTGAGCGAACAACTTAGAGTGGTGTACAGGTAATTTTTTTCTTCATTTCAAGTAAATAAATATATTTATGTGGTAAATAATTTCGATTACTTTCAACTAAAAGTATTACCGAACTATATATGAGGTATATTTTACAACGTATAAATGAGGTTTATCGATGAGGTTAATTTTGATGCCAAAAATAACCTCATTTTCTACCTCATGTATATTTTTTTACGCATGTCAACCTCAAAACTAATTACTAGTTTTAAAATTATGAATTAATGACATCATTATCTCCATGATTAGAATACGTAAAAATATTACCACGTTCTTGAAATAAAAAAACTAAAAAACCATGTTTTTCTGAGAATTTTAGTTTTAGAATAATGAATAATTGACTCCGTTTTTCAAAGAAAGGATTTCGTGAAGGGTCTAATTAAAAAATGAAAAAAATACTCTGAAGGGTCCGTTTTCACGATAAAATAATTTATTAAGAGATTTCATTAACGGACCTAAATTTTGCCCTTCTCTATAGAGTTATTATTTACACTATTTAATATTTGAATGAGTTAATTATTTGTTCTGTTTTTTTTTTTTCTGTGTCTTTATTAATGTTGACCTCACTTTTCGATTTATTTCTAATACATAACCCATTGTTTTAATTTAAAGCTTGGGTAACCGGTTTGATTCTGAGTCTGACTGATGAAGTAGTGGTGTGGTATGGTATGATTTGCACCATATTAAGGTTCAAGGTTCCAGTGTTATGCCCCAACATGAAACCAATCTTTTGAGACTGTATAGAATGTATGTACTTAAAATGTCAATACATAACGATAATTCGTGTCGATAAAATATGTTATTATATCTTTCTGTAATGATTTTATTCAGTCTCCCCTGTAAATGCATTGTTTCAAACTTTTGTAAGTACAAGGCGTATTTCATTATAAATTATTGATTTATCTTCTACAACTCTTTCTCACATGTTGTATATTAGATGTTTAGTTTACAAACGAATTTACCTTTTACTGGTAAATGAGTCTTCCCTTATCCTAAGGTTCTATTGCGACATTTCCTTTCTTCCTTTTTTATTTATTTATTTATTTATTTTACTTCTTTGTTCGTATTATTTACGTTTTTGTGTCAAACAAGGTTTTCATGCCCTATTGCTTGCAATAGATACGTCTACAAATTCTTACAGCAATAACTTTAAAAATTAATTATAAATGTAAGTATTTGATTTGCAGTTTTCAATATAAAAACAGAGTCACGGTGGCTCGAGGGATAGAGTGTGTGCCTTCAAATGAGATGGCCTATGTTCCAAATCTCAGCGGTATTTGATAGATAGGAATCAGCTCCCGGCTCGCACCGATCACAGTGCTGGCATAAATTACCCTCAGTGGTAGATGGATCATGGGTAGAAATCCCCTTGTCATCGGATAAAAGCAAACCATGGGGTTTTGGTGGTTTTCTTCACCATGTAACGCAATAGCGGGTTAGTTCCAAGTCCTCCACGAAAGAAAATTCCTCCTAGCACTTGATCCAGGAGTTTCCTTCTCTTCTGAATTGAGTTAAAAATTACAATGCTACGGAAATGAACTTGATAGTCATAAACTTGTAACTGAGTCGGCTGTTCAATGTCTGTTATAAAATAAAATAAAATGCATAAAAATGTTTCAATATTTAACAAAATAAGGTAAAGAGAATGAAGTAACATAAGTAAATGTTTCTCAAATGACTGTAAATCCTTCATTTGAAACGAAGCAGAGTGTCGTTAAAACCGGAGAATTCAAACTGCTCGAATAAAAACAAACCTTAATCTCTCCGCATATGTCCTTAATGGACAAACGATCACTTATGAATTTTCCCTTTCTGGAAAAGAATAAATTTGTCATGGGTTCTTTCAGTTTCGGGGGGACTGCTGGCTTCGAAGTTAATGTCTCCAGTAGTACTTTGACATTTTTGGCGACATAAATCATTTGGAAGATGTTCCGGAAAATGAAGTCAACGACAGAAGTAAAAAAAACAGTGTTTTCCTGATAAAAAAAATGGTATTGTTGCAGCACAAGAATTTTAAGTAGCTTCCGTTTTTGAGGAACTTAACGAAACATCTCGTGAATCATCTTTTAAAGATTTTTATTTGTTATTTTTGTGAATGCAAATGTGCGTTTGCCGAAAAAGGAAAAATTTAGGAGCAATTTTTTTTTACTTGCAAATACTTGGTAATTGATGAATCCGAAATGTTAAAGTTTGGATTAGTACGTACTTTAAGTTAGCCCTTTTGTATTTCAGTTTGGTTTATAAACAGCACCGATTCTGAATTTTCGTTTTTATTTGTTGGAATAATTTACTGTAATTGTAAAGCGATTTTCGAATTCTCATAGTAAGTTCCGAACTCTCATGGATGTTTTGGAACTAAATTGATAGACTTAATAATTTATAAAAATATAAATCGCATTTTATGTTTTTAAAGCAAATGTATATTTTATTTTATAACCGTCGTTGAACAGCCGACCCAACTTAATGGGTTTACGGCTACTAATGTTCAACTCCGTAGCCTTGTAATTTTGAACCCAATCCAGAAGACAAGGGAACTCCTGGATCGAGTATTGGGAGAAATTTGCCTTCGTGGAGGACTTTTTGATGGAGCTAACCCGCATTTGCGTTACATGGAGAGGAAGACCACGAGAACCTCCCACGGTTAGCCTGACGGCAAGGGGACTCTAACCCATGATCCGTCTACCACTGAGGATATTTCATGTCAGCACTGTGGTCAGTGCAAGCCGGATGCGGAATTCGTATCGACTGGGATTCGAACCCGGTTCGCCTCATTGGAAGGCGAACGCTCTATCCCCTGAGCCATCGCGGGATACGCGGGATATGCTGAATTATTAATTGGCTTTGTCCACATATCATCAGGAATATTGAACCACGCAGCTTCAACCATGATTTACAAAGAGGGATTTTCTCGCCTACCAAATGCAGCATTGTTTTCCATTTTAATATAAAGAGAGAGCTTTGATGCACGATAGTTAAGAAATGGTGCAGCTAAAGATGGTTTAGGGGATTAAAATACCCCACAACGATAAACAAAAATTAAATTTGTTGTAAATGGATTGCAAAAAAAGAATGATTCTTAAGAAACTTTTTCAACTAAAAAAAAAGCACCAGCAAATAATATATTGAAACAAATTCAATACAAATTACAATGCAAAAGTTTTCGAACTTATCATTAATACCTAACACTGAGATTATATATATTCACTAGTTGAATACCCGTTCTTCGTACGAGGTGAAGAAAAACCACCGATTAATTAGTACTGAAGCACACTACAAAATCATACACAAAACTTTCAGACAAATACCAGCACGATTAATAAAGCTAAAATGATTCCAATGATTTTTATTATCACAAAATATGCTGTGTAAAATTTACCTCCCAGACAAGTGTATATTTTTGGTAGAAATTGACATACGAAATGAATATCACTGGAGTTAATCTTGGACTAATAATCTGGCTTTGGCTACTTAGACTAATTTTACTTGGTTTTTTCATAATGTAACTGCAGGTAAAACTATACGGCCACATTAGCAAAACCCGGGGACCCTGACTGCCAATTCCTTTAACAATTTTCACGAAGATGTTGAATAAATATTAAAAGAAACGAAATTTGTTATATATAATGGAAAGGCTTCTATACTATCAAATTTTTTGATCTTTCTTAAAAAAATACTTAGGGAATCATTTTATAAATTTAGAACTGTTTAGTTAGAGTATGTGATTTCTCATATATATCAATGACGTTTAGGGATAGACAATAAATTACAAACGGAAAAAAGAATTTTTGAACACCCTATGGCAAAAAATGTAGCTCTAAATTTGTAACTTGTAATTTAAAACTGTGAAAGATATGAGTAATTAGAATAGTTCTTTTGTGCTGCGCAAGAGCGGAAAAAATTTTTAAAAATAAATTTGTCTTAATTTTGTAGAGAAACGTATTTGGCAACTAATGAAAAATACTTCGATTTGAATATCTTAATTTAAAAAGTTTCAAGCAGTTTCCTAAGTAGTTTTTGTACTAGTTCAAGAATACTCAAAACGATAAGGGGATTTCTACAAATAGTATTTTGTATCATAAGACATAATTTAATAACCATTTAATTTATTTTGCGCTATTAAACAAGATTTATTAAAAAAGATGACGGCATTGTTGGGAATCCTCCCCCTGAAAACTTTCTTTTCTTTTGCATGTTTTCTTTCTTTATTAAATCACATTTTTGTGTAAAAATGTTTGTTGTAAGGTATTTTCATCTGTAATTAAATTTTGTCTTAGGATACAAAAAATATTTGTAGAAATCCCCTTATCATTTTCTGCCCTCGTTTAACTAGTACAAAAACTACTTAGAAACCTGTGGGAACTTTTTAAAGTTTTATTATTTTAAAATCGGACTTTTTTCATTAGTTGCCAAATAGAATTCACTACACAATTTTGAAAAAAAAAATTTCTGACCACGCGCACAGTAAAATTTTTTTAAAAAAACTACTTTAATTATTCATATCTTGCACAGTAATAACGAATTTTTCTCAAATGCCAGGATTACGAAAATTTGTGCAATTAATGCATACAAGAAACAAATAACTGTCACAAGTTACAAGTATATAACTACATTTTTTGACCTAATTTGTTCGAAAACATTATTCTCTGTTTGTAATTTATTGTTGGTTCCTCAAACCTCTAAAAGCTTTAAACTTCATTGATATGTATGAGAAACCACGTGATCTAAACATTACTGACGGTATAAAATGATTCTTTGAGTATTTCTTGAGAAAGATGAAAAAATGTATTAACATAGATGCGTTTCAATTATTTTATCCACCCACTGTATTTATTATATCCACATCATTTTTTTATCTGTCCCAGTTTTAAAAATATATTTTTTAAATTTTTTTTTCCTTGAAATATTTCGCTTTTATAATTTTCTTCTTCTTTTTTTTTCATTAATCTTTAATATTTTCTATGTTTTTGCTATATTTTTACCTTATGAGTACTATATACTTAATAAGTTAATAAAACTTATTAATTTTCTTAATCATTAATAGTTGTAATTGGTTTATTAAATAGGTCGCGCGATTCCCAAAGAAAGCAAAGGAAAAAATGTCTTACATGAGCCAAAACTAAATTTAAGGACAGAATGTGAATTTAAAAGTGTGAGAAAGTGATAAATTAAGAAAAGAATTTACAGAAAAGACTAACATAAAAAGATTAATTTAAGCTTTATATATATATATATATATATATATATATATATATATATATATATATATATATATGGGGGGGACGGCATGAGTGATCGTCTTTGAATTAATGAGACACTGTACTTTAACAAAACATATATTGAACACTAAATTTACATAAAGACGGACGATAAACAAACACATAAATAACACAAAAAGTAAATGACTAATAGTTCGTCTTTGCGCTGTTTTTAGATTATTACTACTCCTCTTTGGAGTCCATATACGTTTTTATCGGTTAGTTCCAAACCGCGCTCTCCTCTTAGGGAAATTCCCATTGCTTCCTTGTCATGCTCACAGGGACTTTCTTCCAGCTTCATCGTCTGGCTGGACTTCTGGCTTAAGCGACTTCTAGCTGACGGATCTGAGATCACCTTGCCGCTTTGTGTACAGGAACTGGCACCACAGATCGGCCATCCTGCATTTCGGCTGGTCCTACAGCGACTCTAAAAAAGAAAAAAAAGCAGAACAGACTGAAAAATATAATTGATAACTGAAAAATAATATTTTAGGTTAATAACGTCTTTCAGGTAAGAGTCAATCAGTCTTGGCACGTTCACTCTTTCGTCTTTACATGTCTTTTGTTTCTTCTTCGTCTATTTTTTTTTTAAACGTCTTTCGTCTGTTTTTTCTTTGACGTCTTTCGTCTTGAACTTCTTCTATGTCTTTAAATTCTTTTGTCTTCTTTTACGTCTTTCGTCTTTAAGTTCTTTCGTCTTATAAATTCTTTCGTCTTCTTCAAAAAATCAAATTCACTTCTTTAGCAATTATTTTTCATCTTCAAAAATTACAGTCTTTATTTTTTGTCTTGGCAAGCACTAAAATTCTTGGCAACTGTTCCATGGCTTAAGGTATTCTGCACATGTTGTTGAGCAGTTGGGTCCTTCGTGATTTCCTTCTTAGACCAAATCATAGGTATTTCCTCCTTTTACTCTTGTTATTCTGTAAGGGCCAAGGTACTTTGGTTTTAGCTTCAAATGAGGTCCAAATTGAGTTCTTTTAATGGCAACTAAATTTCCAACTTCGTAAGATTCCGGCTCTTTTCTTCTTAAAATTTACGTCTTTCTTTTTTCTTCTTGGATTTTAAAAATCTGTTATTTTGCGTCTTTTCTCAATTCTTCTCTTTGGGCTTTAAAATGAGCCTGAAATTCAATTTCAATCATTTCCTTTAGTTTTCCCAGTCCATTATTATTCATTTTTGTCCCAAAAAGTAATTCGAATGGAGTAGTGTCTATGCTTCTTTGATAGGTTGATTTAATCGCTTGTTGAACTTTATTTGTATGCTTGTACCGTTCAGCTGGATTTTCTATGGATAATTTTGAAAGAATTGATATGATGGTCTGATTAATACGGTCTACTTGCCCATTTTCTCTTGGTAAACTTGTTGTTATTAAATGATGTTTAATATTTTCTTTCGAGCAATAATCAGCAAATTCACTGGAGGTAAATGTTGTACCCCTATCTGAAATTATCTGGGAAGGACTTCGAAATACAGTTTTTTGGATTTCTAATTTAGCTAAAGTTTCAGCTGACGTTGTAGTCTTCATTGGATAAATCCATACAAACTTGGTAAAAGCATTGTACCGGTAACTGCTGGGTATTGAAAAAAAATACTAAAAAGAGTTTATAAAATGAACATTAATTTAAGTGAAATACCAAAGAGTACAACTTGCATTTTTTTTTTATAAAAAAGGAAGTAATTAGGGCTCATGATTCGAAAATAATGGTAGTCCAGGACTGGTCAGTAATAATGTAACCAAGTTAATAAAAAAACATACCCATATGAAATAACCATGACGAGGAGGTTGTGGTAGACCTAAAAAATTATCGTTGATGCACAATTGTAGACATTCAGGTGTAGTCAAATAAAAAAAACTATTATGTTGTTCACCACAAACTTCTTTATTTTTGAGGATTTATAGAGCACAGCATCACACTTTTCCTTGAGGAAGTAGATTTTAGGAACACAATTTTGCACACACCTTATTTTATGATTTTGGTACACTTTTGAAGCGATGGGCATCTGGAGCGGAAGGCATGGTACATGACAGAACACTCGTCAATCACTGGAGGCGTGTCTATCTATGGCGGACGCCGCGTCTCAACAGAACAGAAATATGAGAATCCATAAATTTTCTTTTACTGAAAGGAGGCTGCAAGCAAGTTATTCTGGCTGGGCATATTGGCGGGAGTCAGATAAAAATGTTGAAAATGGTGGATGGTTTTGTTGAAGAAGAATCGAAAGTTTTGAAAAACTTAAATGAAGGCCGCGACGACAATAAGCCATGGCGTTGCTGACACCATATTCCGACCTCGGGGGTGAGGAGGGAGTAAAAATGAAATCTCCGTTAAGCGGAGGGACGTGATAATTGAGTCAACTTGATTCGAATGCTCCCGAGCTTCCCTAGCGCTCAGATATTTATACAAACCCCTTTAAAGTCGAAGTTGAATTACGAACTTTTTCGCAAGTTAAAGTTAAATTTCCTAAATTATTGAGTTGAGAAGTTACATTTATATTTATTTAAAGGTTCTATTCTCACTTTCTGATTGAAAGGGAAGAATTAAGATCATGCATACTTTTAGTCCCTCGTGGGCGTCATGTGCACAACAAAGAAGCCGGCAACAGATGTCCTTCTGAGAAAAAAAAGGGTGGAAAGTTCTAGCAAGGGAGGGGTTGTAAAGAATGGAAAAGGAATTTAGGGGGGGGGATGTCCTAATAGCACTAAGGCCTTAAGGGGCGAGAGGAATCGAATCAGCAACATTAACAAATTTTGAAGATTTGTATTTAGAATTAACAAAATCATAAGAAAAATTTAAAATAGACTTGTAACTCGATGTCACAAGCATCTATTATCGTTAACACATATTTGTAATTTTTATGGGTGCTCTCCAAAGATCCGAGATGAACAATATGAAAAGTTTTCAAAGGCATATCTTCTTTATGCATTTATAGTCTTGATTGCAGTATCTTTATCTTGGGCTGATCTGAGTCTTGGTAAAATATTATTGACTGTAACACAAAATACATTAATTGGATATCGGCTAAGGGCGTCTACGTGAGCCATCTTATTTCCAGAACGATGCTCAATTATCTAGTTGAATTCTTGCAGCAAAAGTGCCCAACGAGCTACACGAGTCGACAAATCTCGTTTTGACATAGTCTTTTCAAAAGCAGCACAGTCAGTAATTATTTTGAATGGAATACCTAACAGATAGATGCGAAATTTCTTAAGGGCTTCTACGATAGCAAGAGCTTCAAGTTCGTAGCTGGAATACATTTTTCAGTCGTTTTTATACTGATATAGTAAGTGGGGTGAAAATGTTTTTCATCAGGGGGTTTCTGCATTAAAATGGCAGCATATCCTTCTAAACTGGCGTCTGTGTGTAATTCAGTTTCGTATTTAGGGTTATATATTGAAAGAACAGGATTTTGGGCTAACAAAGATTTTAATTGATTAAACGCTTTCTTTTCTTCAATGCTAAACTTAAACTTCCGATCTTTTTTTAGCAGGTCACTCAGCGGTCTAGCTATTATAGAATAGTTTGGAATGAATTTTCTGAAGTATCTGGAAGTATTTCAAATTTGTTGGCTCTGGAAAGTTAAGAACTGCTTTGGTTTTTAAGGTAGATGGGAATATTTTTCCATCCTCTATCACATGACTTAAAAATTCAATGCGCTTTTTTAAGAAATGGGACTTCTTAATATTGATATCAAGTCCATATTCACTAGCACTATTCAATACCAGATTAAGCCATTCAATACCTTCTTCAAGGGAGGAAGACAAAATAATTATGTCATCTAAATATGGTAAAACTATACCCTCATTAATCAAAGTTCGGAAAATGGTGTTTATGACTCTTTGAAATACAGCGGGAGAGTTGCATAGTCCAAAGGGAACTTAAAGAAATTGATATTGTCCTTCATGTGTCACAAATAAAGTGTATCTTCTACTATCTTTATTTACATCAACATGTAGGAATCCGTTCTTAAGATCAATGGTACTAAAAATTTTCGAGCCTTGTAGTCTATCTAAAATGTCTTCAATTAATGGGAGGGGAAATCTATCTTTGACAATTATCTTATTTAATTTTCTATAATCTATGCAAACACGAGGAGATCCGTCTTTTTTCTTAACAATTACAACGGGACTACAATATTCGGAAGAACTTGGCTCCACAATTCCTTGTTTTAACCATTCAGCGACTTGAGCTTCGACAGTCTTTTTTTCAGAAACGGCAATCTACGTGGCTGATGAAATATCGGTTCCTGATTTTTAACCAAAATGTTCATTTCCACATTAGTTGTCTTAAGTTTATCTGGCGCATATTCTAAAATTAATTGTTGTAACTTATTTTTTAAAACATTAGGAACACAAGGATCTATGTTAATTTCAACCTCATCAGATATAGTAAGATCGATTGGTAAAATAGACAAATAGTTTACTTCATCAAAACACTGAATTTTATTTTTAATTGTGACACCCTTTTCATTGATAATTGTTTCTCCCTGCATTAAAACATGAAGACCTATAATAGCGTCATAAGGCATCATATCATTTTCTACAACACATATTTCAGCAAAACATTTGAAATCATCAATTTTAATACTTTCTTTAAAATAACCTAACGGAGTTACTATTGATTTACCAAATCCGTTTAGAGTAGAATTAGATGGAAATAGTTCTTTAGAGTTTAATTTATTAAAAACTGATCTTCTGATTAAAGTGGCTTGACTTCCTGTATCAATCAAAGATTTCACAGTTAAGTTATCAACTATTACCATTTTAAACAACTTTGGCTCTACACTAACATTTAAAGTAGCAACTTCCGTTTTTGCATTTGGTTTTGGACATTGCGAAGCTGTGTGTCCAAACGCTTCACATTTAAAACACTTTAAACCCTGATCTTTATGTATGCAATATTTTGAAATATGATTTCTTGAACCACAATTATAACACAATTTATTATTAAAAATTTCAACATCTGTATTATACCTTATCTTTTCATTATTATTTTCATATTTATTTTTATTCCTATTTGAAACATCTTTTCTTACATTATACCTATCATCATATTTTGCTATTGTTCTATCATAAAATTATATTTACTATCGAAGTCATGCTTTGTTTTGATTTTATTGAAAGCACTTTTACTCTTTGCAGAATCACTTTTTATTATTTCATTAACTTTATGTTTCTCTTTAAATTCGGACAAATTTTTGTAGCCGTACAAAACAATTTTGTTTTCATGATTATCGTTAATCCCCTTAATTACGTAATGCATAAAAGCAGCATTATCTATTTTTCCGAAATTACAGATCTCTTTCATCTTTAAATAGTATTCTTGAGTTGATTCACAATCCTTCATTCTATGTCTACTCAAAAGATCATACAAATTAGCAGAATTAATTTCAAAAGAAAATTCATCAATCAAAGCTCCTTTTAATTTTTGCCATGAATTTATTTCCGGTACAGTTCTGACACATAAAGAGGCGTTACCACCAAGAGATCTTTTCGCAAAAATAAATTTTTGTAAATCAGACAAATTAAACAATTTTGAAATATTTTCGAAATGTTCGATCCAATGAACAATATTTTCATGCGATTCTGCATTATACTTAGAAATAGTACTTTCGATATCAGAATAATTAATAGCAACATTTTGAAATTCAAAATTTCTACAGGAATTATTTTTATCTTTTAAACAAGAATCAATGTTTTTATTTTCATCATTGCACAGCATTGAAAAATTATGTTCCTTCTTTTTATTCAAAGTTTCAGTTTCGCTTTGAGGATTATTTATGTCTTCGTCCGACTCAGAGCTAGACGCGTTGGCGAGCTCTGCAAGTTTATCCAAATCCATTAACAAGGTTAACATGTTTATTGCAATTTCTGTTTTATTGCCTTCATATGAAATATTTAGAATATTGGAAACAGTTATTAGTTGGTTAAGAGTGAATTCTTTTTCAATATTTTTTAAGTTTATTTTGAATTTCTTCTTTATCTAAAGTAAAATTTAAACCAGTAAAATTTCTTAATCGTTTTCTGTTTGACCAATCGCCTTCTACATCGAAAATAAACTTGTGAAGAAGTTTTATTTTGTATGTCTTAAAATTCTTCAATGCTTTGCTTACTTGCTTAATATCGTTAAGAATCATTTTTAATTAATGAATAAAAGTCTACCTACCACAATTGATGTTGCAGATATGAGATTAAACAAGAAATGAAAGTTTCATCACAACGTTATTCGGTTACTTATTTTCACAAGAATGAAATTATTCAGTATCCAATTTTTCACTATGAATTTTTTCACAAGTTAATTTCTTCACCATCAATTTGTTCTCTATCCCACTTCTGATTTTGTGGGGATGGCATGAGTGGTCGTCTTTGAATTTATGAGACACTGTACTTTAAACAAATACATATATTGAACACTAAATTTACATAAAGACGGACGATAAACAAACACATAAATAACACAAAAAGTAAATGACTAATAGTTCGTCTTTGCGCTGTTTTTAGATTATTACTACTCCTCTTTGGAGTCCATATACGTCTTTATGGGTTAGTTCCAAACCGCGCTCTCCTCTTAGGGAAATTCCCATTGCTTCCTTGTCATGCGCACACGGACAATCTTCCAGCTTATATCGTCTGGCTGGACTTCTGACTTAT
Source organism: Parasteatoda lunata (assembly GCA_949128135.1). Classification (NCBI taxonomy): domain Eukaryota; kingdom Metazoa; phylum Arthropoda; class Arachnida; order Araneae; family Theridiidae; genus Parasteatoda; species Parasteatoda lunata. The sequence continues at coordinate 1,097,793 of OX421970.1, read as the reverse complement.
AAAATATTATTAATTCTATTATTTAGATTATTATATGTTTTTTATTCGTGACATAATTTCAGTTTGTCAGGTGGGTGGTACCTTCGCAATTTTGATAAATGAACTATTTCTGAATTTTCTTTATTGTGAATGTTCTTTTTATTTATTTTATAATTAACATCAGAAATATTTTCAAGAACTATATATGAACCGGAAAAAGTTGGGGTAAGTTTCCTAGTATTGGGGTATTTAAAATCTTTATACATTACAGTATCCTTAGGGGAAAATTCAATATGAGTGAATCTTGCATCATAATAAATTTTATTTTTTTCATGATATTGTTTAGTTCTTTTAACTGCAATTTTTCTTGCTTCTTCTATTGGTGGATAAATTTCTTTGGATAAAGGACCAAGGAATTTTTTTAGAAGAATCATTAATTTTGCATTTTAAACGTGTTAAAATGGTTTGTCCTAAACGTTCAACTTTTCCATTAGTTTCGGGTCTATGGGCTGTAGTTAACAATTGTTTGATTTTGCTATGTTTAAGAAATTTTTTAAAATGGGAAGAAGTAAACGCGGCATTTCTATCATTCAAAATACTTTTAGGGGTTTGAATTTGAAAAATTTGGTGCAAAAAATTAACATAAATTTCCGTAGTTATTGATTTAGATGCAAAAGACCACATATATCGAGTGTGATGATCAATTACTAAAGTTAAATATTTTCTGGTAGAATTGTAATAATTAAAACCACTTACACTATCGATTGCAATTATTTCAAAACGTTTGTCAACTGGGTAATCCAAATCTTTTCTGTCTAGATTTTTTATTAATTTGACAAGTATGACAATGTTTGTTAAAATTTGCAATGTCCAAAGTAATATTTTCCCAATAATAAACAGGAGTAAGTAAATTCATAGTTTTTTGAATTCCCGGATGACCAAATTTTTTATGAGTAGTTTCAACTAATTTATGCCTTAAAGAAAATGGAACAACAATTTTGATAAAACCCTTTTTACGTAAACATAAAACATTATCTATTTTAATAAAATTTCCAGTAAAATTATAATTTTGTTGGGCTTCGCGAATTTCGTCTAATTGCAAAAGATGTGAAAAATGGCTTACATTATTTAAATCAACATCACTATTGTGTTCAATATTGTCAGGAATATCTCGGGATAACATGTCAGCTTCAAAGTTTAAGGTGCCTTTTGTGTTTTTTATATCATAATCAATCATACATACTCAATAGTAAAGAACATACCCTTCAGATTTTTTACATTTTTTAACCAAACTAAAGCCGCGTGATCTGTATGAATGGTAAATTTATTTCCAAATAAATAATGATAAAATTTGTTTAATGCATCAACAATAGCAAGACATTCCAGTTCTGTGATTGCATAATTTTTCTCATAATCTCTAAGAGAACGAGAATAGAATGCTATTGGATGTAAGACAACTATTGGTTTATTAAATAGATCACGCCATTTCCACGAAGCTTTAAGGGAGAAATGTCTTTATTTAAATTTATGCATAGTTGGGCCAAAAATAGATTTAGAAACAGAATGGGGCTTTTTAAAAGTATGATAAAGTGTTTCGATTTGAAATTAAATAGTAATACATTAGGAGTTGTTTTATAACGAAGAAACTAACATAAAAAGATTAATAGAAGCTTTTTATGTTACACACACATCTATATATATATATATATATATATATATATATATATATATATATATATATATATATATATATATATATATATATATATATATATAATAAAAAATTTATAAAAAATATTTTTGTATAAATAAAAGCATTGAAACTCTTTCGTTTTCATAAAACTTTCAAAATGTTCATTTTTGCAAAACATAAACATGATGTAGGAGAAATCAGAATGGAACCACAGAGAGTCAGGTTAACTTCAGATTTATCTATATCTCTACGGCTGTATAAAACATCCCCAAAACAACAACAAGAAATTGATTTATAAATAGGAGAATTGTTAAAAAATAACATTACAAAAGAAAGTTCATCCCCTTATGCTGCCCCTGTCACTTTAGTTTTTAAAAAATATGAAAATAAAAAGAGTCGTTTATGTGTTGACTTTAGGAAATTAAATCAAATTACAAAAACAGATTCTGAACCTCTACCTTTAATACAGTCTTTAATTGAAAAATTTTCTAATAGTAATAGTATTTATTATTCTAAAATAGATTTATCTCAGGGATATCATCATGTTCGTATTCATTCTGATGACACTGAGAAATTAGCATTCGCTACTCACTACGGTCTATTTGAATACTTAAAATTACCTTTTGGCTGGAAGAATGCACCAAGCATCTTTCAACGTACAATTCGTAGAATTTTAAATAAACATAAAATTAAATTTGCTACAAACTATTTTGATGATATCATTATATTCTCTAATTCTTATGATGAACATTTAACCCATCTTAAAAAGAATTTTGATATTTGTAAACAAGAAAACTTAAAATTAAAACTTTCAAAATTTTCATTTTTGCAAAAACAAATAGAATTTTTAGGATATGAAATAAGCAATGGGATTGTGTCACCCGATAATCATAATATTGAGGTAATTAAAAAATTAATGCCCCCTAAAAATGTAAAATTATTGCAAAGATTTCTTCGATCAATAAATGTTTACAATAAATTTATTGATAGTTATGCAAGTATTCGGTATCCTTTAAATAACTTGTTAAAGAAAGACGTAAAATGGGTGTGGTCAGAAAAATGTCAACAATCTTTTGAAATTTTAAAGAATGCTATTATTTGTAAACCAATTTTGAAATTTTTTAATCTTAATCATGAATGTCATCATTTTGTTGATGCATCGTTAGTTGGAATTGGTTCAGTGTTAAAACAGACAGATGAATGTGGTGTAGTGCATCCTGTAGCTTTTCATTCTCGTTCCGTAAGGGACTTTGAAAAAAACTATGCAATTACAGAACTTGAATGTCTTGCTATAAGAGATTCTTTAAATAAATTCCATCATTACCTGTTTGGCCAAACATTCACCATACATACTGACTATGCTGCTTTGGTTTGGCTAAAAAATGTTAAAAATTTAAAAGGTAGATTATTTAGATGGTCATTATTGTTAAGTATGTATGAATATGATATTAAATACACAAAAGGCTCTGGTAATTTTGAAGCAGAATGGCTTTCGAGAGATGCAACACATTCACTTGTCCAAAGTAATAGTAAAAATAATAATGTTCATGTTTCACATTTGTTGAAATTGAATGAAATAATTGAAGCTCAAAGGAATGATAACTTACAAGGTAATTTTGTTGATATCAATAATGTTTTGTGTGTACGTAAGAAAAATTTTAATAAAATAGTTGTTCCATTTTCGTTAAGATTCAAACTTCTGCAAATTACTCATGATAAATTTAACACCATTCAGGAGTGCAGAAAATGATTAACTTAATAACCTCTGTTTATTATTGGAATAACATAACTTCAGATATAACAAAATTTTGTAAACATTGTCATACGTGCCAATTAAATAAAAAACCGAGACAAAAAAGATTTGGATTATTACAATCCTTACCCCCTGTGAATCAGTCGTTTGACTTACTAGCAATAGATAGTGTTGGTGGATTGAATTACTATAATTGAACTAAAAAATATTTATCTTTAATTATTGAATAAAAATAAAATTCAACAATTATTGACAACTGCACATCATCCGCCGTCTAATGGCAAGGTAGAACGCCTTGGTCAAACAATAATTACGCGTTTAAAATGTAAAATTAATGAAAAACCTAATAAAACTCCCTGGCCTACTTTGTTAAAAGATATAGTTAATACTTATAACTTAACTCCCCATTCTGTAACAAAATTTCCACCTGCAAACCTAATGCATGGTAGACTCCCCTATGAAAATCCCTTAAATGAAGAAATCTATCCACCTGTTGAGGAAGCTAAAAAAAATAGCTATTCAAAGAAATTTTGAAATAGTACATGTATCAAAGCTTAGGAAATATTACTGCCCACAAAAGTTGAAATTAAATCATGAATAATGTCGAAAGGATTTTTTTTTTTTTTTTTTTTTACTTTCTTCAATGGAAGAAGTAAACCTTATATTTTTGGGAGATCCAAATTGCGTGTGGAAATGTTTACCTCAGCATCATTTGGATGTGAGGGCGAGGAAAGTGAACTTTGTTTTCTCACAACAAGGTGAGAAATTTTTTTATGAACTATTTTTGTTCTAATCTAATTTTTTTATTTTGGCTTCCCAATTTTTTTTTTCGGGGGGGGGGGATATAATACAAAAATTATAATACTTTTGTATTAATAAAAGCATTCAAACTCTTTCGTTTTCATAAAATGTCTTTGGTAAAGAATAGGTGTAGAGATATTCTATTTTGGGACTTCAAGGCTGAAAAAATACCGATGAATTACAAATTAGATTTATATTTCAAAGGAGGAGTTATTTTAAAATCTTTCCTTCTTTCACGTCCATATAAGGAAGTATTAAATGATTTTCGATGATGCGTAGGGATACAAGGAATGCACACGACTGGCTTTTTTACCTCCTCTTGTTGTAGTATTTAATGCAGGAACAGTAGTTTTTGCATGTCTTTTGGCATATGATGATGACCATCTAAGATTCTCTTAAATCGTTTTGATTCGTGTCCACCCCCCTCCAGTGGGGAAAGTGGGTGAGAACTTTTACTTTCACGATATTACATTAAAATAAAGCCCGTGAAGAATTATTTGGCCCATGACTCCTAATTTGAACTAACAACAACCCCAAAATTACAGTGGTGTAGCCCTGTTATCAGATATATATATATATATATAATATTATGGCAAGTATACACAGCCAATAGAAACACTAGATTTATACTCGAATTTCAGTTTCAATGTTTAAAATTGATTTTTAATATCAACTAAAGTAACTGTACCACTAGTCTTTGCGTCCACTAATTGCCACTAATTAATTTCACACATCATTATAAATTATTTATCAACCTTTAAATTTGTCAGGATTTATGAATGAGAAATTACAACAAAAGTTCGCGTTGTAATCATCAAAGGTAGATTCTAATGAATATATTTCAATGAATAAGAATTATGAATATTCCGTGCAATGCCTACTTAATTAACATATCTTAATTAACATATGGTATTCACATAACAAGTCATTACAGATGGAAGCCGGATGTAGAAATTTAGAAATTCATTGATTTCCAAAAAGTATAAAGGAAATAAGTAATGACTAATCGCTTTGAATTTCATCAAAATAGGCAATTTTCCTAATTTAATTTATTATATTTTAATTACATTCATTTGTCTTCCTATTAATTATATAATAGGAAATTGGAATGTAGTACTTTTATCTATTAATTATCAAAATTCTATAGCCTACATTGTTTGTGTAATAAAGTGCTATGCGGCTTTGCAAATATGAAAAGAGTAAAATGATCTTATGAAATAGCAAAGTAATCGACATTTTAAATTTACGGAAGCATCAACTTCAAAATCGTAAAAAAAAAAAATTTAAAAAAAAAATCATAGAAACAACAAAATATTTAAAATAAGCGGCTACCAAATGGTTTTCAGCGGAACTCTAGGATTCCGAGGAACATTTTTAAACGATCTTCTTAAACATTTTAAACTTAATTATATTTGGATCCAATCAATAACCTATTATTTATTAATTACTTCGGTTATTTAAAAGCAAAATGCCAGTGAAAAAGAAAAGATATTTTTTAAAAACAAAATTATCATTGGCGACAAGGTTGTAACGTATCAAGCTATATTAAAGAAAAGTTCTTTAATAAAAACATTTATTTACAACCACAACTACAGTAATGGAATTAAAGTTCCCGTAAAGAAACAACTTTTCAAACAAATATAGAAAACCCGTAACGGGTTAGTACAAACATCAATTTCGAAAAACAAAAACTAATCAACGACTTTTTTTGTTCTAAATTTAATGGCCTGCTTTTATTTTTTAAAAATTTGTCTCTTCATGTGTTTATTTTATTTTATTTATGCTTTTGCCAGACCGTTATTTTTAAATATTTTTAGACTTTATGAGGTATTAGATAAATTATGAGAATACATTTATAAAAAAATTCTTTAGTATTTGTCATTGTGCTTTTCAAATCAAAATAAAATAATTTAACCCTTTAATAAAGAAATATGATTCCCAAATAACTTTTTTAATGAAGCAGTTTTTTATGGCATTTTTTTTGTTTTGAAGTTTTCATTTCAACGAAAAACATAATTCGATTTTTCACTCCTGGACTGTGAAGTCTACTGCCGGGCATGAAACCTAATTGAAGATTATTAATGATAAAACTATGAAAACATTTAAATCCTCTCTTTAAACATTTTCGAATTAAAGCACTTTTTTATTAGGTAGTGCGTATATATATATATATATATATATATATATGTAATAAAAGGGTTAAAATCCCTTTTATTTGTATATAGATAGCTTAAATAATGCAGTCGTAAGCCATGTTACACACAAAAAATCTTTATTAATGGTAGTAGGCTGGTATCGATAACAATTCACATCCACACTCCGCAAGGGAGGGGGTGGACAAGACTTTGGACAATTCCGGAACAACTTATTCAGGATCAGAACATAATGAAAAAGCCATGCGAAAAGCATTGCTCTCGCTTTTATACTAACACATTTTGTTGTAGTAAAAAGGCACTGTCTCTGACATTCTTGTATCCTTACGCATTAAGGAAAATCATTTCATGCTTCCTTATATGGAAGTGAAAGGGGGAGAGATTCTAAAAATAACTCAATCGTATGTTTATCAGCCTTGAATTCCCAAAATAGAATCTCTCTACGCTTATTCTTTAACAAAGACATTTTATTAAAACGAAAGAGATTTAATTCTCTTATTAATACAAAAGTATTATAATTTTTGTATTACATCCCCCCCTAAAAAGATTTTTGGCAAGCCAAAAAGAAATCATAATAAAATTTAGAATTCTCTGAACTTTTAAAATTTATGTTGGTACGACTGTTCCTTTTCACTACTACAAATAACATTTTTTCAATTATCTGTAAAAAAAAAAAAAAAAAACAACTATATACAATGACAATAACAAAAACATGATAATACACTTTATCTGTTTAGGCAACTAAACAGAAAGAAAAATGAAACATATTTTTATAACTAATCTACTAAATATTTCAAAAATTTTTCACACAAAAATATACATAATTTTTATGGAAACGACCTGGACAACAAGTGTCTTTAATCAGAATTTAAGATTCTGTATGGTTAAAGGGGTTATTTACTTTATGAAAATTTGTATTCCCCGTTAAAATGGAGGAAAACAGAATTTCATGAAGCACAGTGATATTGAGAGATCCAGACGGGTCAATCCAAAAATATTTTATAATACTTTTCTCAACTTGTTGAGAAAAAAAAAGTTCAACTTTCATCGCCCTCACATCCAATTGATGTTGAGGTATATCTCCACACGCGATTCGGATCTTCTTTGACATAGTGGATGACATAGTCTTTGATATAGGGTGTACTTCTTCCATTGAAGAAAGTAACATATTTTGTTTTGTTTTGTACACTATTCATGATTTAATTTCAACATTTGTGGGTTGTGATATTTCTTAAGTTTTGATACGTGAACTATTTCAAAATTTTGTTTACTTAAACAATTCTTTTTATTTCCTATTTTTTCGTCGATGTTAACCTGATAATGTATGCACCCATTACCTAGTTCTATCTTCGAATCATTTGAAATGTTTGGCCTTTCTTTCTTTTTCCCATTTTTCCTGTACTTTTTGTTATTAACTTCTTGGTCATTCTTTCTTTTTCCTATTTTCCCTGTTCTTTTTATTTTTGTTACCCCTCACTTTTTTTTCAAAATGTTTACTTTTACTGAAACATCTTAAACTTTTTTCAAAATGTTTACTTTTGTTGAAACATCTTAAACTTCTATTTTTTCAAAATGTTTACTTTTGTTGAAACATCTTAAACTTCTATTTTTTTTTCACAATTTTTGACCTTAACATTATGAGAATTCTGTTGTCTAATGTGCAAGGATAAGTTGTCATTGTTAGATTTAGCAGAGATGATCAGTCTCTTACCAACTTGAGTAACAACTGGCCCGACACAATCAATAAACAAACAAAAATCTTTGCAAGTTTGCAACCCTACTAAAGCATACAGTAACTCAGTATCAAGTATAAAAAACTTAGCTGAGTTAACAATTTCGCCTATCGTAATAAGGGGAAACTCACAAATTTTGTTAAGTGTGAAATGTCCTTTTGTTTGGGTAACATTTAATTTTTCACATTTTTAATAGAAATATTTAGTTTTGACCAAGTCCGAAAAAGAAAAAGCATTACAAATTTCTTTTAGTTTTGTTTTTTGTTTGAAAATCTGAAAAATTTTGAATTTTGTTTGCCGTCACAAATTTAATTGACGTTTGAAACACATTTCTTTCTTTCAAAAACATTTTAAATGCACGATAAAAAACAATATTATATCATCATTTTAAAGAAAAGCAATATAAATACAAGAAATGCAATCTAACTATTCATAATAAAATATACTCAGTTATTCAATTATTTATAAAGAAAAAGCAATATAAAAACAAGAAATGCACTTTAACTCTTAATAAAATTCTATTCAATTATTGAAATAAAACTGTTAGAATACTACTCATATCTAATATCACTAAAATATTTGATCATGCTAGCGAGAAAGAAAAATAAGAGGATAAAAAAAAAATATATATCTACAGTACTTTCTTTCCATTTTCCACACTTTTTTTGACCTTCATTACTTTTTATGTTGAAGAGAAACAAAAAATATTATAATTTTTTTGTTTTTAACGCGCACATTCACTTTTGTTTTCACATGAATCTTCGGGATTTTACACGCGCGCACATATCACTTTTGTTTTCACAATCTGAGCACTACGGAATTGTAGGGTCATCGGTCATTTCCAGATTGGACACTGTAGGGTCATCTCGATCAACACTATGGGGGCACACATCAAACGGTTTCAGAGAGGCATGTGACGAGCTCGAGCCAACGTCAGCATTCTCACAGCGATGAAGGTACGGGTAGTTAAAGATCGAGTGGTGAAATCAGTCCTTCCTTCATTCTTTTTTCACTGCGGAATAGGCAACTTTCTTCATTCGTCCCCCGGGATGAGGTTTTCGAATTTATAGGCGCTTCCTCAAAAGATTTTCGAAACACTGGTTTCCTCCACCAAGTAAATATCCTGCAAGACTTATAATAACAGGGCTACATCCCTGTTATCAGTGGTGTATTTAGCTTTAATAATGCAGTCGTAAGCCATGATACACTCCAAAAAGCTTTATTAATGGTAGTAGGCTGGTATCGATAACAATTCACATCCACACTCCGCAAGAGAGGGTGTGGACAAGACTTTGGACAATTCCGGAACAACTTATTCAGGATCAGAACATAATGAAAAAGCCATGCGAAAAGCATTGCTCTCGCTTTTATACTAACACATTTTGGAGTAAAAAGGCACAGTCTTTGAAATACTTGTATCCTTACGCATTAAGGAAAATCATTTCATGCTTCCTTATATGGAAGTGAAAGGGGGAGAGATTCTAAAAATAACTCAATCGTATGTTTATCAGTCTTGAATTCCCAAAATAGAATGTCTCTGCGCATGGAGCGTCAGCATTCTCACAGCGATGAAGGTACGGGTAGTTAAAGATCGAGTGGTGAAAACAGACCTTCCTTCCTTCATTCTTTTTTTCACTGCGGACTAGGCAACTTTTTGTCTTTCGTCCTTCGTCCCCCGGGATGAGGTTTTATCAACGTTGTAGTCAGCCGGAAAATAGATAACAAGGGTTTTCTCAGCAAGTAACCATCCTGTCGACTTGTAATATAAGGGTTAAAATCCCTTTTATTTGTATATAGATAGCTTAAATAATGCAGTCGTAAGCCATGATACACTCCAAAAAGCTTTATTAATGGTAGTAGGCTGGTATCGATAACAATTCACATCCACACACCGCAAGGGAGGGGGTGGACAAGACTTTGGACAATTCCGGAACAACTTATTCAGGATCAGAACATAATGAAAAAGCCATGCGAAAAGCATTGCTCTCGCTTTTATACTAACACATTTTGTAGTAAAAAGGCACTGTCTCTGACATTCTTGTATCCTTACGCATTAAGGAAAATCATTTCATGCTTCCTTATATGGAAGTGAAAGGGGGAGAGATTCTAAAAATAACTCAATCGTATGTTTATCAGCCTTGAATTCCCGAAATAGAATCTCTCTACGCTTATTCTTTAACAAAGACATTTTATTAAAACGAAAGAGATTTAATTCTTTTATTAATACAAAAGTATTATAATTTTTGTATTACATATATATATATATATATATATATATATATTTATATATATATATATATATATATATATATATATATATATATATATATATATATATATATATATATATATATGTATAATTGGACGTCAGCCAAATAAAATATTTTCTCGAAGGTGTTAGAAACTTTTGTTGTAATAGTTTTTTTATAAAACAAGCATTAGTACACAAAAATAAACACACAAATTTTTATATTTAAAATACTTAATTTCGGGAAAGTAATTAATTTAAATAAATTAGTAAGAATCGAACTGAAATATATTTCTACAATACATGAAATCTGAATTTTTTTCTTAAAATTCCTGAAATTACTTTAATTTTTATTTTTCAATAACGAAAAAATCTTGTCTTTTGTATTTTATATAAGTGTTAATCATTCTAGATCAGCAGTTTCTGAAATGATGTTTCACGGAAAGGGAACGTTTAACGTTCCTGGAAAGGATTACAGGTCCTCCGAGATCTAGGAATTCTTTTTAACTTGTAAATGTTTTTCGAAACCTGTAATTAAATTTACATCCAATTAATAATCCGTTATTTATTTAATATTGCCGTTATTTACATAAAATTATGTTATTGAAATGCTTATAATTAAATTTAATTGAAATGCTTACAATGCTTATTATTAATGGAATTTTGAAATAGTGCTTTTTCTTCTAACAATACTATAAATGAATTATGAAGAGAAAATTCATCTATGAAAAATTCCATTAGTCTTTCAAATCGAATAAAAATAGTGAAAATGTTTTTCTGATAACATTTCTCAACGTTCATTTTCGTCCTTTTTCGTTTTTATTTTAATGTAAACCATATTTCACCCCTCAATCATTTTCAGTTTATGCATGCGTTAAAATCAAATTAATGAATCAAATTAATCAACTCGACTAGATACCGCTCCAGATATGTGAATTCAATTGTCTGACATAAAAACCAATATTAGGACTTACATTGATAAAACGATACAAAGAAAAAATTTCATTTTTCACTTATTCTCTAAATATTTTCAAAATAATTAATAAAATTTAGATCATTACATATTTTTGAAATAATGAATAGTTATTCGTTAATTATGTATATTCACAATTGCTGATGGAGTTTACTCATCAAGTCCCGGGGTTCCGCCAAAAGACATTTAGGTTTCCACTGTCAAAAAAAAAAAAAAATTAAAACCGCTGTTCTAGATTACACTCTGAAAAGATAATAAAAAACGATAAAGAATATTATGAATTTATAAATTAAAATCATTTTCAGCAAATTGATCTCGCGTCTGCTACCATAGACTCATTCACAGCTTTTTTAAAACTTGAATTTATGTATGATGATGCGTATTTATCATGAAAGACTTATTGAAAAACGTAAGCATATATTTCAAAGTTTTCAGTTTGATAAAATAGATACTATTTAGCGTTAAATGCTTTTACTCTTTGTCATGTATGTAACCATAATCATTTGTATGGATTTTTTTTATAATTATTATAATTTTATAGCTATACCAAAATTGTTTTTCTCCTTTACAAAATATAATGTTTGTTTCTGATCAAATCTATTACCCAACCCAGTACCGACATGACTTTATTAACAAGCTTTTATTTTAAAAATTAAAATTTGTATCATGTTAGTAATAGTAAAACTATATCTAAATTATCTTTGTCTAGAATAAATCAAAATATTTTGAATGATGGCAACAGTCATGATAATTTTCTTTATGATATAATTTCTTCAAAACTTCATCAGCTGAAAATTGTAATAAAAAGAAGAAAAAAAGAACTGCATGAAAAAAATATTTAAACTGTAAAAAAGAAATTTATGTGATTATGTACATTTTTTTAAAATACATATTCTGAAATTTTTTTTTTTTTCTTTTCTTTCAAATTCCAAAAGGCAACGAATTTTAAAATGAACAATATACTTTTATGTGTATCCAACATGTTCATCGATTTTCTCCTAAATCGAGCATAAAACGTCATTTTAACTCTTTAAAGACTTAAGACTCTTTTAAACTTTTTGTGTATTTCATTCAATATCAATGTCAACGTTTCAATTTATATATCAAATTAAAAGCATCTACATTATAATATTTACTCGTTATTTACTTACTTTTTTTCGTTGTTAGAAAAAAAAATTGCTTTATTTTTTAATATTTTTTCCCTTAATCCCTTTCATTTATTCTTCCAAAATAAATCTTTTAACTATAAATCAATTCTATTTTTTTTTATATTTTACACTAATGAATAAATTGTTAAATCATCAAGAAATAAATTTACTAACTTACTAAATGACATTAACACGAAAAAACTTTATTTATTAATGAGTGCAGATACATTATAAATCGTAGTTAATAATCTCGTGAGCATCTTTAACTCATTATTATAATGATAAATTCAATGGGGATATTTTAAGTAATAAAAAGATTTTGAAAAAAATTGTTTTTATTTAAAAATAATCTGTGATGTTTATGTGCTGGTATTGTAAAAAAACCTAAAATACTAAAAAGTTTATTTAATGTGAAGGACTAAAAACATTTCATTTTTAAAAAGAAAATATGGCACGTGAAAAAATATTGCCCCAAGACTGGTCCAAAATTTACCAAAAAAGTTTGATTGATCAAGAGAATTGGAAGAACAATGTAGAGGAGGATGCTTAACACCTAAAGAAATAATCCACGATGCACAAAAAGTCAAATCACGACACTATTGTAGAGCACTAAAAATTCTTTATTTTGGGAGGATTTTAGAAAACTCTATTTTTTTAAAGAAACAGACAATCACACTATTGCAAAGGCACATCTTGTAAAAAAATTATGAAGGATCGTAGAAATTTTATAAAGTTGCAGAAAATATTGTAGATAAAAATCTATTTATGAAGCTGTAGAAAATACTGCACATCATGAGTTGCATATCGGGGAGTCGAGCCGGCTAAAAAATGACTTAAAGATGATTTTTAAAAAGCCGAAATAACTTGCAGCATCCGGTGAAGCCACAATGGCGACGATGGGGACGCCATCAAAAATAAATTCCGTCCTTAAAGGTGACGGAAGGAAAAAAAATACACTCCTTTGCCAAGTGTCACTAATGATGATACTATATAAGTTCGAATGCAAATGAGCCTTGCTTGATGCTTGATATTGGTGAGAGTTCAGTATTTGGCCCGAAGGGCCACCAACTGATTCGTCGATTATAGTAGGTCGTAAAACTGTAAGTCATGTACCTATAAGAATTGGGATAAAATAAAAGTGAATCACAGCGGTGAACTGTGATGTCAGGATAGAAAAATCCTGAGAGAAAGTGAGTCCAAAATCAGTTTTGGAACTCTGGAAGTAGAGGACGAAGAAGCTTAATAAGCTCCTCGTCCTTTAAAAGTTCTTTCATCTCCTTGAAGAGCTGCAAAAATATGGTGGCAGTATCGGTGGCTTTCACGGGACAAGTTTTTCTTGCTTTCCTGGGTCTTGCACCGCAGCCCGAAAAACAGGCTGGGTGCTCACCATTACGGTTGACACAGGTAGCCGGAGTAGTTCTAGGCTTCGTACACTGGTACGAGAAGTGGGCACCGGCGCATTTCATGCAGACTGGGTTGGTTGCAGGGCAGATTCGTTGCGTGTGTCCATATTGTTGACATCTGTAGCACTTAATCTGGAATCTTTCTCCACGGAAGCGTTCTACTCTCACTGGCTTTTCTAGAACTGAGCAGATGTTGAAAATATTTCTGGTAGTACTGTTGTGTGATTGGATGATCATAAAACGTGGGAGGGGCCTAAGCTCCTGACCTCTCCTTCTTTTAAGTTGAACTATCTTCTCTGGTAAAAGTCCAAAGTTTCTAAGATATTTTTCCAATTCCTGAGAATCGGTATCTATATCTAATCCTCTAATAAGGATCTTGAGCTTTTTACTCGATGAAGAGTCACTAGAAGATGCAATTTGAGTGGGAGGGTCCACCGTCGCCGTAGCTTCGGCTTCTTCCTCTTTCTCCGCTGGTGCTGGGATCGCAGGGATAGCGGGAGCTGTAAATGGATCTGGGCGGTTGGTTTCGCCATCTGATTCTGAGTGGACTTGCATCGCCAGGTTGACACAAGCTTTGGTTTTCTTTTTCTTTCTCTTCTTCTTTTCGGTGGTAGCCGGAGTTACTGTAGTTTCCATTTCTATGGAGCTCTGATGTTGTTCCTTAGGCATAATGCTGGGTGTTGATGCTGATTCTGGATTTTCAGTTTCCATCTGTTCTACTGATGTCGAAGAGGGCTCAGTCTGCTGAGGAATTTCAGTCTCTGTAGTAGTGTTAGTCTTTTCAGCTATCTTTGAAATAGAAGGTTCTCTAGCAGTCCGTTCCTCCTTCATTTTCAGATATCGATCGAGCGTATTTTCATAGTAATCATCATCTCCGGTTTTGTTGAATTGATCCAAGTAGTTTTTCTTATTTGCAGTCGCACTATTGATTAGGTCGTCGATGTTTTCACGAGATGCTCTTTTTTCGGCATAATTGTAGCAATTCCTTTTAATCTCGTCATGATCTAGTTTGGGAGGTGGCTTACTAAACATGCGTTTGCCTACGGGCCCAAATCTATGATAGGAAGACATATCAGCACGGGAGCTTGGTCATAAAACAACCTTACTCCTCGGAAGTTTCAAGAGAGAATCTGCAAATGAGTGTTAATCACTCACAGTATTTAAACATATCTTGAAAGTTGAAGTATTATTACCTATTTTTTGAAAGTTGAGGTGTTATTACCTATTTATCGAAATTAGAGTAAAAGTGTTTTTAAAGCCAGATTTCGGCTACGGTTATGAAAATTCGTGCACTCGATCCCTTCACGTGTGAGATCACAGAAGACGTTTTCCGAGAAAAGGGGTGAGAATGGAATTTCCGGGGGAGAATGTCCCAATTGCACTAAGGTTTAAAGGGCGATGCATAAATTGGATCAGGATTTTATAAACTGGATCAGGATTTTATAAATTGGATCAGGATTTTTATAAATTGGATCAGGATTTTATAAATTAGCTTGTGACTCGATGTCACATAGTCATTGAATGATCATAATTCTTTAATTGAATAATAATTGGATAATTATTAATATTCAATTTGTCATTACGAGACTGCTAATGAGGCTGGACATTTCGTTTGAATATGATCTAGCACATTATAAGTGCAGTGCTCTAAATAACTTCTGATCCAATGTTCAAGGGAGTGACCTCAATATTGCATTAACCTAAAAAAGGAAGATGATATTTTAAGTTACGAAATCAGTCGCAAAAACGAACTTTCACTAAATAGACAGACATACCTTTCTTAAACATACCTTTTTTATTCGGATATTAACGCAAAATAACCGCAATTAGAGAAATATAGTCCCAATAGTTTGGTCAGTAGAGCAATCTGAAGTTTGCACCCCAAATTTTAATTTTATTTGTTGCGCATTGAAAACTTTTTGTACGCAATTTATGAAATTCGGTTATCTAAAATTAATTCCAACAAAAAATAACTTTAAGTAAGTATTTTTTTTTTTTATTAGTTTATTTAGTAATAGTCGAAAACATTTTGAATCATAAGGTATAAAATGTTTTAAATAATTTTGATAAATGTAATTTTACGCGAAAAAATACAAAATTTGAGTATAATCGATTGAATAGTTCCTGAGAAATCAAATTTTAAAATATAATTTTTTTTCTCCTGAAGATCCGATTATTAGATCAAAGGTTATTCAGGGTGCTTTGTTTATGTTTTTGCGCACTGTTTAAAACAAATCTTTTATTTCCAATTACAGACATCCCCCAAATCAATTAAACAACAATACTTTTTAAATATCGAATTAAACTCCGAAATATCATTACTAGAACACGTCTCTGTGTAACGTAACGAACTATGTAATGAACACGTTTTTATGTACCGATTAGCTTGTTTTGGTATGTTGGTAGAGCATTAAATTTGGGATGTTGCAACAGATTAAATTTAGGTAATGGACGAGCTTGTCGTTGTTCTTTCAGCCCTAGTCAGGTAAACTCAATGATCAAGGTACTATGGATGCGCTACCGAATTAATATTTCTAAATCAAAGTAAAATTAATGGAGAAAAGATTTCGATGGTCGGTAAAAGATCGACGCCAATTCCTCCTCTTATTACTGACTCCAATGATGTTTAATAGATTTTGATAACAGTTATAAATGGTATTTTAATAGTTGCTGTATTAATAGGTACAAAATATACTAATATAGGTATTTCCTATCTACGGATGTTAAATTGTTTTACGCCTCACCCCCAGAAAGAAATAAGTAGCGGAGAAAATTGCTCAATTGTGGTATATTTTGACTATCATGAGTTATCAATTGTTATGCTAAATGATAATGAATGTTTAAAATATTTATTTTAATGGGATGAACTTCCCAATCTTGTTTTGCTTCATCTTATAGCCCAAAGTCACCTGAAAATATATATAAAAGGCAGTTATGAAAAAAATCACTACAAATGTACTTGTGGCAAACCTTAACTTTTAACATTATATATAGAGTCAATGCGAGCAATTATGAATGCATAGGAGGTATTTGACGGAAATTTATTACTAAATAAAAAGAGCAGTAAAAATTGGATTAGTAATAAAATTCTAAATATTTCAAGATGTATATTAGTTATTCAATGTTTCATTCACAGTTACCAAGAAACGGCGTTTACAATGACCCACCATTTTGAGGTAAGTGTGAATTTTATTGGGGGAAAATACTATACAATCATCGACGTGGTCTATGTAAACAAATAATAATAAATGTTGCTCACATTTGTCCGCTTTCATAATTCTTCCGTCAGAAATAAGGATTCGCAATTGATTTTTTTTTCAAATAATACAAATGTTTATGAAAATGTCGGGTGGAAATGAAATTTTCAGCTAAATCAGGTACTGTATTTTTTGAGTTCGAACACAACTTTTAAGGAAGATTTTACTTATGCTTGTTATGCATCAAAGACGTGGGAATTCCCCCGAACATAAATTCAAAATTACCTCTTTTATTTGAAATATTTCGGGTGATTGTAAACCTGAAAATATCAAACATAAAACAATTCACTACCGAATTTTACAATTAAAACCGTAGATTTAAGGTACAGATTTTTTTTATTATTCAATAGTTTTATTTTATATTTTTTATTAATAAATTTTTTTTCATAAATTGATAGTTTTATACATATCTATTTGTATATTTTTTATGAATCTATAATTTTAAAGTTAAATATTTATATTCATTTATTTATTTTAATAAATCAGTTGTTCTTCAATATACATTAATATCCATATTTTTATTTTACATAAATCAACATTTTCTTAGATTCCAATTATATGTATTTGTTTCTTTAAATCTATAGATATCCAATATGTAATAGTTTTTCAATACAGATTTATATACATTTAACTTGTACGAGACTTTTATTTTAATTTTACCGAATCATTTCTTTGCTGCAGAATCTGCTTTTGCATGTATTTTTAAACCCAATAATTTTAACTGATTCCTTTACTTTTCCGATACTATCTATCGATTGCGAAAGAATCGATGCAACTTTTCACCTACTTTCCCACGTGTTAGGGAATAGGTTAAACCACTTTTTCCCACGTCGCAAACTTTCTCAAAGAATACGAAAGTTCTCAAATTAAGTCTTTTTTTCCTATATGGCAAAAAAAAATTTTTTTTTTTAAATTATTATTTGGATTAACAAAGTGTTCTTTTGTTTTTCTAAAAATATTAAGTTATAAGAAGATGGATTAAATAACAATTAGACTTCGAACAAATGATATAATATGTTTGATGATGATTTGATTTAAATGATAAAGGGTGATGTACTAAATGGAGTGATAAAGTGATTGAATCCTTCAGTTCTTGACTTCATCCCTCAAGATATGTTAACCATTTATTTTTTTTTGAAAGATATAAAACCTACCACAACTGAAGTATTTAGAACCTGAGGTTTCTAAGTGACAAATTTTGAAAAATTAAGTTTTTGGGGAAATATTTTGCCATTAAATTCCACACATTTAGAAATTATCCAAATTTTTTTTTTTAAAAATATATAAAACCGTGGCACAAGTGTTGTATTTAGTACCGGAGGTTTCCAAGTGACAAATTCGGGGAAAAAAAATTGAGATTTTGGGGAAACATTTTGCTATTAAATTCCCCCAATTTTTGATAAAGAAGATACTTAGCCCTCAGACTTTATCTTTGAAGTATCTTTGTAGTATCTTTGAAGTGAAAGAAGTTTCGGCGAGAAACTATCAACTAACTACCGGTTTCTTAATCTTAGACAACCTGTCTTTAGGTATCAAGTTGAAAAGCTAGGAGAGCGGACGCTGCGACACGAACAGTTTAAAATAGTATTTTCAAATTTTTTAATTTCACAAATTCGAAGCTTGCGGACGAGATATAAAGGAAACTCATAACCATTATTTTCAAATATCAATGTAAATATTACAGTTATTTTTTTTTAATTGATTAAAATATCAAATAGAAACTCCATCCACTCACTTTCTTCCTCCCAGTTTCCTGATAACTGGAAATCAGTTGCGTCAAGATTCTTATGTAAAATTTCAGAGAATTAAAAACAGAAAGTTTCTGTAAAAATAGAAAGTTTCGTGATAATTGGAAAGCAGTTGTGTCAGGATTTGCAGACAAAATTACAGAGAAATAATTATAAACAGAAACTTTCTGTAAAAATACGGAACATATTCCCAGGATACTGAGTAATTTTAGGGAAATAAAACCTGTAAAACTCTGTAAATTACTTTCCGGCTCTTTGACAGCAAGATTTTTCTTTCTCTGAAACCTTCTAAGAGTTTTCATTAGAATCGAATTCGAGCCACTAAGTACAAATTTACCCGACACCAAGCTTTTAGAACGCTGATGCAATCCCTGGTAGAAGCCACGGTTAGCGGAATTTCTGCCACCCACGCCGAATGGATAGCCACCTATGAAGCAAATAGCAATATACTTTGAAATATCTGAAAGAAAATATCTTTTTAGAGAAATATACAGGTTAAGATCGGTATTTTTCGTTAATGTGTTATCGAGAAATCGGTTTGATCGTTTACAGAAATGTTATAAGAAATGTTTTATTATGCATTGATATCTCTTTTCTAGGAAATGTCTAAATAAATGGATGCATTTATCAAAATTCCAGGAAAACCAATCCCAATTCGTTCGAAAACATTTCCCTGATTATGTAAGCAATTCACGGTAGATTCAATCACTTAATAGTCGGAGGAGAAACTATTTCTTCGCAAGTGCCCTTAAAATAAAAGAAAAAAGAAAAATAAGCCCTAAGTGGTATCGAATCAGGTACATTATATTGCTCATTTGAGCTTCTCGTCTACCTGATTCAAATAAGTCAAATAAAAAAAGATTTCACTTGCACTGATATTCCGCGTAAAATATTTTCCAAACTTTTTTTATAATTATTGCGCATTAGTTTAGGTCTAAATGAGTGAAAAATACTATAGTTAGCATTTTAATAGTTTATGGTTATGAAATACAGCATGAAACGCCGGTGTTTTTTTTTTTTTTTTTTTTACTGCGTTAGAGGTAAAATCTTCCCAACACTCCTCACTTACAAACAATATTTATTTTATTTTTAAATTTGCACTTATTTGCAGATGTTTTTAATGAAGAGAAACAGTTAATCATCATTGAAATTTCTTTAAATTATAAAATCAGTTATTGATAACTTTTTGAATAAGAAAAAAAAATTCAAACTACTTTTTTTTTAAATTTTATATTGTAGTACAAATATAATTCCGATGATCTAGCAGATTTTTAGTAACTATAAGGTTGTTTTTTATTATTAAAGAATACCAAAATAAGTTTTTGCTTATAAATAGATCATCAGCAAAATAATATATGTAAAAGGGAGTCCCATCTGTGTCAAGACGGTGTCCCATTTGTGTCAAAGAGATATTAATTTTTGATTGAGCATAAGTAACCCGTGTCAATCATTTTTCATACTTTGAATAATTCGAATCCATCATAATTATTTATCACGTTGTATCAAATATCTGGTTTTACACCGTCCATTAAAAATACAACTGGCATTAATTGACAGTGCACTGAAAAAGTATGGTCAAACTACCAGAATATGGTAAAATTTACGGTATTTCTGATTCCATGGGAACTCCAAAGACCTCCGTAATTTTAATCAAAACTATTTGGTAATGATTTGATAAAATAACAATTAAATAGATTTATAATATGTGATAAAAATTAGGTAAATGTTGTAAAATTTGGTAATGATACATTCGAGCATGGCATAAAAACCATTTATTTAACTAAATTCATTTTTCAGTTCCATATTTTTTACTAAATGTGTATTAAATTATAAACTCGCACTAAATGCTGGAAAATATTTGTATATTTTATTCAATTAAACTTACATTGAAGAAAATATTCTGATAAAATTACCGTACTGTATGGTAATGAAATTTCTAGCAAAAAAAATAATCATAATTCTGGTTAATAAAACAAAAATATTCTACATTTAAACCATTCATTTAGTTGGTTTTTGATCCAAGGTAGCATTTTATCGGAAATTCTAGTTTTCAAAATTATAGTTCATATTACCCCTACATTTAATAAAAATTGCAAGTCTGAAATGTAAACGTAACCGTATATGCTCTAAGGTATCATGATAAAATTACGAAATTTTAACAGACTCACTAAATTTTACCACACGTTATAAAACCATATTTTATTGTTAATTTTACCAAAATCATTGCTAAATGTTTCGCTAAAATTTCCGACCTTTTTTGTGTTCCCATAGAGAAGAATCCCAGAAACACTATTGATTTTACCACATTCTGGTAGTTTTGACCTCTCTTTCCTCGTTACTACAAATGAAATAATTTTAAAAACGTATAAACTATTACATTATTCATAGTTTTTTTAAGGTGATTAAAAATAATTACATAATTGCTTTTACTCTTCCATCGCGCAAAAGAGGTAAATCTGATCCGTACATAAGAATAGAAATAATAGGCAATTCGTTTCTTGAATTTCTTCTCAAAAATACTTTTCGAAAATTTTTCGGGTGAAGAAGTTTAATATTTGGGCATATAAACATTATAAAAATAAAGAATATTATAAAGTATCAGAAACGTTAACCATATTCTTTTAGCTATGACCATACTTTTTCTCAGAATAGAATTTTCAAAGATACCATGGTGATTTAAGTCTTAAGTATGAAAGTTAATTGTCAATTTATGGTCTTGTCATATTAAAAAAAAAAGAACCTTGCGAGTTTCAGATTGAAATATTTGAAAAATAATTTATCGAAAAATTAAGCTTCCGAATGATACCCTAGTGTAGAGATGATAGCAAATATAAAATTGAATTAAATTTACTTATAATAAAAGATATTGTGTGGTGATCTTCGCTTGGTAAGTTATCTGGCCAACTACGTTGTAGTTCTGTCAAAGCGATCTCATGAAATTCATGTCATTGATCAAAAGAAAGAAGAAAAAAAACAGTTTTCTGGAATATAAGACAGGTCCATGATGAAAGAACGGAAATAATGGTTGTTTGTATTAGGATGGGGAATGTAAATGGAAATCCGGCCGGACAATTGTATAAGAAAAGAAAAGAATGCTCTTGGTGGTGTGTGTACATTACATTAATCCTGATAATAAGAAAGAGCCTTGATGGAAGAAAAACATGAAACATCGAAAACTATCAACTTGCATTCGTGTTATTTTTTTTTTTATCCATCTGAGAACAATCGATTCTGATATTTATCAAAATAGTATTTCAATTACCTTTTGTCATGGTTTTTTGGAATACAACATGAATGGCTAACTTGTTTCATGACATGCTTTAAATGGAAGAAATACATAAAAAACTATTGAAAAATCTATCTGTATTACATAGTCGGTTTCGGGGTTCAACATACTATTGAGCTTAGTGGCTCAGGGGATAGAGCATTCACCACTCAATGAAGTGATCCAGGTTCGATTCCCAGCGATTTTATACGAATTACACACCCTGATCGCACCGACCGCTGTGCTGACGTAAAATTTTCTCTGTGGTGTGTGGATCATGGGTTAGAATACCCTTGCTCTCAGGCGAACCGTAGGAGGTTTTTTGTGGTTTTCCTCACCGTGTAAGGCAAATGCGGGTTAGTTCCATCAAAAAGTTCTCCACTAGGGCAAATTTCTCCCAATACTTGATCGAAGAGTTTCCTTGTCTCCTAGATTGGGTTCAAAATTATAACGCTACGGGGTTGAATATTAGTGGTCGTAAGCTTAAAAATTAAAGCTCACTTTTATTTTTGAACTTAATGCTTTCACTTTTACTTTTGAACTATCTGGTGTAGACATTGAGAAATGAACATAATTCCGGCCATTAGAAATAGATTTTATTTAAACTTTTGGCGCATTACTTTCGAACTCTACGTTTGGAAAAATTCACGGGCACGAAAAATAGAGGGCGAAACTTCACTATGCCATTTCGATGGAAGCAAAAAGGGAAATCATTCCACACAGTTAGAATATTTAGATAACGTTGAACTCTATTTTTGATTAATTGAAACCATATTATCGTGCTACTTAATCATCCTTAAACTTGATAAATAATGATTGTGTGATTATATGATTAAATTTGAATGCATCACCTCATTAGGATTATAGTGAATGTTTAGAGTATTGCAGTTCAAAGTACTGGAATTACAACCGCTGAACATTTAAATAAGTTTTATTGGAAATTTATATAGAATTTTTTAATGCTGTTCTTCTGTAAACTAAAATTTTGAACAAAATTAAATTTCTTTTTGTATTAAAAAAGGAGAAAATGTGTTTCGTAAAATTAAAGAAAATATAAAAATTCTGAAGTTGCTTAGTTTAAAAAATTTATTTGCAAAATTATTATTTATTTCTTTTCTGGAACTACTCTTTAGGAATCTTTATTAAAATCTGTTCTTTGTAAAAAAATAAGCAGTTTTCTTTTTACTCGCTTGATGTTTTTACTCTAAAAACCATGCAACCTACTTTTACGAATTTAATTGAAAATTTTATTTCTTATATTTTTCTTTTCGAAACGAATTTTACTAAGAAACGTAAACTTTTATATAAACTATACTTTGCACTCCTAAATTTATATATAGTAAGAGAAAAAAATATTAAATTAAGTTGAAAAAAAGCATTTGATGCTTCTGTTAAGTTTAAGAGGACATCGTATAGAAATATTCAGATGATTCTTTTTTTGCTGCTAAAAAAAAGTAACTGATAATTTTGTTTGTAAACAAAGGATCACTAAAATAGAGTTAGTAGACATCATATCGAATTGTAAAATGAATATCCAGTAATAAAACACAATATATACAGATCTAAAAAGGTTACATTTGGAAAAAACGTGATCTAAATATTATTTCAATTTCTGAAATTGTATTAGATCCGGATCCCATATATTTCGTTGAAGATTTAAATCTGAAGAATAGAAAAGTTATAAAAAATGAAAGTTAGAGTAAATGTTACTGTGAAAGCACAAAGTCTGATAAATTCTATGTTTTATGAGTAATTCTTAGGATTCATAAAAATGTCTCGGCTGGCAACTGCTAGGTTTTACTCTGAAATTTCTTTAAAAGGCCGAAAAAGAATCACATTAAAAAAAAAAAAAAACAGTAAAACTTAGGATAAAAATTGCTCAGGAACTCCTTGATTTTACTCTGAAGTTTCGGTATAAGGCCGAAACTAAATCATATTAAAAAATTCTATGTTTTACCAGTAAATCTTAGGATTTATAAAAGTGGCTCGGCAACTCCTTGATTTTGATCTGAAGTTTCGGTATAAGGCCGAAGCGGAATCATGTGAAAGCTTATTTCGAACTTTCATCAAGCCACTTTGGTAGAAGCAAGGTCTCACCGGAAAAACCTGATTTTTACGAAAAGGGGTGGGTAACTACTACGTTAGTTACCTCATAGGTTAAATCAAAGACTGAAATGAAATCATATTAAAGCTTCAGACTTAAAGTGTGCCACTTTGGTAAAATCTAGGTTTTACCAGACTTTGGGTATTTATTGTAATGTAAGTTTTACTCTACTTAATAAATTGTAACTCAAAATTCAAGCAAAAGCTAATTTTGAATTTTAAAAAAAAAACTTTATTTTTATTGAAAATTGGAAATTTTTTTATTGATTCTTAGAACAATAGTATATACTTTGATTCAATACATAGTCATTCACGTTTAGCAAATCTTGAGAATAGGCGCCCATTTTTAAGCGCTTGAAACATGTCTTTTATTCCCATCTGAATATTTTTGAAATAAATGTACTCGTTAAAATACGCATAAATAAACTATTCATAGCACCGAGGAGTCCCTAGTGATATATTCGACAAAAGGCTGATTAGTTAATTTAAGCGTATCTTTTTTTTTCTCTTTTTTTTTTTTTTTTTGAAATTTTCTTTGACTTTATTACATGATTTAGGCCAAGTTTTGATGGTAGCCTTACCATTCAATTTTACCTCATTCTTCTAAAAACTAAAGGGTTTGCTCGCTATTACTTTCATATAACTATGCAATCTTCATTTGGTTAAGTTATTCAACCCTCAGCTTTCATACTGTAACTATTTTTTACGCTTTTTTTATAATATATATTATAGTCCCAGCAACAAGCTCGCTGCTTAATAGCCAACTCTGGAACTAGCTCATTTTTTTCGGACATTCACTTCAGTCTTGATTCATACCCCGTTTTTTTTTATTTCTTTTATAGTATGAATTTTTTTTATGTACTTAAGTCATTTTATATTATTAGGTTATTAGTCCTTATTTGATTAGGTTAGAGGCTACATTCTTGCTCGCTATTGCATCTTGCAAATTTATGACATGCTAAGAAATTCTTAATATAAATATATAAAAGGCAAATATAATTGTTTTATTAGTAAGACTAAAAAAATTTCAAAACGGAAATTTTGTGAAGAAATAGAGAAATAATGTCAACCGGAATTATTTCCGGCCTCGAATAACGGAAATATTTCCCGCAGCCATGTAGGTTCCTCATTCTATTTTTTTCTTCTTCTTATTTTTTTTATTTGAACGTCTTTTGACTTGTATTCCATCTTAAGAGGCTCTTAACAACGCCGCTAACAGCGTCAGCTACCATTATTAACAGCAGTAAGGGAAGCTAAACTTAAACTACCTTTTCCAATAGACATTTCAAAACTATGAAATAAATTTCCATCATAAGTCCCAAAGCGCTGGGAAATCGATTTATTTCGAATTCCGGGTTATATAAACTTATCCTCTTCGTCATTTCCTTCTAAATGAAGAAGGACATTATTCTCGAATTGGAAGGACTTGTTCTCACTTCTCCTGTACTAATCAACAAATCCATCATTTTTTAAGGGGAAAAAAAAACATTAATCATAGAAAAACGACTTTAAGTCGATGGACTGCGTTTTCGATTAAGTTTATGAAATTCCAATAGAATTCCAAACGCCCCCTCATGAAATACTTCAGATGGAGAGATAAAGAACTAAAAAATAATAATAAAAGAGATCAGAAGATTCTGCTGCACCCTTTTGTAAGATTCTGAAAAGGATGGTTGTTTGCATTGTTCAGAATAATGCAGAACTATTTTTATTGCTTTGTTTTTCCGGTTCATAAGGTTTATTTTATTCTAGTGTATATCGTATTATTAATTTGATTTTTATCTTCTTTTTAAAATGTAATTCTTCTTTTTTGAGAATTTAAATTTTTTTGCCTCTTCATTTTTTGACTTCTTTTTTCCCCTTTTTTTTGTAAATATTTAGTCATTAATTTTTATTATTTTTTAGAGATTTCACATAAAGGTTCATCTTCAGCAACGGAAAGATTTGTTTATAAAGTTTTGTAAACCTTGTTTATAAATTTAACCTATCTGGAAATGACAGTCGACAAGTTTCAAGTGCTTCCAAATAGGCGCCCATTTTTCACTTTTTTTCTTCTCATTTCAGACGAAAAAGAGAATAAAAAAAGTTATAAAAACGCAAAGTTGCCGAGGGAAAAGTGGGAAAAGAAAGGTGAGAAACAAAACTAGAAAAACCACAAATCTTGGGCATAAATTCAATTTCAAAAATACCAAAAACAATTCCTTCTTAGTTACATCACCTCATCTTAATACTCTAGAATCTTATTTTATTCATGTGAATGCTGATTCCATTGTTAACGACATTTCTTCCTCACCACCTCTCCATGACGCGTGGAAACACATTTTAGCCTGGTTGTAGTTTTTTTTTTTTGTTGTTCTGTTTTTCACCTTTTTTTTCTAGAATGTTATTTTTCTTAGTTTTGTTTCACACCTTTATTTTTTCATTTTTTGAAGGCAATTTTACCAACACTTTTGTTTCTTCTCATTAACGTCTATAAAGTCTTGAAAATGGGTCTATTTTAGAGAGTTTAAAACATGTCGACTGTGATTTTCATTCAGTCTATTTTTGAAGCGAATGAATTTTTAATAATATCTTAATGCTTCAGTTTTTTAGAATAATTTATTTAAACGATCAATATTTAGTAAAATGTTTTGTTTCATTTCATTACCTGAAATGTAACAAAAAATATTCAAAAATAAGAATTAGTGTCTGATCGAATAAAAAAAATAAATTCTAGCATAATGGAAATAGAAACCCTTTGCAAAACAAAACAAAAAAACAACTCGAAGACCTTATTAACACTCTAAAAAATTTCACTACTTGATGATGGTCAATGACTGGCAAAAAGTGTTGCAGTCAGTCACCATAAAAATTAATGTATGCCTGCAAAACTAACATGACACTAAAAATACAGGTCCACACGTAAATATTTTTCAAGTGGAATATATATATATATATATATATATAATAACAGGGCTACATCCCTGTTATCAGTGGTGTATTTAGCTTTAATAATGCAGTCGTAAGCCATGATACACTCTAAAAAGCTTTATTAATGGTAGTAAGCTGGTATCGATAACAATTCACATCCACACTCCGCAAGGGAGGGGATGGACAAGACTTTGGACAATTCCGGAACAACTTATCAGGATCAGGGGATGTTTTGTACGGCCTTAGAGATATAGGTAAATCTGAGGTTAACTTGACTCTTTGTGGTTCCATTCTGATTTCTCCCACGTCGTGTTTATGTTTTGCAAAAATATCATCATAACTTTTTAAAATTTCTTTTAAGTCCACATTTTCTATTTTTTTCTCATTTTTTATTCTTTCGTCGATATTGACCTGATAATGTGTGCACTCATTACCTAGTACTATCTTCGAATCATTTGAACTTTTTGGACCTTCTTTCTTTTTCCTATTTTTCCTTTTCTTTTTATTTTTGTTATTCTTAACATAATTTTTTTCAATGTTTACTTTTACTGAAACATCTTTAACTTTTATTTTTTCAAAATGTTTACTTTTATTGAAACATCTTAAACTTCTATTTTTTTCAAAATGTTTAATTTTATTGAAACATCTTAAACTTTTATTTTTTTCACCATTTTTAACCCTAACACTTTGAGAATTTTGCTGTCTAATGTGCAAAGATAAGTTGTCACTGTTAGAATTAGCAGAGGTGATCAATCTCTTACCAAATTGAGTAACAACTGGCCCGACACAGTCAATAGACAAACAAAATCCTTGCAAGTCTGCAACCCTATAATAAACATATGGTAAATCAGTATCAATTATAAAAAACTTAGCTGATTTAATAATTTCGCCTATCTTAAGGGGAAACTCACAAATTTTGTTAAGTGTTAATTGTCCTTTCATTTGGATAACATTTAATTCCTTACATTTTTTAATAGGAATATTTAGTTTTGACACAAGGTCTTTTGGTATTATATTCAATGTTGACCCGGTATCAACATTCAATAATATCTCTTTTTTTACATTTTCATTTTGTTTTGGTTTTGATTTTGGACGTCCATTTAAGTATTTATTTTCCACTTTATATCCATTTAGGTATTTATTTTCAACTTGATATCCGGATATTATTAATTGTTATTGTTTATTTGTCATATTTTGAACGTTCATTTCAACAACATTAGGGTTGTTTACACACGAGGAGCCCATGTGAAACTGATTCAATAGTCCTTTCTTCGAACAGTATTTACGCTGATTTATTGGAATCTCCTGTGTTGTATGATGTATTTTGGGTTTGGGTACACTCCAAAAAGCTTTATTAATGGTAGTAGGCTGGTATCGATAACAATTCACATCCACACTTCGCAAGAGAGGGGGTGGACAAGACTTTGGACAATTCCGGAACAACTTATCAGGATCAGAACATAATGAAAAGGCCATGCGAAAAGCATTGCTCTCGCTTTTATACTAACACATTTTGGAGTAAAAAGGCACAGTCTTTGAAATACTTGTATCCTTACGCATTAAGGAAAATCATTTCATGCTTCCTTATATGGAAGTGAAAGGGGGAGAGATTCTAAAAATAACTCAATCGTATGTTTATCAGTCTTGAATTCCCAAAATAGAATCTCTCTACGCTTATTCTTTAACAAAGACATTTTATGAAAACGAAAGAGTTTTAATTCTTTTATTAATACAAAAGTATTATAATTTTTGTATTATATATATATATATATATATATATATATATATATATATATATATAGTCACTGACCCTCAATCAACGTTATTGAGGTTTAAGTTATCTATTGTTGGACTCATAAGTTATCTTTAGTTGTGCTCTGTGATAAAATATAGTTTAATATTGCGCACGTTATGGAATCAGAGTTACATGGACATAAATAGTACATCTGGAGTAAATATAGAGTTGTTATTTCAAGCTAAAAAAAAATTAAAAAATTGAAAATGAATATGAATTGTGCATACTCCTTTTTTATATAATTTTCTTGAATAAAAATAAGAAGTACTTTTATGACCGTTTTCTTGAAAATAATAAGATCGTTAAGGGGCTAAATACTACTTAATACTTAATATCAATAGAAGTACACGAGAGGTTTTGTTTATAAGATTTCAGAGAACATTTTTAAAGTGCACTCGTTATTATTGTTAAAGGGAGTGAATAGAGAATAGAATAAGAGCGAGCGTATTCAACAGACTTTCGTAAAATTGTAAAAAGGGGTGGTTAGCATTGTTTGTTCGAAGTACATGCAAAACTATTTTTATTATTTTAGTTTCCTGAATATAATCGTTTCTTTACATAGTTGGATATTGTAGTGTAAATATAAATTTTCCCTCGTTTCTGAAAATGTATTCTAGTTTCGGGAAAATATTTTTTATTTCCAGGAAATGCTTACGCATTATTAGTACTGTATTTTATTACATGGCTTCATTTTTATTGTTTGTAAATTTATTTAGAATAAATTCGCTTCTTACTGATCAGGGTACATGCAGATTAGCTTAAGTTTTATGACCAAAAACTTATTTCTGTTTTAGTTTCTCGTTAAAGGGAAAATTAGTAAAACATTACAAAGGCAATATTATAATTTTATATTTTAAGCATATTACATAAATTTGAAATGTGTAAAAGGTGTTTCACAATCATCACAATCAATATGCATTTTGTAGCCTTTTACGAAAGTCGTAGTTTAAAAGCCTCCCAACCACCGTTAAGTTCATATTCTCCTCAAACCTGAAGCAATATGCGAAGTTATCGAAGAAATTCGAACCTTGCTTGCCTCCCACCATTTTGGGTTATTTCGTCCTACTTCATGCTGTTACAAAAAATATCAAAATATTTTTTTTGTGAAGTTTGTTTAAATAGCACGTATAACACTCAAATTCAAGCACGTACTCAAATGCAGACAATAAAAGTACGGACTAACAGTGCATATTCTTATTGTCACACTGGAGTCCATGCTTAATGCTACTGCGTAGTGTAACTGATAATCAGATAAACCAAAATATTGTAAAGCCTGTACATTTAGGTAGTTAGACTTTGGAAGGCAACTTTTTGCTTAGCCCTTAAAATCTTCTCTTTCTGAAGTGCCTATAATGTAAATAAATAGATTAGAAGCACATATGTTTGCATACATACATACATACATACATATATATATATATATATATATATATATATATATATATATATATATATATATATATATATATATATATATATATATATGATAAACATTAGTGATCTTAATGTAAGAAAAATTTTGAGTTTAAAGATGTTGCTTAAATAATCATCAAAACCGATTAAATAAATATTATTTTCTAATACTAGAATATCTCATATGTTTTATGTGTAAGTTCTCTAAAAATGTGAAGACTTATTTTCTAATTTATCTATGATTAAAAAAAACAACATGTTCTGCAAGTTTTTATGAGTGAGTCGAGTTTTAACTGATGTGAGTTTGTAACAGTTATTTAGGACTGTTAGGTCAAGTTTAGGCTACCTTTAGCCAGCATGTTTATTCTGCAAATTGCGTAAAACTTCAATGTACAGAAAAGTCACAGTTTTGAGAAAATGAAAAGCTCCTGTGGTTTTATTTTTAAATATTTAAAAACTTACTCCGCTGCTGCCTTATCTGGGCTCATTGAAATTTCTAAAAACTGAGAATAAAATATTGATTTCGATAATTTTCATCAAGGTAGTAAAATCTAACCAAATTGGCGTTTTTCAAAAAAGTTAAATTACTTTTAAAATATGTAAGTTATTTGTCCGTTTTAAATTCCATATTACTCTTCCCGGCACGATGGCATATATTGCTTAAAATTATAGATTTGCTTTAAGTGTAAGGTATTTAAATTGTGTGTTTTTTTTATTTTCCATCTTGAAAGATTTTTGAAAAACTATGCTAATGATTTTCCTCTTGGATGAAAAAATATCGCTACTTTGGCATTTTTAAAAAGTTAATAATTCTTAAATATGATTTCTCTCTATTCTAAAGATCAAATAGGGGAGTGTCGGGTACCCCCGCCCACTGCCAATTTCATATGTATAGAATATTTTTTCAGGTCAATGGGCCATCGGACATTAATTAGTATATTAAAAAAAGATTATTTTCAAAGTTTCAAGTATTTATGCAGCTGGTAACATGGTAAACAATAGTTTTGAAAATATGTTGAATACAGTAGTCAAATTTTTTAAATTTCTATTTTTTTAAGTTAAACTATTCTTTTTTTGGTTTATTCTTTTTGCATTATTTAATTAGATGATAAAACAATAGAAACATACAAAAAAATGTATTATTACTCAATATTATTCAGAAATATAAGCAATACTCCTTAAGTGGGCGGGGCTACCCGACTCTCCCCTATCTGTTTATAGCAAAATGATATATATAATTATATCATTTAAAGTTTTAGTTTTGGTCACGCGTAAAGCACTTTAGTTAGGATTTTTTTTGGTTATTTTTTTTGTCGTAAGATCTTCGAAAAATACAGTTAAGACATTGTTCTGAGAACATTTTTAAAACAAATTTCATCAGAAAATTTAGGCAACGTTAATACGCTAAGCATATATTTAAAGAGAACACTTGTTTCAGAAGAGTTAAATGATTATTTTATCACTATGCTCAATCTTTAACACATATGCTATAAGATATCATCCATTACTCTGACCTACATTGTTTTGCTATTTTCTCTAATAATCATTTGGTTAGTTTGGAAAAATATTGTTCTGTCTCTTTTTCTGATCGGTTTTTGCGTCGATTTACGGTATCTTTGTTTCGAAAGATAAAATTGTTTTTCGTTTATCTTATTTTCTTCATGATTTCAAACCTCAGTACTATGTTACATGATTCAAAGCACTAATTCGTGATATTTTCTTAGGTTACATTTAAAATTTTATTAACATTGTATTTTTTACTAAACAATTTTCATACACAAGCTGCATTTTTATTTGCTTGCAGTTTTTAAATAGTTCTTAATTGATATTTTATTGTTATTAAGAATAAATATAAATTATACTCTTTAAATTATCGTTTCTTGTTTGAAATAATTTCGAAAACGTATTTTAATCGTTTGCCAACAACGCCTTCTTTCTCCTTCAGTAATTTAAAAACGAGAATATTCTTCAATTTTCATTTAAAAACCACAGGATATCATTAAATAACGAAACAAATCTAACTATAATAGAAAAATTAAATTAAAAAAACATAATAAAAAGTTTTAATTGGTTGTTTTTAGATAAAAATGCTTTTGTTCTCTATGAATCATTATAATACATAAAATGTTATAAAAAGAGAAACATAAACTTTATTATCTTAACAAAGTATTAAGGTCAAACACGTCTTTCACTTCTGTTGGGTCTTGAGAATGGGCTCCTTTTTTGAGCACTTGAAACATCTAACTTTTTACACTTTAACATTATTTGAATGAAATTAAATTTGTTATTCGTATATAGCTTACTAGTATTAGATGACAAAATGTCATTTTTCTTTTAATCGAATCGCATTTCTGATAATGTGCAAGGTATTAATTTATAAGAATAGTAAAATTATTTGTACTAAAATATTTTTAATAAGCATATTTGTTTCTTTAACGCTTCACTTTCAACTATTAGAATTGATTGTAATCTTTTTCAAATACCTGAAATTATACAAACAAGGATTAGTCATTATTTATTTATTTACTTTTTTGCTACCCAAAAAAAAGCAAACATGCATTTGTACTTTTACTTAAAATAGATTTATATTTAATATTTGACTATTTTCATTCTATTCGTGTCATTTACGATAAAAAAAAACAATTACAATTTTATAGTTACACTCAATTTTTATTTAAAAATTTCATTGGTTTATTTCGATATAAATTAAGTATTTAAAAAAATAATTGTGATTTTTTCAACAAAATAGCAGTAACTCATCAAATTTCTTTTAAATTTCTACATTTTGTTTTCAAATCTTAAAACGTATGATCCGAAATACAAGACGCATAAAATTATACTATTACTCTAGAAAATATAGTTAATACCTTATTTTCCTTGCTGTTAAAATATTTTCTTTGAAATTAGTAAGTTTATTCATTTTCTGTTTACGGTAAAGGGACTTTTAAAAGACTGTTCATAACTAGCTGGCAATTCCTCACAACATACACTTTGTTAAAACAGTTAATCATTTATAGTCGTTTTCGTGCGAACGGAAAATTGTAACATTGAAATCGTGTTCAATTCTAAATTTGAAGCACCCATTGCCAAACACTTTATATTATTGGCGTCATTGAATTACTAGTTCACGGGGAAAATATTTAAACAATATGTATTTGAAATAATATTCGAACGGAAGAAAGGATTTGATTTTATAATATATGTTGGGATATAATTTTCTAATATATAATTGCTAATTTTTCTAGGATTTTTGAGACTATTTTTTTAAATTTTTAAGTTATTTAAAGAAAAATTGTTTGAATTGTTTTAAAATTTTAATATTAGCTAGTTTTTAAAATGCATTTACTCTATTTTTTATATAAATTCTTCATATAATTTTTAATAAATAAGCCTCGGTGATCTACGCCTTAAGGCAGTATTTTCGTAACACTGTGTACCACTGATAAAAAATAATTTTTTTTTTTACTATAAAAAATTTGCACAAAAGTTAAAAATCACAACTGGCTGTTGACACCACTAAATTAACTGTTAACTCTGCCAAAAATAGCCAATAGAAAAATACGTAATCGTAAATTTTCATAACTAGCTTTGTTTTTAAATAAATTTGTTGAAATTTTCGTTTGCTGCAAGATATTTCGCATAAGAACATGTACCCCCACTAAACTGTTCCCGTACCCCTAGGGGTACGTGTACCAAACTTTGGGAAACACTGCTTTAGGACACTGATCGGCCATTGGGAAACTTGAGTTCGATCTCAAACCGGCTCGAAGTTCGCAGAGCTTCAGATCGGTGGTTACGAGGTGGCTGTATAAGAAGTAAAATCGGCTTATGCGCAGTACTGACTAAATTGCCAGTATCATGCTGTTAGTCACGAAATTGGTCGGCTGTTCAACGGCGTTCACAAAATAAAATAAAAAATGACCCACCACCTCCGTGATGGGATTTTACCAACGACCTTAAAAACGTCCTTAATGGCCCAGTAAGCAAGTTTCTGGACATAATGATTTTATTTTGTTTCCATACTGGCGTCAAACAGCCAACCCAACCCAACTCTGAAATTACGAATATCAATGTTCAACTCCGTAGCCTTGTAATTTTGAACCCAATCCAAAAGGAAAGAGAACTCCTGGATCAAATATCGGGAGAAATTAGCCTTCGTATAGTTCTTTTCATATGGAACTAACCCGCATTTACGTTATATGTAGAGAAAAACCACGAAACCCTCTCACGGTTAGCTTGATGACAAGGGGATTCTAACCCATGATCCGTCTATGAGGATATTTTATTTTATTTTATGACCGCCGTAGAACAGCCGACCCAATTTTTGGGTTTACGACTACCAATGTTAAACGCCGTAGCCTTGTAATTTTGAACCAATCCAGAAGACAAGGAAACTCCTGGATCAGTACCTCCAGAGGTGTTGATTTGTAATGGGAACATGGAGGACTTTGAGACTCGACAGATTTAACGTGCATCAGTCACCATTTAATACACGGGGAGTCTTCGACCAGCGGGGACCGAACCTACGAACTCTTGGACAAGGGCCCGGCACCCTACCGACCAGGCTATCCCGGACTAGTAGCGAAAATTTTTTACATTGATTGACTAGCAGCGTTACATAACAGACTCAAAGGATGGACATCGACAATAACAGTACAATATAAAATAGCTAGTCACGTCACATGTATTTTTTTTTGTTTTTTTTTAATTTAAATTGTTTTTTTTGTTTTGTTTTTTTTAATTTTTATTATTAATTTTTTTTTTACATTTAACATAAATGGCCATCACGGGTAGCTGAAAAGCTTCAGACTCACTGCCTGCGCCCAGGGACTGGGAGCAGGGTCAGTGGTGAGGCGTGTGTGGTGATCAGCCACGTTGCCTGCTATTGTGAGCCAGTCTGTGGTTGATTGTGGGGTATGTATGTTTTGCTTATGTTGTGTTGGTTAGGTGGAGTATGTATGTTTTTTTTTTCGGTCAACAGCTTGTGTTGACTGACTGCCTGCCAAATGTTGTTGGTCAGGGGTGAGGCCAGAGTGTATTTTTATGCTGCTGCAATGGTTTGCCTGGAGCCCTGACTCCTCATGATTGTATTTACTGCCAGTATTTTTACAAAGTTATTGTTAGGTTTATGACATATTGTCTGTGATGTTCCTGGTTATGGCAAGAATATTTATTAGTTTTTGCATAATATGCTTGTTTTTTAAACTGTCTGCAAATATCGTTCTGCCTTGTTCGTTGGGTTTTTGGAGGTGGTACGATTCAGTTAGTGGGCAGTCATGTAGGTAGTAACTCGAGGTACCTGTGTCATCGCATGAGCATGTGTCTGTGTTTATTAGCTGCATCCTGTGTAAGAATGAGGGGAAGATGCCATGGTCTATAAGTCGGTCTGTGTCTACTTTAGGGTAAAATGATTTTGTTGTATAGCCTTTTCCATTTTCGTCCCAGTATGCTTGCCAAAGTTTTTGTGTGATGGTTTTAAGTTTATTTCTTAGGATCGATGGTGGAAGCAGAACACCGCTGGGAATCCCGTGACCTGCTGCTGCGTCTTTAGCCGCTAAATCCGCTGCTTCATTACCTATGTGTATTTGTGTGTTGCATTTGCTGACTAGGTGTTCTAGTTGTCTTTGTGTTGTTGCCACGTGTGGGTTTTTTTGTTTCGTTTTTCTAATAGCGTGTATACTAGCCAGACTGTCTGTGAAAATTGTTGCATCTTTGCAGCTGTGTGTCGCTAACCATTTAATGGCTTCTTCGATGGCTAAAACCTCTGTTTGAAACACTGTGTTTTCTTGTTTTAGCGTAAATTTGTATGTATCTGTATGTTGGTTGTTGTGGTAAGCACAGAATGCAGCTCCCACGACATTGTCTGTTTTCGAGCCATCGGTGTAGATTTGTACTGTCGTTGTTTTGTTAGTTCTAGTACTTGTTGGTAGGTTAGTGTATTTATGGCTAGTCTTATGGGCCGGGTGGACCATATGTGTTTTTATCTTTTGTTGATATTCACCCGTTTTTATGTTGTATTGTGTGTTTTCTTGATTGAATCTTAGTGTGTTAGCTGGTAGTGCTTCTTTTTGGATTTGCAGGTGCAATGGCGGTAAACCTGCCAGAACATTCAGACCTGGTGTGGGTGCTGTTTTGAATGATCTTGTTTTTCTGACTAGTAGGGGCCGCTGCACCTTGTGCAGCTCTTTGATTGCGGTTTTATTTAGTTCTGTATCCCATGCTGCTGCAGCGTACGTGAAGGCCTTTTCTGCCACAGTCTTGTACCAATGCTTGAGCATTTTAGTATTAATGCCCCAGGTCCTTGGGGCTAGCTTTATGAGATTGTTGTGTAGTCTTGTGGCTCTTGTTCTAAGTGATTTAATGTGTTCTAGGTAGTTTTGATGATGATCCAATACTATACCTAGGTATTTGATGTGATTTACTGATTTTATTGTGTTACCGTCTATTTTGATTATTGATTGTCTCTGCTTGAAAGGATTATTAAAAGTGTATGACTGAGGATATTTACCCAAGACATGCGAGCCGGTTGCGGAATTCGTATGAAAAAGCTATTGCTGGGATTCGAACCCGGGCCACCTCTGCGGGAGACGAGCACTGTAACCCTTGGTCAACCACGGCTTCAATACTAGTAACAATAGTACTAATTTTATTTTATATTTTACAACCGTCATTGAATAGCAGACCCAATTTTATGTGTACGACTACTAGTGTTCAACTCCATAGCCTTTTAATTTTAAACCAAATTTAGAAGACAAGAGAACTCCCGTATCAAATATTTGGGAGAAATTTGCCTTCTTTGAGGACTTTTTGATGGAACATACCCACATTTGCGTTACATGGAGAGGGATATAGCTTTTTTAAATTTAATTAGTATCAATTTTATTTAATATCCGTCGTTGAGCAGCCGACCCAGTTTTTTGGGTTTACGACTACTAATTTTCAACTCCGTAGCTTTGTAATTTTGAACCAATTCAGAAGACAAAGAAACTCCTGGATCAGTACCCCCTGAGGTATTGATTTGTTTGGGAACATGGAGGACGTTGCGACTCGACAGATTTAAGGTGCATCAACCTAATATAATCTTATACAGATACTTAGTATTTTAGGCTAAATTTGATACCTATACTTTATATTTTTACGATAGATTTCTTACATATCCTTGAAGATATAAGTACAGGAGAAAGTAGCTTGGCTATGGTAAATCTTAAATATCATGAGTTGCCTTAAGAAGCAGCATTATGATTTAGAATACAGTTAGTCCTTATTTTGATGGAATGACCTACTGAAACGTGTGACCTACGTGTTTTGAAAAATCTAATAACATAAAGTCACCGCGAAGGCAAAAAATATAAAACACATTGAAATCATTTTAGCTTTTATTACACCTGGTTTTTGTCTGAAAGTTCAGTGCATGATTTTGTAGAGCTTTATATATATATGTAATACAAAAGCTATAAAATTACTTTTGTATTAATAAAAGCATTGAAACTTATTCATTTACATAAAATGTCTTAGTTAAAAATTAGAGTACAGATATTCTATTTTGGGACTTCAAGGCTGTAAACATGCCAATAAATTATAATTAGATTTATGTTTCAAAAGAAGAGTTATTTTAAGATCTTTCACTTCCATATAAGGAAGGATTAAACGATTTTCGATGAGCATTAAATTATTTGTGATGAGGCGTAGGAATACAAGGAATGCAATATGACTGTCTTCTTACCCATGTATAAAACCTAGGAGCGCTGATTTTTGCGTGGCTTTTTGTGTTTTATGATTACCAACAAAACTCCGTCAGTTTTGACGAGATCTGTGTCTCTCCCCCTCCAGCTGGCTGAGGTTTCACCATCGATTAGTAAATAAAAGATTGTGCAGAATCTGGACTCATATTTCATGTAATTTTGACTATTATTCCCACAAAAATAACGGGGTTTTGCTCTGTTATTATATATATATATATATATATATATATATATATATATATATATATATATATATATATATATATATATATATATATATATATATATATATATATATATATGTTATTGGATGAAATTTTCTTGTTGTATCATGTTAAAGAAGATAAAAATATGTTGGGAAAAAGAAAACTATTTGTTGTATTTAATATAAAAGAATTTCAAATTTCAACATTCCTTCAAGAATTCTATTTCTTTTTTCAAGGCCAAAATACAAAAAAGAAAAAGAATTGTTCTGGGTTTCAGTTTTTTTCTTTAAACTCAAAGTTATTTTTTTTAAAAAAAGGAAGCTCTATTCTCTGTAGTCCGGATTTCCGAAGTCACGACCGCAACTCTCTAATCCCAGAGACGTAAATATATTGTATTGGTTCATATTTTAAGCTGCCCTTATAAGAGGACACAGTTTTCTTTGCCAAGAGATTAAATGCTTCTGCAATTTAGAAACTTTACTTTAATGAAAGTATGTGTATTGTATTTTATTGCGAATTTAGTACCTACTTATACACATATTTAGTGATAGGTGTTTTGTTTTTCATTGCATTCAGTCTTATTTCTCTTAGAAAAAAATGTTTTTGAGTTTGGAATTCAGTTTAATTTTATCTGTGTTGGTAGTTCTTAAAAACTGTACTGAGAACAAATCTTTTATAATTTATTTCCATTTTAGAGCTTAATTACACACACATTTCGTTACATACACACTTCGTTACAACACACTTTCGTTTAACACATTTTCGTTACATATTTCATTAGATTCAATCGTTTTTTCTCTAAAAAGTGGCACTTGTCGAATTTAATTTACATTACCCTATTGGAAAAAATGACCGGTATAAAAAAATTTATACCGGCTTATGAAACACCGGTTCCGGTATGATATTGGATCCGGTATTATACTGGACCCAGTATCATACCGGAACCGGTATCAATTTGATTCCGGTATGATACCGGAACCAGTATCATACCGGGACCGGTGTTTCATAAGCCGGTATAAAATTGATTCCAGTATGATATCGGTGTCACTAGTGTACTGCACCCAAACTGCTCTGAATGGGAAACTAAACATTGATACAATTAAGTAAATAAATAAAGTCACCAGGGAAATAAAACACTGACATCAAATCACACTTTGTCAAAAGCTATAGTTTGCATTATGTTTATAAAAATCAAATAAACTGTTTTTTTTTTAAACTTCTTCACAGTTAATGAAATTTTTTTAACAATTAATTAATATATTAGAAATAATTGTCAATAATATATGAATCTAAAATACTACACAAAAAATGTTTTGCAGCAACATTAGAAAAGTGTAAATGCATTCTTCAGATTTTATGAAAATTGATTGGGGATTAGAAATATTATGTAATGAATATATATAACGAATAGCCAAAATCCTGACTAAAATAAGTCAAAATCTTAATTTTGAATTTTTTTTTCTTCATATCTTTTGAAACGACAAAATAAATTTTGTTAAATAAGCCTCGGAAATGTTTGACAAATGCAAATTCACTTGCACATTAAGGAGACCATGTGAAGTGTATATATCTATAGATATAAATTTAAACAATCTAATTATAAAATTATTATTTCATTTAAATCAATTAACTTTGCTTTATATTTAAGTAATTGATAAATATAATGGAATGCAAATAACACATGAACCAAATAATGTTTGAAATGCCGCCAAAAATATTTGAAATCGATTTAATTTGGCACTCTTCATTTACTTTGAAATCGGACATTGTAAAATATAATTATATAGGTATGTTACATCTTGACCAATGTACTTGCTTGCTACTATAGATTTAAATGCAAACCATTTTAATTTTAGATATATTTGATATTTTAATTATAGTTAACTTTAATCATTAAAACATAATAGTAGTTAGAGTAGTAATAACAGCTACAAATAAAAGCTCAAATGACACAAGTTATTAACTAATATAAATAAAAATTTTGAATTATTTTACTCTGTCATTCTATTGACATTTTGCATAAGATTCCTTGACTTAGAGCACAATTTGTTATACTCATTTTCTATTTGAAGCATTTAATCTTTATGATAATTTACTTATCACATAATATCTGAAAATTAAATTAGGAAAAAAAGTTATCGCCTACAAAAATTAAATCTCAAGAGCGAATTATTTATATAGCGACACAAGTTCATAAAGCATAAAATAAGCCTAAATTTTCGAAAGCTTTTCTTATCTCACAATTGGTGTGTGTGAACTCAACAAGATATAATTAATATAATAATTAATATATATACTGAATAAAACACACAACACAATATTAAAACTTTTAAACATTGAATATGACATAATTTAAACTCTGTCTTCAATAAGATATAAGAATTACACAATTACTAAATTGATATAAACATTACCATAACAGCCTTAAAAATATTAATCTTTTTACAATCAAATGAAATCAATTTTATCATAATTTAGTAGTAACTTTAACGTGAAGTGCCTGAAAAGCACTTTTAGTACACTTGTGTGCGAACAAACGCAATCGTCGCTTGCAGGCCTCAGCTGCGTCAACCATGCACTTTATAACAGTCAATTTTCAAGTCTTTTCGATGTCACCTAACCGTCTAGTTGGAGGTTGTCTGGTTGCGCAGGATCCCTCTGATTTTTCTTTAATGTCGACCTCTTAGTAGAATTATCTTTCTAACTTCACCAAATAAGAGCCAGCAACATTGTCTCCATTTAGAGCTCCTAATATAAACAAAAAATTTGAATTAACATTAAGTGTAGACTAAACAACAATTTCAAAAAAATCTCATTTTTAACATTGTATGCCTTATCTTTTAATATTATGTGTATCTGTTTATGCTAAATTTTAGATTACAATGTTGATTAAGTTAGTATTTCAGATTGCAGTGTTAATTCCATTAGACATTTTTGACATTTGTATACTTTCTCCTAACTATTAAATTGACAGCAAAAATTATTAAATGAGTAAAAATAGTAAAGAATTTTTACAAGCTTTCAACTTTTTTCGCATCCTATTAATAAATAAATAGACAAAGAAAAATGATATAAATGTCAGTTAATCAAGGTTATGTTAACTAAGAGCTTAATTATGTTAAATTTTTCATATGATTATGATAAATTTTACCATGACACAAATAGGATGCATAGATTTTTCAGCTCATATGACTTGATTAAAATTGGTAAAGCATTATGCTTATTATTTCTTTTTAATAATAATACTATTTATATCAATAGGGTACTACATTTACTCCAATTTTTAATTAACTTTTATGCATTTTAAAAACTCAAAAACTAGCTGTTACAGATGTAAATAACTTAGACAAAGACTCAGAATGCCCCAAAAAAAACAGATTTCATATATGCGATTCTTACAAAATTAAAATAAAATATGTATGTATATTAATAAGATTACGAATATTCAGAGAACTGTTCAATCATACATTTAAAAAAATTTCATTGCCTATAGTAACATCCACAACACATACAAAAAATTAGACTCAATATTTAATCTTATTATTAAGATCTTGAAACATAATACCATAGAAATTTGATACTATTTTAATAAGATTAAATTAAACCTTACTTTGGTTCAAAATAAGTATAATAAAAATTAAAGTACATTATAATAAAAAATTATTAATTTACAGGATGAGAATTATTTTGATAGTATATAAGGTTGCAGAAAATTAAAAAAAAATATATGGTATTACAGTTCAATATGATAAAAATTAAAATAATTTCAACAATGAATAAAATAATTTCACTAAAATTTCAAACAATGGATGATGTATAAATTTACAGATTAGCTGTTGAAATACACAGACTGTAAATAAATAAAAGATTAAAATTAATTATTTATAATTAAGAATAAACAATTATCCAAATTATATAGACTAATTTATACAGTAAAACAATTTTTCAGAATAACTATTAAATGTGAGAAATACAATTGCAAATACTACTTATTTTTCAACTAGTATATACTAATCAATTATAAATATAATCAATATTTCAACTGGCTAATTGAAACTTAGATCAACACGACAATAGTAAGAAAAATAATGGTCCACCAAAATTTTTTTATTTTTGTAATTTGAAAGAGATTTCTAATAAAGGGAAGTTAATGTCTAACATAGGTATCGCTCATACTACCCACTTCTTGTTGACAACACAAAAGAATTCACAAATGCCCACATCATGAAAGCACATTACCAACCTACTTTTTAGAGTGACTCTATGCAAAAATTTAAGTATGAATGATCTGAAGTAACTTTTGACCATTTTAGGTTTTAAACAGTTCAGCTCATAACTTCGTCAAAAGGTTAACATTTAAATTCATAATCCTGACAAAGCATATTAAAGGCTTTAAACAAATAAAAATTTGAACGTAAAGTTAAAAATTGAACTATTCAGTGGCTGAACTCAGAAGTAAAAATATTGAAAATTTAAATCTGCATATACTCTTTACATTCATTAAAATCTAAGAAGTATTCAATTCTATTTTATAATTAATTTGTAACTACAATATGAAAACTTACAAAAAGGTTTCACTAATTCAATTTAATAACAAACTGAATATTTTTACATACACCGTATCACTTTTATGTACAAAGATAAGAATATAATGAATTCAGGACTGCCAACTACTATATTTTTTGCAAAATGTTTTATTGATATTGATAACTAAAACTTTCAGAATTCTGTGAATTTTACAAACATCTTAAAAGCATCACTGCCACTTCTGGGTCGGCCCACCTCCGGGAGAAATTAAAACAAAAACATTAAAAAACAGGGGCGCAAATCTCCACTAGTCTTTCTTTTTTAAATAATAAATAAAATTTGTAAGCTTAAAATCTTTTGGGCATTTTGACAGTTGTAGCGGGTGCAATGAATCCTGACACTGAAATATCCCTAAATGTAGATTTATAAAGGATAAAATAACTATCGAATTTTAAAGAAAAATTCTATAATAGTTTGCATGTTGAATATGCCAAGAACTAGAAAAACATACCTCTATTGAAATAAAAATAAAATAATATACTGCTTTCCAAATCATTTCTGAAAAGAAAAATTGATTTAGAAATTATACAATTTCAAAATATATGTACGCTATTAACTAGGTAGTAAGTATCAAACTTTTAAGTATCAACTGCATGGTTTTTAAAATGTTATTTCAGTTTTACTGAAACTTCAGGGTACCAATAGTTAATAAAATATAATTAAAATTAAATGCTTTAAAATTTTGTAAATAAAATTAAACATTAAAAATAACAAAAGAATTTGAGATTAAAACTTAATATATAATGCGAAGTTTACAAATATTATATACAACTAAACAAATAAATAATTTGTTAATAACGGTGATATTAATGAGAATTTATGTAAAAAACTTGTGGACAAAGCGTTTCAATTAAAGTTTCATTAAGAAACCCAGGAAAAAAACATTAAAAATACTTTTTTCTCATGCAATGAAGTCTAAATCGTAACCCTATATGCATACACATGCAGTAATAATTCAAGAATGATATATATATTTTGATTACATAAAATAAAATACTACTCAAGCACACGCTTTAACATTTCTGTAACTAACAAAGATGCAAATAAAAGCAAGAAATAAAGAGAAAAATACACTTACTAAAATATAACGCCATTCTTTCCACGATGCTCGATGCTTCCATGATGTCCGAATGTAAACAAGTGTGATTGGCTGTGAAGTTTAGACAGCGAAACAGAAAGAACTAGAAAAACTGAGCTATATAGCTCAGCTAGCGTGATATAGATTTAACGAACTAATTTATCAATTCGTAGTAGCTTGATATAGATTTAACGAACGACTAAAAGTCGATTCTCGTCTTTTGCGTGGTTCCCATTCGTTTCTGAATTAGTCGCTCTTTTTCGCTTTTATAGATTCTATTGAATTGAATTAACTATATAGTTACAAAACAAATTTATTTATTTCATTCAAAAAAAGTTTATTTTGTTTTATGATTTACATTTATTAAATACAAATTTCAAAAACGGACTGAAATTTATAAATTTATGAAGGAGAGGTTTATGTTTGAAGGTAAAAATTTGAGATTTTATATCAGTTTTTAATTTATGTAAACATATTTTTTTTTGCTACGAAGTTGTTTGAAACCTAAACTAATTAATTTATTCGCGTATTGATAGATTAGTTTCGGTTGAGAGTAACATTGTTCTAGTAGAATAAATTCAAAAATAATAAATAAATAAATAAATAAATAAAAACAATTTATAATAAAATTTAAAGTGATACAATTAATAATA
Organism: Parasteatoda lunata; assembly: GCA_949128135.1. Classification (NCBI taxonomy): domain Eukaryota; kingdom Metazoa; phylum Arthropoda; class Arachnida; order Araneae; family Theridiidae; genus Parasteatoda; species Parasteatoda lunata. The sequence continues at coordinate 1,053,152 of OX421970.1, read as the reverse complement.
TTTTTTGTCATCATGACTTCGATTAAAATAAATTTTGTAAATCAAAAAATAAATAAGTAAATAAATAATAAACGAATAAAATCACAATCTATTATTAAATTACTTTTATTAGAAAATTACTTACATTTAAATGACTTTAAGCAGATTTTAAAGTAATTAAAATGTGTAAAAATCTTACTCAAAAACTTCCTTTTCTTCAATTTTAATATTTTTAAATATGTATTTTTTAATTAATGTACATAGAAAATGAACACTTTCACCGCCCTTGGTATATACGTTAAGAATTCTTATAAAAATTTAAGAAATTAATTATTTTAAATAAGTAAATAATAAAAAATAAAAAAAAATAAACGAAGTTTGAAAATGTCAAAACAGTTAGATTTCCAGAAAAAAATTAACTTACTAAGAATGAAGCTGTATTTTAAAACTACTTTAAAACTCCCAGTATGTTTGAAAGCTGGTATAAAAATTTCCAGTACGATTTTGTATCTAGTATCAAAATTTCCAGTATGATCCATACTGGTTTTCAATTTCTGATATAGTGCCATACTGGTTTTTCACTTTCCAGAATGGGACTATACTGGTTTTAAAATTTCTCGTATGGTGTTATACTGGTTTTAAAATTTCCAGTATGGTGCTATACTGGTTTTAAAATTTCCAGTATGGTCATACTGATTCTGGTATCATTTTTACTGGTTTTTGATACTGGTTTTCCGATTTTTTTCCAATAGGGTATAGTTGGATTTTGTGTTATAATTAATGAGAAATTGTAATGAGAGTTTATCTGTTATAATTCATTGCCCGTTTCAACATATAAGTTTACATATTTAGCAATGGGTGTTTTTTTATTTGATACATTTTTTCTCCTCAGAAAAATATTACGCTATTTGATTTTCCGTTTAATTTCTGTTGTTCCCGCTAGTATATCGTAGAAACGGCAATGAGAGTATGACTATTATATTTTGTTATTAATTCAGAACAAACTTTTTCACACATTTATTTGTAGGTATTTATTCAATTTTTTCCTTAGTAAAAGATGTTATTCTATTTTACTTTCTGTTCAATTTGCGTTTCTGTGTTAGTCGTAGTCAAAAATGTTATAAGATTGTATCCGTTGTATTTTATTGGTAAATTTCATAATACTTATTCACACATTTGATGATAAGTGTTTTTTTTTATTCAGTTCAATTTTTTTCTCTTAGTCTGGCTGTTTAAATTTCCATCAAAATTTGGCCGTTGTGTTAGTATTAGTTAAGAAGTGTAATTCGTGCAAATCTTCTGAATTTTATTTCTAATTTAGAGCATATTAACATGTTTTGTGAAAGTGCTTTATTAGAATATTTTTTTTCCTTCTAGAGTAAGATGTTTTTGAATTTCCGTTTAATGTGGGTTGCGGTGTTAGCATTAGGTAAAAACTCTAATGAATGTATTTGTATTGTTTTTGTTACAAATTAAGTCATACTTGTTTACGCATTTAACAATAAGTGTTTTTTATTAGATTTGAAATTTTTTCTCGGAATTTTTTTTATTTTTTATGTTTGAATTTCAGTTTAAGTTTGATTGTTGTGTTAGTATTTTTTAAAAACTGTTATTTTTTTCCCTACACATGGAAACAATAAAAATAAAAAAAAATAGCAGAGCCAAAGGAGACTCTTTTTAGAAAAGACAACATGAATTTCAGAACAGTATATAAAAATAAAATTCCCGTAATGAGAATAATAATAAAGTTAGACGAGTTTAAACGCAGCGCTAACCACGTCAACAAGGAACTCCTTATTAATTTTTCCCTACAGGGAAAAGTCATTCAGGGTGTAAAAATTTTCTTTTATTTTCCTTTTATGCAGGGAGTTAGGAGTCTTTCTTAAAGATAATTTGGCAATGACTGGCTTAAATATATAGTTCTAGAATTAATTGAAAATATTCCTAAAAATTCTACGCATATTGAGCGTTACAAAGGCACAAAGTTATATAAAGAAAAAAAAATTCCAAAAACCGTTTAACCTTTTCGGCCCGAACAGAACAATAACACCACTGGGACATATGTGCCGCGTCTAAAAATTTCGATCTGACATATTTGTCCCAGTTCCCCCAATAGTACAAATAGTATTTTCTTATACTTTCGCAGAATATTGTTGTTTTAATAAAAATGTCTAGTAAAGTGTCTTAAAGAAAAGAAATTGGTATTGAAAGCGTTATATATGATCGAGAAAATCTAATTAGTGATTAAAATCATTTGTCTATTAGAGATTACAGTCGTCTTTAAACGTCAAATATAATATCAAACCAGAAGACTTTAATTCCACCTTTTAATGACCTCATAAGTGATTCGTCAGAAATTGAATTCTTCCTTTTTACTTAAATGTTGATTTAAAATTCTTCCAATTACTGCAGAATTTTAGTAGTTTCAGAAATCTACTTTCCTAGTGGTGCAAAAGGTAATATCTCTTTATATTTAAATAACTTAAATAATAAAATTTATCCACCACGTTCTATAAATAGATTAAGCAGTTGTATTTAAAGTCAGATAATGTTCTTAATTTCTATTAGAAAGTTAAACAAAAGCTAAACTTAGCATGAAATCTCTGCTTTAATTTTTCGACACAAAAAAAGATAATTTTAAAAAACCTCAAATGTTGGAGAGTATGCCTGCAGTTTTTATTTTATTTTTCAGAAAAAAAAAAAAAATATTTATATATATATATATATATATATATATATATACATTCAGTTTAATTATTACAGATCACGGTGTAGACGGAGACGAAATTTCTGGTAAAAAAAACAAAGAAACTATAATTTTGATTAATGAAACCAAAACATAAGGCATTTAAATTCCATTATGTAATTTTTCCTTTCCTGTGGTAACGGTTTAACTGAAATTCTAGTTTTTCAAAATTATAGTTCTTATTACCACACATTTAACAAGCAATACAAAATTGAAAAATAAATTTAACCGAATAAATGATTTTTATTCCATGCTCTATAGTATTATGATAAAATTACCAAATTTTATTATAAATGAAAAAACTATATTTTATTCCAAAGCTCTTCTGTAAAAAAATACAGATCTTTTTTGGTGTTCCCCTATAGCCAGAAACACAATAAATTTTACCATATTCTGGTAGTTTTCACCATATTTTTTTCTCATTGTTTGAATCAAACGGTTTAAAATATTACTGCAATTAAGGAAATTAACATAATATAATTTTTTTATATTTAACATTATATAATTTTTTCAGTATAGTCAAACAATCAACAAAAAGTTGATAGAATAAGAAAAACAAACTTTTGAATTCCAACGATACGATAAAGGAATCGCTTGATTCCATACTTTAATGGATAACCCTAGTTAATCTACATATGCTTCGATGCACATTAACGGCTATCGCTTACATTTAATTTTATCACATTTTAACACATATTATAAAACCATATTGTATTGTTTATTTTACAAAAGCCCGTGATTACAAAAGCGTGATTTTGGTGTTCTCATGAAGCCAAAAACACGGTAAATTTCAACCATATTCTAATTGTTTTGACCATATTTTTTTCCACTGGTTAGATAGAAAACGGGAAAATTTGTTTTAAGGGGTTTAAATAACAGCTTTTCAAAAATTTAGTAGAATCATTTTTGAAATCTTATCGTTACATCAAAGGAAAAACTAAAAATATAAACTAAGGTTCCAAACTATCATTTTATGTAAACTATTATGATATAAACATAAATTTTAAAAATAGTAGTTTTAAAATGATGACAAACATTATATTTGCCCAATTTAATTCACATTAAAAAAACACATTGTAAAAAAACTTTTAAATTTAGAAATTATGAAAAAAGAATTAGTTTAACTGATAGAATACATTGAAAAAAAATAGGGTTTTTTTTCTTCTTTTTTTAAAAAAAACAGAAACGTTCTTTTGGATAATAGAAAGGTTGTGGCCTGGAAAAATTTACTGTAAAGGAAAAAAACGAAAATTTCATTTTAATTAATTAATTAATTGAATTATTCAAAGTATATAAACATCGTTTTAAAATTAACAATGTTTAAAGCTACGAAATGCAGTTAAGAATCGTGAGATTCTGATTTTTACTCCAATGTTACTTAACACTTTGTTGACATATTTTGTTGTCATAAGTCACATATCACATAGAGCTCGCATATAACAAAAAGGACAAACATTTACAAAAGTTGTAAAAATTGCCAATTTTTGTTTAAAAAGTCAGTAATCAAGAAAATATTAAAAGAAAAATTATAAATGTTGATAGAATCTAGTAAACGAAAAAAAAATAATGAAACAGATTTTTTTTTTTTTTTTTTTTTTTGCAGATTTCATATTTGAATTTTTTTTTTAAATGTTTATACCTTACAATTAAGGTATACACTGATTGTAACTCATCAATGGAGTTTTAATTTTATGTTTGGAAAATTTGCCTGTTAAAATTTTTTGGAGTATTTAGAACTGCATTTAACTGCCACCTAAAACACGATGCCAATTTCTACTTGAAAAGTCATAGCAAGTATGTTGAAAGTATTGTCTATAAAAGATTTTATGCGTGAATTCTTGAAAGTTTTAATGCGGTGTAGTTAAATTTGCTATAGGTTTTCGAAAACACAATGTTGCAGCAACATCAACACAATCATATTGTTTAGCGTATATATCTCGATTATACAATAAACACATATACGTTTTATGACAATCTTATAAGTTTTATCTATATGTTATTACGTAACTATTGCTTTTAAACAGCTTAATTTACAGTTTTGTGGCGAAATTAAGATGTATAGATTAATTATATCTTTACAATCATCTAATTTTTAACTGGCTATTGTTTTCAGACCATTTACAGGAACTGCAACAAAGTCATCATTTAAAGAACATGTCTGGAATGTATATAATTTTTTAATATTGGAACTTAAGAAATAAAAATAAATACACTGTAAAAAATCTCGGTTAATGTTTATCCCATACCTGGTGCAAAGTTTCTAATTGCACCATAAATTGGATTATTGAAAAATAATTTTATTTAGGTGACACCATAAATTGGAAAATATGATCAATAAATGCGTTTATGGCGCAATCGATTGCACCAAACTTTTGTACTATGACAGACACGAGCTTTAACCGTGACCGATAACTTATTTTGTAGCTGTTGACAAGATGGACGATTTTGTTTTTGAAGCTAGCTATCATCTCATGCAAGTTTTCTTTGAAATTGTCAATTTTTTTTTAAGGTAAGTAAACTTTTCTTAATTATTTGCATTCATTACAGCTCATTTCTTTCATATCAAGTTTAAAAATTTTGTTGTCTGTTCTGAAAGTGTTAGCTTCAAATTTCTTCTAGGAAATTATATTCGTTGTTATGAATAATTAAATATTTTAAAATCTTTATTAGCTCTTTTTCAGTAAATAAGGAGATACAACGATTTTATGTGCACAGAAAGCGCAATACCAGTGACAAATAACATGTAAATACGACAATCTTAAGTAGCATAGCTTTTCGCCAAATTGAAAAATGTTCTAGGTTTGTGTTTTTATTTTATCCTACCGAACAAAAAAATCCGTATGTGCTTTCTGTTAGGATTAAAACTTTTTATCAATACTTATGCTTTTGTTTTGATTTTCATGTTCTGTTTTACTCATTTTCGTTTGTAATGTCACATAATTACACGAATTTTGGTCTATACATTCTAAAATGCTTTTGTTGTAAAATTTTCAATGCGAATTATTCACCTCAAACTAATACTAACCGTTGTCATGGAAACTAGGTTTCTTTTTAAGTTCGTTGGGCGCATTAGGTAGAAGAAAAACATAGTGGGTAATATTGGCGTTGAAAAAAAAAAGCGATATATTTTTTTTTAATTCGCCAAGAATATCTTACTGAAATTTAGAACAAAACATCGGCAAGAACAAGATTTGTTTTGGAACATTTAGAAATAAGCTGATTTCATATTATAATTTGTTTTAAAAATATTTTTTATTTCTAATACTTTTTAACTAATTATAAATGAAACAAAATATCATATTTAAAAGATAATAAATATATTTTTTTATTAAATAAAATAAAAAACAATACTTTGATGCTCATAGATAATTTGCTTTAGATATATATTTTTCTATGTTTTTTTAAAATTTTTTATTTATGTATTTTTTTGTAGATTTATGTATATTAATTTTGCCCACATTTGTGTTTTGTGAGGGAGGGAAAAGACAACATAATCATGAAATTGAAAGTTTTCATTGATCATTAAAATGTCATACGTATTCTTTATAATATTTACAGTTTTTTTTTTTTTTTAATAATTTTTTTTTGAAAAGTTTCATTTCAATTATAAAAGTATCTTTTTTTATTCTGAAATATATCTGCTTCTATGAAACAAAAGACTTTTAGTCAAAAAGACAAACCTCACAAACAGTATACATGTGGAGTTTTAATACCATCCACATGAATACTGCTTGTGTGTTTATCAGCAGCCAGATTCCACCCTCTTAGACTCAACACGAACTCTTTAATCTATCCAAATGATGATCAATTTGATCATTTATTGTTTTAACTGTTAACAGTTTCTTCAGGAAATTTTTTACGGGACGCTCTGCATAAAATTCAATTCACAATTTCTCATTTGGAGAAATTCTATTTTGGTGCTTTAGCGCATTTTAACAAAAAATAATAATAATATTTTAAAATATCAATAACTTTCTTTCCATTCCGGGATTTTTGTGAGGAAAAGGAGGCTTAAGATAAATTTCCCCCTTCCCTGTATAAATAGTTGCTCTCAAAAAAAAAATTTCAGGTAGTGAAATTTTTTCACATTTTTTTACATGACAGTTTTTTTATTTTTTTTTTAATATTGTATTTTAAAAATAGTAATTAAAATATGACTTGCTTTGATTGATCTTTCTATGTTTTAAAAAAGTAAGGATTCAAATTTTGTTTCTTCTGTACATTTTATTAGCATAAATTACATTATTTTTTTATCTTCTTTCATTAGCACAAAGACATCAACATCTTCAATGGTTTTAACCAAGAAAGAGACACAGGAAAAGATGTTATTATATCCAGTGCCGAACCTTTTGATAAAAACATTTATTCTGCCAAAATTACCAGAATTCCGGAAGGTTATAAACAGTTTTTTCACACTTGAAAAGTAGTAGTTTCAAGAACAGCTTACAAACAAGGAATGTGTATAGTTTCAAGTTTTGAGGATGAAAAACCTGTGTTTGAAAAAACAATTATCATTTAGTGAATAGGCTCTAAAATTTTATTTGTGTGATATTTTTTAAAATTTTGTTGTGTTTTTTATAATCAATTGAATAATGTGATATAGTAAAAGTAATAGCACCAGAAAATCTATAATAATGAATATTCACCATTACTAATTTGTAAATACAGTATTTTTTTCCAAACTGTGTGAAAATTTAATCTTTTTATCAAGTTGTAAATTATGTTTGTAAAAAAGTAATTTAGTTATATTGTAAATTTTAATTCAGATGAGGCAGAGTATATCAAGAAATTTAGTATCTTATTAAAATATTAAAAATTATTTTTAGATGATCCCAAATTTCAAAACTGTTAGCATTGAGGCATATGCTAACATAATTTTTAATTTAAATTACTGTAAATTTAAAATAAGTTAAAATTGAATGCACTCTCTTAGTAACAAAAACATACTATCTGTCATATTTTTGAGTGAATATTTTGTATTTTTTTAATAATGCTGTGATGTGTATAAAAAGTATAATATATTTAAACTTTAAGATTTTGTATAAAAATTATTACATTCTGTCTATGTATACAAACATCAAAGTGATTGTAAATGAAAAAATTATGTTTGAATATTAAACTGGTTCTGTATATTTTTTGTTAATATTTCCAAGTTATGTAATTATTTTTACATTTCATATTTTACTTCTAATTTATTATTTCCATAAACCAATGTAATTAATATTGGAATGTTTCCTTAATTAGAGATTTTGGGTTGACCAATCCAATATTTGCCTACTCTCTTATATAAATTTTTATTTGTGAAAGTAATATTTTCATTTTGAAATAATAAAATAATTTAAAATACATAGTAATAAGAATTTGATTCAGCCTAAAATTAAAATTCTTTTTTATTTTGTATTTAAAACATTAGTGGTACTAACTCTATAGCATCTGTTGGTGCATTAAATGAAATGCAATAAATAATTCAAATTTTACATATATCAATTTGAAGAAAAAAAAAGTTTTTATATGAAAGAAAATATTTTTAAAGCGCCAAAAACTAGAGAAAGTTAGTATCATTAATAAATAGTTATACAAAAAGGAAAAGATATTTTAAATCAAATTCATATAAATCAAATTATAATTTAATTATCTAAATTTATAAAAATTAAAAAAGATTTTTATTTTAGATGTGTTATGTAATATATATATATATATGCTACGGCCAAAGCCCGAAGTCCGGCCAGATCGCGAAGTGGCCGAGGATGGCTGGCCAAAGTCCGAAATAATTGAAGCGATCAGTGAATATTTTACTTGGCGGCCTTTTATAATTATATAAATAATTCTTATAAATCTTCTACTTTAAAAATATAAAAAATAGAAGTTTTTAAATTGTCTATTAAACAATCATTAATTTAATAATCATTATTAAATAGTCTATTTAATTGTCATGCATACACCAAAGGTCTTGTCATACTAGGTCTAGTTAAGTGCCACTGCCCGGTATACATTTGCCCGGTATACCCTACACTGATGTTTTTTAAGGTGAAGTGCCCCTGCCAGGTATACATTTGCCCGGTATATCCTACACTGAAGTTTTTTTTAAGGTCAAGTGCCACTGCCCGGTATACATTTGCCCGGTATATCCTACATTGATGTTTTTTAAGGTCAAATGCCCTGCCCGGTATACATTTGCCCGGTATAATGATTTTTTCTTCCAACTTTGGCTGATCTTCCCATTCCAATTCGCGATTTGGGCGGCCAATTCCCGAAATCAAGAACATTTTCGGACTTTGGCCAGCCATCCTCGGCCAATTCGCGATCTGGCCGGCCAATTCCCGAAATCAAGAAAAATTTCGGACTTTGGCCAGCAAATTTACAGCGCACTTGGCCAAATCGCGATCTGGCCGGCCAGATCGCGAATTGGCCGACTTCGGACTTTGGCCGTAATATATATATATATAATAAAAATATCTTTTTTAATTTTTATAAATTTAGATAATTAAATTATAATTTGATTTATATGAATTTGATTTAAATTATCTTTTCTTTTTTGTATAAATATTTAATAATAATGCTATCTTTCTCTGCTTTTTGGCGCTTTAAAAATATTTAATAATGGTGCGACCTTACCCTGCTTTTGAGAACTTCAAAAATACCTTATAATGGTGCAACCTTCCTCCATTTTTAGTTCCCTTCAAAACACTTATTTTTGGCGCAACCTTTCGCTGCTTTTAGGCTCTTTCAAAATTCCGATTTTTGGTGTAACCTTCTCTCGTTGTTTGGAGCTAGTGAAAGCACCAATATATAGTTAAACTGAGCACGACTTTATGCAGCCAGTAAATGAATACCAATGTTTGGTGCAACATAGATCGAAATTTTTTACAGTGTACAATGTTCATGGTTGTTATTTTTAAAAATAAATAAATATTTTTTTATTTTGATTTTTTGTCGTTTTAGGGGACGAATAGCTCAGTCATTATAAGTATTGTGGATTGTGGTTGACGAGATTACAACATTTTTGTAAGTAAAACTATATATGCAGGAAAAATACTTTATTTTGTTGATGATGCGCAAATTATATCATTTTGTAATATGTGAAAATATAAAAATGGTGTTAACAAACAATATATAATTAGTCATTAAATTTTCAAATTATATTTATTAGTAAATATATACAATCAATTTATAATTGAAATTTTTAAATTTAATGAATAAGAGGACATTAAAAGTAAAAATAAGATGAGAATAAATCCATTTTCTTATCATTTTATTTTTTGTTCAACGATTTTGTTTATCTTGTTTTGTTTGTTTTTTTTGTCAGTAGAAAAAAATTAAATATTGCAAAATTTCTTCAGTTAATACGTTCATAGAACTATATATTTTTTATATTAAGATGTATTATTGACTACTTAAAAGCATAAATTTAATACATTTTTTGTACAATTTAATACACATACATACATGTGGTTATATATTTTAGTTCTTTCTCTTTTTCTTTTTAATATATAAATAAAATTTGATAATTTCAAAGCATTGATATTCTCATGTTTTCATCTATAACACGAGGGGAGCCAAATTCAAATTAATAAACTTAGAATAAATTTATTTCCGATTCAATTAAAATCTCATAAAACTTTTGAAACTCTAACTTCCCATACATAAATGAAGTTAATTCCCATTATGTTCTATTTACTATCTATTTATAATATGCACTTAAAAATATAATACTATAATGGCTGTACATCCCCCATAAGATTTCAATGCAAGCCTAATAGGAGTCGTATCATAACTTTGCTTATTTCATCGCTTTTCCACTTAAAAGCTTTGAATTTCATACACTCAGAAATGTATAATATATATACCGACACATAATCCAAGAGGGTTATTCATAGTATGTATAAGAACTTCATTTATGTGTAACAAAGACTCAAAAATGATCTTCTTTTTTTTTAATACTTTTCTCTTCGTACTTTTGTAGTGAAGTTTTGCCAATTTGTTACAAAATGATGGTGTTTTGATACATTTATTTCTCGTTCAGGTTTTAAATTTCATTTACTTAATGAGTAATGTATGCCAACAAATAATTTAATAGGTTATTGATAGAACTTCAATTTTGTATATCAAAACAGCACAGATTCAAAAATTATGGATTTTTTTATACATTTCGTTTCTTACTTTTGTAGTGAAATTTTTATACAATTTGTTTTATATTTTGAGTGAAGGTTCATTCAACCGGTTATTAAATGAGTTTTTTTTATGCATTTATTTTATTAATTCTTAAATAAATGAGTTGATTTTAACTATTACAAAGTATTTACTATAAAACTTGAAACTACTCACAAATAAAGAAATAAAAATACGTCATTTGCAGGAAATTTTAAATGTATTAAAATTGTATGTGGAATAATTATAAATTTTGAATAAAATAATTAAAACATGGTTTCAGCTGAAACAACTATAATTTTTTTCAATTCAAACTAATAATTGATTAATATAATGAAACTTACAAGACATACAATAGAAATACATTGTTTAATTGTGAAGACTTTAAACTGTTAAAGTATTGTATCGATTAATTATAAAACAAGAAGAAAACATGGGCAAACAGGATAGATAATTATAAATGTTATAACTAAAACAAGTAAGTAGTTGATATAACTGTATTGAAATATTTTATTTTCAGAAATTAATATTATATAACATAATAACCTTGTTTAAAAAGCAATTTCATATGTCAACCAAAATATTTTTTAGACTGATAAGTGAAGTAGGCTGAAAAAGTTGAAATTTTTTAAATCTTTATGCAATAGATGGGAAGAGCATGCCAGTTACTAAAATTATGTAATATATTAAATCTTATTTCTCTGAATTGAATTTTTTTCTTTTTTCTCAATAGATCAAGAGGAGAAAACTATGATAAAAATGTTAAATATTCAAAACAATTATGCATTTTCTGAGATTTATTGATCGGCCTTTAGTATAGTGATTTAAAGCTAAAAATTTTTTTTTACAAAAATAAATGTACGAAAATTAGAATTATAAGTCAATATCCTCTGCCACTATGTCTTCATCTACTAATGTCATTTCTGTCTTCTGAAGCCAAAATAGTTTGGATAATAAACGTACAAATGTACATTTTCAAATGAATGACTATCACGCTTATTTCATTTTAAGTGCAAATCGAATGACACCGTCTAATATGTTGTTGATAACTTGATTAAAAAATACTGGTTAAATTTGAATCTAAGTTAGGGTTAATTTAAAATTTTTTTTAAGGTTGTAGAGCATACTTACACCGTCTTATGGTTTAAATTATGAATTGAAGCATGGTGCAATTTCAAACCATACTGAGGTGACATTAATTTTGCACCGTTTCATGTTCCAAGTAATTGATAATATGGTTCAACTTAAATCTAAATACGGTCCAATAATTTAAAGTTTTATTATGATTGCAGTGAATTCGCAGCATTTTATGGTTTAAGAGGTCGATATTATGACTGAACTTGGTTCATAAAAAATCATAGTTCAATTTAAATCCTTATTAAAGTTGAAGTATATTCAATGTCTTATTACTCAAGGTAAATGATATTATGGTGAATTTTGAACTGGTGCATGGTTCAATTTAAGGTATCCGACTACGTTGAAAAGGCAATTTTCGACAAAATGACACAATTTTTTTATTGTCTTAAAATATAGCCTACAGTTATACGTTTCTAAAACTGTTCTTATTTTTTCTCTGCGTCAAATATTTAAAAAGTTATGAAGGTTTTAAAGAAGGGTGATAGTCATCTGAAGCTACCGGAAGTGAAGAAAACGAAACCGAAAGCTTGATATTTCTCATATTTCCAGCTTCATTTTAATCAATATCGGTTGTGTTTTTAAATACTTTAAGTTCTAGATGGTAAACCTCAATTAGTTAGTATAAGAAAGCTATAAGCACAGTTTTATTAAAGCATAAGACTCCAAATCTGGTGACATTCTGGTGAAACTTTGTTTATTTTGTCTTTGCTTTTTCCCCGTGTTTTCAAATATATTTTTTGAATTAGAATTGAGTTCTTACATTTTATAAAGTTTATATCTGATTTATGAATTGATATTTGTTTTAGTATGGGTAAAGAAAGAAGTTACAAGCCGCGAAAACGTAAATTTCACGGTAATCAAAATACGTCGAAGCTGAAACTTTCAGAAGATGTGAAAGCTGAAAAAACTGCTAGTGAACTAAAATTGCATAATAAGCAAGAACTTTGTGTTGAAGATTGCAAAAAATTGATACTAGATGATGAAATTTCGGGAAATAGAATTATTGATATTAGTATATTGATTCAAGTATTTTCTATTTTACTTTGTCCAATATGTTCTTCTAGTAACCTTTTCCTTGAGGAAAATTCAAGATTTGGACTCTCTTCGAATTTCACCCTGAAATGCAAAAACTGCTCTTTCATGAAGGGTTTTTGTACTTCGAGAAAGAATAATAAGCTCAACAAAATAAATTCGAAATTCGTGCTAGGTCTACGGCTAATTGGGGCTGGATTTTCTGCTGGTAAAAAACTATGTACCATTTTGAATTTTCCATCATTTCTCTCTAAGAGTGCATTTCGAAAACATGAAGAGAAACTACTAAAGGCCGCAACAACTGTTGCTGAGAAATGTATGATAACAGCTGCTAAAGAAGTTTCAAGAATCAAAAATGACAGTTCATCTATAATAAAAGAGTGTGGAGTCTCTGTTGATGGGACTTGGCAGCGGAGAGGATTTTCTTCTTTAAATGGCTGTGTGACTGCGATTTCTGTGGATACTGGCAAAATATTGGACATGGAAGTACTGTCCCAATATTGTAGATTTTGTAGTATCATAAAAAATTCTTCTGATCATGTTTGTGCAAACCACAGTGGGTCTGCAGGAGCCATGGAGCCTGTTGGAGTCTACCGCATCTTCGAAAGATCAAAAAAAATTCGCGGTTTGAAGTACACGGATTACTATGGGGACGGTGACTCAAAAGCTTTTGACAGTGTGCGAGACATTTACGGAAAAAATTCTGTAAATAAATTGGAGTGTATAGGACATATCCAAAAGAGAGTTGGGTCTCGTTTACGCAAATTGAAAAGTAAACAGAAAGGTTTAGGTGGAAAGGGAAAATTGACGGATGCATTCATAGACAAACTACAAAATTACTACGGAATTGCAATCCGTAGTAATGTGGGAAACCTTGAAAATATGCAATCAGCAGTAATTGCAGCGTTTTTTCACTGCATATCTAATGCTCAATATCCAACACATGGACAGTGCCCCGTTGGAAGTAATAGTTGGTGCAAATTTCAACGGGGTAAATTTTCTGGCAATGATTATGCAGAAAAGTCAAAAGGTCTTCCTCGTGATATAGTTAAAGTTGTTAAGCCTGTTTATATGGAACTGTGCAATCGAACACTACTGAAAAAGTGTCTGCACGGAAAAACTCAGAACGCTAATGAAAGCTTCAACGGTGTCTTGTGGAACATAATTCCAAAATCGACATTCGTTGAGCTTCAAACTCTTCGTTTGGGTGCCAATATATCTGCCATTTTATTCAATGATGGATTTAAAGGTGTTGCATCAATATTAGATGAACTTGGATTATTCCCAAACTCTTATACCCAAGTAGGATGCCAGGGCCTGGATGAAAACCGCATCACAGATTCAAAGCGGCACTCAAACTTACATGCATTAAAACAGCGGAAAATATTACGGGCCAAAAGAAAAAAGAAAATTGTTCATACTGAACTTAAAGAAGGTCCAATGTATGAATCTGGGGGGTTTTCAGATATGTGAAAGTGTATTTTACAGTGCTATATATATATCTAATTTTCAAATGCATTTTTCTCATAATGAAATTTTCAGTAAAATAGTGTCACGAAAACTTGAATTTTTTAAAATGGTTTGTAATTAGATGTCTGAAATTTTTTTCATAGTAATTATAGACCTCTATGAGTGTAATGAACCGGACAAATGTTTCAGTGTTGATTAGAATTTTTTATATGATGATTTTAACAATATAATCAGAATAATTTTTAGTAAATATCGTGTCAGAAAACTTCGAAAGTTCCCTAAATTTTTATTTATAAATATTTCACTTAGATTCCGGTTCATTACACTCTTAATAGTTTGTAGTAGACATATATGTCAACAATTTTGATGTAAGATGAAAATAATTTGACCGAGAGCGTTTTTCCCAATTACAAATTTTTTGCAAAATTTTGCTTAAAATTGACAATATTTTAAAAAAATACTGAACTTAGGTTGCTTTGAATTGTTAATTTTACTATAATGGACTAAAAAATATTGTATTGGCCAAAAATTTCATTTTAAAAGGTACATTTAAAAAAAAGGTGCTTCGAACGTAGTCGGATACCTTAAAACATTATTAAGGTTGCATTAATTTTGAACCGTTTCATGTTCCAAGCGATCAATATTATGGTCCACCTTAAATATAAGTATGGTTCAATGTAAAATCTTTCCATGATTACAGTACATTTTCACCGTTTTATGGTTTAAAATACTGATATTACGTTTAAACTTTAAACAAGAGCATGGTTCAATTTAAATCCTTAATGTTGCAGCAAATTCATCGTTTTATAGTTAAAGAGACGGGTATTACGGTCACTATTGAACCGGCGCATGGTTTAGTTTAAAACTTTCTTAAAGTTGCTGAAAATTTATACTGTTTTGTATTTCAAGAGATTGATATTATGGTTCAACTTTGAATCGGAACAGGGTTCAATTTAAAACATTAAATTGTTGCGAATTTGTTTCTTTTTTTTTTGTTATAATGATTGGTATTGCGGTTCAACTTCGAACTGATTTTGATTTTCCTAAGTATAAAATTTATTTGTGTTGCCATATTGATATTTTGATATTTTATGAACAGAGATAAAAACAATTTAAAATTGTTTTAAAACATGATTTTTACTCATCCTAAACTTTTGTTGATCTTTCCTCCGACGCAAAATAAATAATAAAGTGTGGCATAGTAAATTTTTAAATTTTGAGTTCCAATACAAATTGTCTTTATCACCGCAGGAAATAGAATATATACAATAATAAAAAATAGAAAATATTTATAAAATGCATCTAAAATAAATAGTATCATTTCGAAAAATTTAGAGTTATAAGCAAAAGTGTTACGGAAAAAAACTCACCTAATAAATTGCTGTTGAACGGGGGTAAGATGATGTAAAAAAAAAAAAGTATAACTTCACAAAATTCCAAAGTGGCAATATTTTCAGAAGTTGAACCCCGACCTTTGAGCGACATTCAGTCCTTGTAAGTGTTCTCCAAGGGGAAATTTATAGGTGCAATTTTTTTTCTGCCGGAGATAGCTTCATTAAAGCGAAAAAGATCGAAAAAGAAATAGGAGAACGTTATCTCTCCTTTTCTTTTGAAAGGACTCTTAAAAGACTTTAGGTTGTGAAAAATGAAAACACGCCGCAATGAATGATGCGTCTTTGTTTTAGTGGCAGTTTTTTTCGTTCGCAATTTATTAATACAGTGTTACAATTTGTTTAAAAAAATGGTAATAAAAATTACGAGCGATAAATCAATCTTAATGTGGATTGCTACGTAAACAGCAGTTGCGTAAAACTACTACAAAGTAAATGTATGCAATGGTATATATTTTTATTTAATTTATTAAATATATTATGATATTGAAGTTTGATTAAAATAACGTTGTTTTCGACATAAAAGAACTTAAAATGATGGATTTATGAGTAAGCTTTGGCATAAAAATATGAAATAAATAATATTTCGCTCTCAAACTGTCTCCGCTAACGTGTAAAAATCAGTGGCTGATTATTTAGCTCAGCGGTTCTCAAAAAGTGTCCCAAGCGTTCCCTTGGAAGAGTTAAACGAACTTCGAGAGTTAGGACATTTCCTCGATTATTTTTTTTAACTTTTTTAAACCTGTAAGATCCAATCAATACCCCATTATTTACTTAATATTTTGGATATCTTTAATAAATTATTAAAGGTAAAATGATAATGAAAAAGAAATAGCAAAAAGAATAGAATTTTATTTTTGAAAAATAAAAATACATAATTTTTCTGATTACAATATATTGATTAATCTGTAAAAAGGACATGCATTTATAAAATATTGCATTGTCGTGCTTTTCAAACCAAAATAAAATAACTAGATTGTTAATAAAGAACTTTGTTTTCCTACTAACAATTTCCAAAGTTTATAGCAGTTCTTTTTAGTTTTCATTTCAAACAAAACCATTATTTGGATTATTTCATTTATTTTCATCTAATACTTTCACACCAAAAACAAATTCTTAACAAGACTGGTTTTAGTTCTAGGAATGTAAATTCAACTGTCGGATATAAAACGTAATTTAAGATTATTAATGCTAACGCGATGAAAAAATTTCATTCTTCTTATTTCATTTTATTTTATTTTATAACCGTAATTGAATAACCAACCCAAATTTTGGGTTTACTACTAATATTTAACTCCGTAGCCTTGTAATTTTGAAACCAATCCAGAAGACAATTGAACTCTTGGATTGGGGGAAATTTGCCTTCATGGAGGATTTTTTTTCATGGAACGAACCTGCATTTGCGTTTCTTGGAGAGGAAAACCACGAAAACCTCCCATGTTTAGCCTGACGGTAAAGGGGCTCTAACCTATGATCCATCTATCCCTGATGATATTTCACGTCAGCACTGTATTCGGTGCAAGACGGATGCGGATTCGTATCTACCAGCTATTGCTGAGATTTGAACCCGGTTAACATTCTCATTTTATTTTATTTTATAACCGTCATTGAACAACAGACCCAATTTTGGAATTACGACTACGAATGTTCAACTCCGTAGCCTTGTATTTTTAAACCAATCCAGAAGACCAGGAAACTCCTGGATCTGTACCCACATAGGTATAATTTGTTATGGGAACATGGAGAATTTTGTGATTCGACAGATTCAACGTACATCAGACACCATTTACGACACGGGGAATCTTCTGCCGGCTGTGATCGAACCCACGACCTCATGGACAAGGGCTCATTGCCTTACCAACCAGGCTATCCCGGCTATGCCTCATTCGTAACCAGACTATACCTCATTCGTATTTTATTTTATTTTATAACCGTCGTTGAACAGCCGACCCAATTTCATGGGTTTACGACTACTAATGTTCAACTCCGTAACCTTGTAATTTTGAACCAATCCAGAAGACAAGGAAACTCCTGGATCAGTACCCCCAGAGGTATTGATTTGTTATGGGAACATGGAGGACTTTGAATCTCGACAGATTTAACGTGCATCGGTCACCATTTACTACACGGGGAGTCTTCGGCTGGCGAGGATCGAACCCACGACCTCTTGAATATGGGCCCAGCGCCCTACCGACCAGGCTATCCCGGCTATCCTCATTCGAATTTTATTTTATTTTATAACCGTCGTTGAACAGCCGACCCAATTTCATGGGTTTATGACTACTAATGTTCAACTCCGTAGCCTTGTAATTTTGAACCAATCCAGAAGACAAGGAAACTCCTGGATCAGTACCCCCAGAGGTATTTTTTTGTTATGGGAACATGGAGGACTTTGAGACTCGACAGATTTAACGTGCATCAGTCACCATTTACTACACGGGGAGTCTTCTGCCGGCGAGGATCGAACCCACGAACTCTTGGACATGGGCTCAGCGCCCTACCGACCAGGCTATCCCGGCCTCCTTATTCATATTCAATATTTTCAAAATTTACAAAGAATCAAATTGATTCATATTACTATTGAGGAAGTTACAAGTGCCATTATTTTATTTTTTTATTCATTTCTAAAGAATTAATTCAATGTTTACAATCAACACATTTGTTGATAGATCGAAAGAAACAAACTTTTGATTTTTGGTGATATGCCCACATTAAGGTAAATAGCTGAAAATTCTTAATTCTGTATTTTAATGGTTTACCTCAGTTAATATGCAGATTAGATAGGAAGTATGCACCTTAATGACATTCGAGCGGCAAAATCTACACTCATAAAATTCAGAGTGTATTGTACTAGCTTCATACTGTGCAATTGCAGGTGTAACATGTTACTAAAGAAAAACAAGGCAAACTCGAAGTTATAGAACTTCGAGCAAAGCACATTACAGTTGCAGTTACGATATTTAACCATTACAAGAGTTATAGTAACGAATCAGTGGAAGTGGAAAATATTCAAGTCCTGAGTTATCATCCTATAAAAGACCTATAATCAATAGTAATTATACAAAATCACAAGTTACTCACTTCTACCGCAACATGTATGTATAAAATCATCCATAGTTATTTTTGATTATAGTGAATAAATAACATTAATATTAAATCATTAGTTAATCGCTTCCACCGTAGCACGTACGTGTAATATAAACCATGGTTACTCGTGATTATCCACAGAGAAAAAATTTTGGTAAATTTACAGAACTGTATATAGTAATGACATTCCGGGTAAAACATATCTAAAAATCAATTCTGGTAATGAAAATCGAAATCTATGGTATTAAAATATAGGGTAATTAGTAATTTTTCCGCTTATATGGTAACGGCTTACTGAAAAACGCTGGTCTTCAAATTAATAGTTCTTATCACCACACTTTTTAGTACAAAATACGTAACTCAAAAATAAATTTAACAAAATGAATGGTTTTTATGTCATGCTTTAAGGTATCATGATATATATATATATATATATATATATATGTATATATATATATATATATATATATATATATATATATATATATATATATATATATATATGATACAAAAATTAAAATACTTTTGTATTAATAAAAGAATTAAAACTCTTTCGTTCATAAAATGTCTTTGTTAAAGAATAAGCGTAGAGAGATTCTATTTTGGGAATTCAAGGCTAATAACATACGATTGAGTTATTTTTAGAATCTCTCCCCCTTTTCACTTCCATATAAGGAAGCAGTAAATGATTTTCCTTAATGCGTAAGGATACAAGTATGTCAAAGACTCTGCCTTTTTACTCCAATATGTGTTAGTATAAAATGCGAGAGCAATGGTTTTCGCATGTCCTTTTAATCATGTTGTGATCCTGATATCATGTTCCAGAATTGTCAGAAGTCTTGTCCACCCCCTCCCTTGTGGAGAGCGGATGTGAACTGTTATCAATACCAACCTACCGTTAATAAACCATTTTAGAACGTATGATGGCTTACGACTGCATTATTTAAGCTATCTATGACACTGTTAACAGGGATTTTAGCCCTTTTATTACATATATATATATATATATATATTACCAAATTTTATTACGCATTATGAAACCATATTTTATTGTTAATATTACCAAAATCGTTACCAAAGCGCTTCGGCAAAATGATTAACTTTTTTGGTGTTGTTATACACGGTTTAGCATATTCTGGTAGTTTTGACCATATATTTTCTCGCAGTGGAGATAATGACTAGCAATTATACAAAAACACCAGTTAATCACTTCCATTGTCGCAAGTAAGTTATATAATATCAACCCCAGTTACTGGTGATTATAGTAATTAACTAGTCATTATACAAAATCACCCGTTAATCACTTCCACAATAGTATATATTTATAAAATAGTAAAAATAAAATTAATAGTAAATAAGAAAAGTCTAAAAAAATATGTTTTCCATTACAGAAATCGATCAAAAATACACTCACGTAATCTTCCCACAACGTTCTATTTTCGACTGATCAAAATAGAACAAATAGACTATGGTATGTTTATTTCCTTGCTAATGCATTAGATAAACCATCTGCCGTTGGCTCTTAAGTAATTAACCAAAACATCTCTCTTCACTTCAAGTCTCATATTAGTTAACTATAAAACTTCAAAAGAACATACCATCTTTCGTATTTCTGTGATATTGTGAGCTAATCTAAACTCTACAGGTTTTCATTTTAATACATTTTATATAATTTGTTAGAAAAAAAAAAAAAAAAAAAAATTAGTAATGGGAATAATAATCCCTAGATTAAGGTTTTGCATTTATTTAATTCCTTTGACTGTGTTCTTGTTGTCTCGTTCCAGCGTAGTTTTGTAATTTATTTAACGACACTTAAAAATTATAAAAAATTAAAATAATAATAAATATTTTGTAATTTAATCAATTATTGAAACAATATAGGTATAAGCAAGATTTCTTAAGGAGGTGTTTTCTCTTCACACTCTTACATATTGTGACTTAGTCGACAGTTTCTTTTAATTCTCTTAGATAACAGCTTGACCAACATAAATATTAAATTGGCAATATGTAAATCGTGTTTTCACCGAAATACGCTCTACCAAACTGTTTGAAAATCTGGCTTATCTTATTATTGAGTCTTATCGTTTTATTGAATTTAAGCACTTCGATTTCATTGTTATGAATATAGTGTTATTATAAATTAACTTTGACGACTTATGACCTTCTGGGGAGAGGGAGTGTAATAAAATTTGGTATAAATATTAGTCGAGAATAGTGCAAAGACCAATTATATTCTCATTATTACGGTAATGGATTTTTTAAATTAAAGACATCAACAATGATCGAATGGTAACAACTATTAAATTTTTTCTTTAAATTTAAATTGTAGTACTCTTTAAACTGGAATTTTAATATGGATTTATAAAATTTTTTAGAACGTATAGTAGCGAACCTAGGAAGATAAAAAAAAAAAACTTATACGAATAGCGCATGCGCCAATTATTAAATTGGCAGTTGCGCAATTCATCTGCGGCATTTTGATTGTTCATGCAATAAAGCGTTGTCATTTCGCTCAATGTTTCGCTGTTAGGAACATAATTCTCAAGTCAAAAGACCAAATTGTAACATTCAAATCACTGTACCAATTTATTTCTTATTATCATTACTAGTATTGCTAACATATAGCAGTATAGTTTAACTATAGCAATATTTACAAAATTCTTTCGTCAACTATCTCCTGCGTCAACTTTTCTCCTGCTAAAACTGTAGTCCCATTTAAAGTTTTATTTTATTGTTTCTATAAAACGAATAGTTTTATAGAAACGAACGTTTCTATAAACGAATTTTATTTTATAACCAGCACAGCCTACCCTTTCTTAAGTTTACGACCATCAATATTCCAGTTCGTAGCCCAACCAATTTAACTAAGATCTCAACCCAGAAGATAAGTGAACTCTTGGGACATTTTGATGGAACTAACCCGCATTTGCTTTACATGGAAAGGAAAGTCACGAAAACCTCCCACAGTTATCTCGACTGGAAGGGAATTCCAACCCATGATCCGTCTACTATGTGTCAGCACTCTGACCTAATGTATATTTCCAATCGACCAGGCACCACTACTACTCAAGCCTGAATCACTTTATTCGGAGAGGAGCAATTTATTCCCACAGCCATCGCGGCGCCTTTTTACATCATCGTCCCCAGCTTTTCGGAGGCCAGTAGGACCCTGACCCCTCGGACACGGAAACCACACAGCCGTCACCCAGAAGACGCGTGTGCGTTCCAGCACACCTAGTCGTTTATAAATAAAAGATATTCTGTCACTGTAATCGTAACCATGAAGCTAATAAATGGTTTTTGACATTTTTCTTGAACGCATATCAAGGGCTAGGCAAGGGTTCCTATATCGGCATAGATATTATTTAATTACCCTGGGTAAAAAAGTTGTTGGATCAGCCCTTATTCTATTTATAGTTCAAAATCTACCTATTTTATTCGTATTCTATATCCTAATCCTTTTATTATTATTGATTTAAAACAGTGTATTACAATGCACTCATATATCAGTAGTTAATTTAGAATGGTGTAAAAAGTTCACTGCTACATTTTAAAAATGTTTATTAAGAAGATTTAAGAAAATTTTCACCAAATTTACTAAAGATAAAAGTTTTTAAGCTTCTTTTACCATTATGAAAATTAAACCAGGTTCTTTCAATGACAATTCAAAATGCACACTTATTTAAAATGTTAATACGGAGCATTGACCGAGAAAAGATACGATATAACTTCAACAAATGGTGACCTCGCCTTTCAACATACCGTTTAAATGAGAGCCAATTTGGTGAGCTAATTCATTTCGTAAATAAACATTGCTTGTTTGTGTAGTTGATGAGTATCAGCGATGTAATAACGTTTAATCACCATGCAACGTTGATTATTGCATTTACGATGTGTGTTCATCCAGTTTTTAAATTATGAAGCAGATCAAGGCATTTGTGTATGGGTTGTAGAATATTTTATAAATGGACGATGAATATTATTTTTCTTATGTCACTACTTTTATTGCAGAAAAGTTTTTATTTACATTCTAAACGTTAGTAATTTTGTTGTTACTAAGCGAACTTATTGTTATTATTTGTTGTTAAGAAGCAACAACACTGTAAAAAATTTCGAATCAAATTTCGGTATAAAGCACCGGCATTTTGGGTTCATCATCCGTAAAATCCATTCTTAACGTGGAATATTATGCCTTAATTTTTACAGTAATATATAATTAATTAGAGTGTTTCAGTGATTGTCGGTTGCTTTTTTGTCAAAACACATGGCAAAAAAGTAATGGAAGCGACAACACTGTAAAAATTCCGCATCAAGTAACTCTATAAAGTACCAGTACGCCATTTTTTACCGTTACATGTTACGGAACAAAAAAATTAGATATACCATAATTTTTACAGTAATATTATTTAATTAGAGCGATTCAGGGATTTTACGTTATAATTACTGTAAAAATTACAACATATCAGATTTTTTATTCAGTTATATGTTTCGGTAAAAATGCACTTTAAAGTAAAAAGTATCGGCACCCTGAGTGCCGGTACTTTTTACCGTTTTTTTTTCCTTACATTGAAGAGATTCTTAAGCCATTGCAATTATTACACACAATTTTTAATTCATCTATCCAGCTATAACTCCATGATTAAAGACTTGATATTTTAATTTGTAATATACATACATATTTTGGACATTTAAAATAAAGAAGGGTTTGAAACGTTTAGTATTGGAGTAAGCTTTTCATGAACAAACAAAAAATACTTCTCCCTGAAAACTTAAAGGAAATAATTTTGCAATGTATTATGAAAAGTTTCTCGTTTAATCTAAATTAAATAAACAGTTTTATGTAGACTTTTTATTCTCTAAACCATTAATTTTTTGAAAATTTCCTCGTTAAACCAGTAGTGAGAAAAAAACATATTATTAGCTTAAAGTTGTTTGTGAGAAAAGAAAATATAAAACATTTTAGTATTAAGCACCAAATTTTACGTCATTCAAGTCATTTACTTAATAACTTTTCTACTTATTATTTAAACGGCTTATCGGAAGTTCTGGGATTTCCTAATTAAATTTATAGTTCTCGTTACCCACATATTTACTAAAAAGGTTTTTAAGTAAATTTAGAACTTTGGAAGAAATAAATTTCCCGCCATCCTCTGAAATATCATGAGCTATCAGATTATTTTTCAATACATCATTTTACCGTTTATTTGATAGTTTAAAGAACGTTATGGTTACGTCTTTTATCAAATGGAATGTTTATATGCCTTAGAATCAATTAACCATGCTTTCTCAATTAAATATGTTGGTCAAAATGGTGTAACTGTGTTGATAGACGACGGTTAATTACTTCCTTCTCTAATATATTTTATTACAGGGTGCATGAATAATGCTTTCAATTGATTAAGTGATGTGTGTTAAACATACAAGCTTCGATTTTAAATGATGAATAATTGTGTTTATTTCTTTTGCATTGTTTGACTTTAGAATAGGAAACTTGTGTCAAACTGAGAAATGACATTAAAAATACCAATCAAAACGTTTCCTATACAAATTTTGCATCGCTGAATTAGAATATGGTTAGAATAAGGCTATTGCTATGATTCCTGAATTATTCCATTATTCTTTAAAAAATTTCTTTTTTAATGCATTTTTCAGAAAGAAAAACATTGTTCCAATCATTATTGTCTAACGAAACGGGAAAGTTCACGTAACTCTCGTTCGCTAGTTCAATACCAGTGTTTTTTAATTGATCAATACGTATGATTATTTTGAAGTTAATAAAAAGAACTTTGCTACATGTTCTAAATAAGTAATTTAAACTCTTAAATAGCTCTAAAATATTTCTAAACTGCAATTATAACACATTATTTAATAACAATTATATATAGCAATACTTTTTAAGTAAGTGACTTTTTTTTAAAATTTTGTATTAAAGTAATTCATTTTATTATTTTTGATAATATCTCCCAAGATTAATCCCTTGAATACTTGATACGTAATAATATATGAGATATATAAAAGTATTGTAATAAACTTCAAATTAATCTTTACATATTGCTTTTTAAATATATTTACAGTGGTGGCCAAAAGTGTGGACATTTTTTGAAAGTTTCATTTTTTTCAAGTGCTTGTAGAATATATTAATTTTCACTTAAATACAAACATTTATATATCAAATTCAAGGTAATTTAATGTAGAATTTAACAACAAAAACAGAATTAAAAAATCTGGATTACAAATAAAAGTTATGCTCATTTTAGTAGAACAAACAAAAACAAGGCGTTTTGAATAAGGATGTGTTTCGTAATAAAAGCGTAGTAGCCAAACACAAACACTGTTCTTAGGACCAATCAAATGTCTGTAACTATAGTTAAGGTTATTTGGATGGTAAAAGAGTTATTGTTGGGGAAATATTTTGCGGAATGATGAATACTAGTACAATTAAATAGAGTATTGCTGTTTTTTAATATTTCAAGTCCTTTTTTTAATTAAACTAATTTTAAACAATGTCATCAACAAGAAGAACTAATTGGACATCTACAAAATTAAGCCGAACTGTCATATTGAGAGAAAGTGGCCTCTCTTAAGCTAAAATTGCAAGACAAGTTGGTGGTTCAGTGACTTGTTCTGGTGTACGAAAGTTCTGTTTACGTTATGAAAAATCGAAATCAGTGGAAAATAAAGACAAATCACGCTGAAAAAAATGCACAAGTGCTATTGCCGATAGAAAAATTAAACGGCTATGCCTTCAAGATGGAAAAAGTTCATCAGATGCCATTCGATGTGAAATGAATGCAGCGGGTATTGCCCATATTTAAATTAAAAGCAACGCAAAAAACGAGTTAAGTGGGCAAAAGAACACATTAAATGGTCAGAAAATCATTGGAAGCAAGTAATCTGGAGCGATGAGAGTAAAATATCATTCTTTGGTAGTCATGGTAGAAAATACGTGAGACGTAGAGTGGGTGAAGCACTTCATCCTGATTGCATTGAAGCAACTACAAAAAACCCAACAAATGTCATGATTTGGGCATGTATGTCTGTAGATGGTGTGGGTCGAATTCAAGTGATTGATGGCATCCTGAATTCCAAAAAATACATCGAAACTGTCCTGAAACCAAAATTGATACCTTCAATCAGGGATCTCTTCCCCAACAACGCACCATTTATTTTTCAGCAGGATTCAGCTCCATGCCACACAGCAAAAGTATGCACACAGCATAGTTTCAAAATGAAGACATAGATATATTACCATGGCCAGGAAACAGCCCTGATCTCAATCCAATTGAAAAATTTTGGCGACGTTTGAAAATTCTTGTACGAAAAAAACGTCCATCCAATAAAAGACAACTTATTGAAGCAATAATTGATTCTTGGCACCATGTGATTACGAAAGATGAACTCCAAACACTCGTTCATTCGATGAAAAGACGCTGTGAAGCTGTCTTAAAAAATAAGGGTTATCCTACTAAGTATTGATTGTGTAAGTATCACTTTAAAAAAAATGCAAGTCTAAGATAGATCTTACTATTAGTTGCATAATTTTTTTGTAATACAGATATTGCAATACTGTATTTATTATTAAATTCTACATTAATATACGTTCAATTTGATATATAAACGTTTGTATTTAAGTGAAAATTAATATATTCTACAAGCACACAAAGTTGAAAAACATGAAACTTTCAAAAAATGTCCACACTTTTTGCCACCAATTAACTACATTTGTAAGTCGTTCGCATAGGATGGATTCAATGGGTTGTTAAATCCATAGATTTTATTTTACTTGATTCTTTACGGTCACTTAACATGAGTTACTATCCAGTTGTTTGGAAACCTATTATTTAATACAGTGTTTCATGAGCAAAATAAAAAAATAATAATATATCACTCTTTGTTCTATTACACGAATTTAACGCTTAACAGGGATGACCGAGTATGCTAAATTATTATTGCTTTATTAAGTTACGAAATCAGACGACGCACTTTCTTTAAATAAAATTACCTGTTTCATCTTTTAATTTAGATTTTTGGTTATTGAAAAGATGGATAGCCGCATTTTGGCCAATACGGTAGCAATAGCCAGGCGGTCAAATGCTTGGGCTCTTTAATCTTAAATTCACTTTTTGTATATTTCGTCATAACTGGGGAACTTTTTCAGCGAAGTGAGAAAAAAAATTGCACACAATTAAACAATTCTTTTATTCATACATTCAATTCCATGTAAAAAGTAATTTTTAATAAATTATACATTGCTTTATTTTATTAAGGTCAAAAACTAAACTGCAAAGTATAAAATTTTTTAAATAATTATAAACTTTTCTGCTTTAAATCCCAAAACACTAAATTTGGATGGGCTCGGTCGAGCAGTTTTCAATTTCGAAAAAGTTGTGTTTTTAATTCAGTTCTGAAGAATTAAACGACCGATTTTCTTTCGCGATTTGTCTTTAACCATTACATACTGCGCAGTTTAAAATGTAATAAAATTATTAAATACCTGACATTAAAAAAAAAAAAAACTTTTCGACCTGTATTATGTGAAATTAGAAAATAATTATTTGAATAATAAATTTCAATAGTAAAATAATAATTCAAGCAAAAAGTTTTCTATTGTTATAAAAAAAAACTCGCCAAGAATTGGCGAAATACTCAAAAAGGGAAATTAACATTAAAGGGCTTAAACTTTTGATCGCTCTCCTTACTTAACTATTGAGACCATATTTTTTAGATCGCGTCTACTGCCCATATTTTGATTGGGCAAAAATCAAAATCGTTTGCGAAAAATATATTTTTTCGGGAAAGTACACTTAACGTGTCGATTACGTAGGTTGAAAATAGTTAATCCAAATTAAATTTGCCTATTCAAGGTAATCCCATAAAATCATCAAGATTCGTGAGAATCCGATCATTTGAACAAAAATCAATTACGTTGATATCTTTTTTATTTCGCGCACTGTACCAGTATCTCTAAAAAAATTTTGTTTAAAGAAATCTTTTCGAACAAATTTATTAGCCGAACGTATAAGATATTTTCACAATTCAAACTTTTCATGCAACTTTTCGTGTTCCAAAAGAGTTATAAGAGATTCTTAGCTGTATAACTTTTTCTCCAAAAAGCCTGCCAATGATCGCCACGAGAAGAGTTAAGACAGCCAAAGAAATAAAGAGTGCATCCCTACGCTTTTGAAAAGGGCACTCTTAAAATAGATCTTTTACAACAAATGCTTCTTCCTTGGGAAAGCAATTAAGATATTTGGAACTTTGTTCCAAATTACCTTATACTAAACCCAATCCCTTGTGGAGAGACCTTTTCAATGATATTTATAAATTTTAGTTTTCCCAAAAATTAATACCCAGAAGCTAAATTACAAATTGATTAGAAACGAATAGTTTTAGAAATACTGGTTTTCTTAAATCCGTTCGTGAAGTGCTGCTGTTCCGCGTCACTCAAGCCGAAAATAATGAATAGTTTCAACTGAAACATGTCATCTCAGACTCTAATTGCAGGTTTCGAAAATAATATTCATGATTATTTATTGTATTTAATTCAAGACTATAAAAGTGTCTAAATTTCAATTATTTTAAGAGATTAGTTATTATTATTTTAAGGTAAATAACATTAAATATATTAATGCTTAGTTTTAAATATTTTGTAACTAAGTAAAACTATGAACTATAAAAATAAATGCTTGGTTTGAATTTTCAAGAAACGGCAGTTCTCTTATATTGTTAGTCGAGCTTATTCTTGAAATTGAATATGAATAAATTAATTTCTGGAAAAAAAATGTTTTTCTTAAATTTTATGAGAGGAGTTTGGAAAAATTATTTTAAAATAGTAGGCCTTATTTATCTCTAAAATTGATCATCATTAAAAGTGATGAAGTTTAAAGTATAAAAATGAATGTTTGTTTAATATTTAATGAAGCAGTTTTAAATAAAAATGAAATCTTTGGAATAAAGGATGAATAAAATTATTTTAACTACAATGAAAAGAAAAATATTTTGTTAAATTTTTAAGAATTCCACTTTCAAACAATTGTATTAAAATTTTATATATTTTTAGACTTGTAATTAAACAGGAATAAAGTGATTTTAGTTGAGGCATAAGGACAGATGTTGTGTTGCGCTTTTGAAAAGCAGTTTTTACTGATTGTATTAACCCTTTGAGGCAGAATTTTAATTAAACATATTTTTCATTATTTTATATTAATTTAATTCAAAATAAGTGAAATATATTATATGCAACATTTTAATAATTTATGGTCATGGATTACAATATAAAAATCGGTGTCTTTTTTTGCGTTAAATGTAAAATGTTCTAAACTCGGCTCACTTCCAAATAATAATTTTTCAAATTTAAACTTATTTACAGTTATTTAGTTCTAAAAGAAACCGTTATTAATCATTGAAGTGTCCTTAATTTGCAAAATCAATAATTAATGAATATTTGCATATGAATGAAAAAAAAAGAGATTTTTTTTCAAACTACTTTTTATGGATTTTATATTTTAGTACAAATTTAATTCCCATAATCTAACTGATTTTTTAGTTACTAGTAGACTATTTTTTTATAAATTTAAATATATTTTTGTATTTCTAATTTTATTTTTATTGCCAAAATATATTTTTGCTAGTAATTAGAGTGTCAAAAAAAATATATGGAAGTGTCACCGGTGTCTCATATGCATGAATCGTATTATTTTTAAAATTAAACATCAATAAATTGTTTTTATTTGAGGCAAAATAACAAATATTTGGTTCAAATTTTAATGAAGTTGTAAAAATAATTGTAAGTCGTATTGAACATTAATCAAAGTTTTATAGAAGTATAGAGATAAGTGTTTGGTATAAAATTTATAGAAAGAGTTTTAAATAATTGTAAATCTAGATATTTTTGAGAGTCATTCTAAATTGCAATGTAAAGATGACCCAATAAGGTGATTTTAATTTACAGTTGATTACTCAAATGAATATCATATTTACCTTGTTTAGCAATTATGTAACAGATGTAACGGTATGATGTGAAAATGAATGGCACATAATAGAATATTCTATGCAAAACTTTACAAGCAAATTCTTTCTAAAGAATATGTTTAAGAAAGCCTTTCACATCATGCATAATTGCTACATTTGGTCAATAATTTTAACTCTAGTGTAAGTCTTCTTAAAATGTCTTTTTTTAATTTCTGATCATTTTTCTCATTACAAAGTTCTTTTTAAATAGATATCCAAATATGTATGTATTAATTATTAATGATAATACATTTTACAATTAGTCAAAGAATTACATGTTATTTTTCTATACTGTTTAGAGTTTATAATAGTTAATTTTCACTGTTAAGTTAGGTGCCTCTTTTGCCAGCTGCCATTAGACTAAATATGAAAATGGCACAAAACGTTTAAAAAAAAACTCACTTGAATTGCATATGTTGGCTAGGCTAAATGTACGATTGAGAAATCGAAGAAGATCGTTTTGAAACAAAATAAAGCTTTATTGCAAACGTTTATAATTTCAATCATTCTTTCAACACCATTTTTATCAGTTATTCATTTTAGCGTCATATTTAACGAAATAAAAACCCCAAAAGCTCTTAGATAGTTGGCTAAAAATATAATAGGATAATCGAAAAACCGTTATGCAACAAAATGGGTCAATAACTTACAATTGCCATACCATGATTGCCATAGCATTTCCCCCCATGATTCATTTTTGTCGTTTGGCAATATCA
This sequence comes from Parasteatoda lunata, assembly GCA_949128135.1. NCBI lineage: Eukaryota > Metazoa > Arthropoda > Arachnida > Araneae > Theridiidae > Parasteatoda > Parasteatoda lunata. The sequence continues at coordinate 1,022,436 of OX421970.1, read as the reverse complement.
TAGAATTCTTTTCACTAATGCATTTATTCAAGGGATAAAATTGAAGGATGTCAACTCCACACGAATAAAATAAAAGAAGAATAAAATGCTAACAGAAAAATCATTCTTTTTATTCTGAGACCCAAGTCCTATTTATAACCACATATCGTAAACAGCGCGTTTTCTTTACACGGAGAGTCTTCTCTTACTTTTTTTTTCTTTCTAACTTTTCCGAAGCGGGAGCTTGGAAGAAAAAAAAGAAGTTGGTAAAAAAAAGCAAACGATAGTGTAAAAAAAGATGAAAATAGAAGCAAACTATAGTAAAAAGAAAAGCAAACGATAGTAAAAAGATAACATGAATCACTTCGAATTCTACCTCAACTCCTAACTCATTCATTTCAAAACTGTTGGCAGCATTACAATTTGTTATAGTTTTCTTTGTTTCGGCTTTTTGAAAACAGGCGTGAAAATCGTCTGTACTCGAAACAGCTGTTTTGTGAAGGACAGTAGATAACAGTTACTCCATCTGTTGCGCTGTTCCAAAGAATTTGTAAAAATTATTTCAAAATATGTCCTAAGCGGATCTTCCCTTAACATAACTACCTATATTTAGTAGGGAAGCGTAGTTCTCTGTGTTGTTATATTTTCTCCTAAAAGAAAACAGAAGATGCAGTTTTTAGTCTGTTTTATGATTTTTACCATGTGTAATGTCTTAGTTACGAATTTCAATATTTTATTGTAATTGTTTGTTGCTACTTAAGTTTGTTTTTTAAATAACAGATTTCTACCATTAAAGCATTTTAATGGAATTAAGCAATCTAAAATATCGATTACTGAAAACTTAGCCATCTCAATACAGTATTATAATGACATACTTTAGATAAGGCAAAATTAACAGTCGCCATCAATCCAAATATTGTATTAATACTATTTTAAGATGAATGCTTAAAATTGAATATGTTTGATACAATGAATAAAATAAATCCAATGTGACTTTATCTGATCGGACTACCTCTAGAATATTTGTGAATATTAATGGAACAGTAAGAAAATAAAAATGCTGCGAGAATTTATGGAGTATTGGATCGTACTACGTAATAATGTAAGCGATTTTAAAGATTTTTACTTTTAATAAAATTCTATACCGCAGTAGAAACCTTTCATCGCAATTTCTCTTTCTCTTACGTAATTTAAAATTTATGTTAAGAAAAAAGGCTACAGTAAACCATAAAATTTCAATTGTTGAATTTGTATTGTTCAAAAAATCAAAATGTAAAAAGAAAACTAGGGTGGGATTACTCAGAATTAAACAGAGAGAAAGTTATCATGCAATAATTTTAAAATGTTTTTTTACGTTTTGTAACTTAATGGGTATTTAAATTAACCTGAACTCACTTTTTTCTGAACTTTAAATTTTAATATACCAATAGAGATTAAGTTGAATTTGTAATGAAAAATTATCCCACAACTCGAATAACTATAAAATCTAACTAATACGAAATATTACTAATTCCTTTAGCAGACAGCAGGATTGAAAACATCAAAACCCATTTGATTGCCTAAGGAAAGACAGAAGAGTAAAGAGGCGATTTTAAGCACCCATTCTAAACATTTTTCACTTAATAAGATCCTGGTTTTGATATTTTTCCTCCTGTCTTCCCCACTTGTTATCTGACAGCGGCTTTTTCTTCCATGAATTTTATGTTTATGAATCTTTGATTATTTTTTTAAGCATGAAAGAGGTAATTCCAAAGCAATTTCATTCATTCCTCACAATTTGTTACATCATAAACGTTTTCGTGAAAGTATATCTAAAATACATAATTAGGTGAAGTAAAGAACTATTGACTCTCCGTTGACGGGTTAAAATTTATCCTATTTTGGGGAGTATTTTTATTTGATACCAAACTCTCGTGTTAACAAATTCGATAAGTAAATGAAATCTTTAAGCATATATATATATTTTAAATGTCATACTTCAAACAAAAAATTCCTCAAACAATTTTGTTCCTTTGATTATGTTTTTTCTACTTCTTTTAAACGCAGTCTACATTTCTTGTTTGAAACAAAATAATGCTTAAATTTTCCGTTATTAAATAAATCGATGTATACTTTTATTACCAACACAATAGTTGATTTATTTCAATTATTTTGGGGCCTATATATCGGGGTATATCTAAGTGAGAGAAGCATCAAGTAAAAAAAAGCTTATTTTATTTAATTATTAATTAATTTTGCTTACAAACAGTAATTATTTTTGTAGGAAATGTTTGTTTAAGAATATTTTCTTGTGACTAAAAACTGTGATCACTCTGAATATGATGTTGAACAACACAAAAAATTGTGTAAAGGAACAATTTTTGGTTAACACCAAATCGAGCGTTCTTGTACGATTAAAGGGTGTAATTTAAATATAGATACCTAAAATTTTATTTTATCCGTCGTTGAAAGGCCGACTCAATGTTGGGTATAAGACTACCAATGTTCAACTCCACAGCCTTGTAATTTTGAACCAATCCAGAAGACAAGGAAACTCGTGGATCAGTACCCGCAAAAGTATTGAATTGTTATGGGAACATAACTTTGCGACTCGACAGATTTACGTGCATTAGTCACCATTTACTACACGGGAAGTCTTCGGCGACAAGGATCGAACCCACGAACTCTTGGTAATGGGGCCAGTACCCTACAACCAGGCTATCCCGGTCAAACACCTAAAAAAAATATTTTTTTTTATTGCCTCTGTTGAACAGCAGACCCAATTTTATGGGCTTACGACTACTAATGTTTAATTCCGTAACCTTGAAATTTTAATCCCAATCCTGAAGACCTGGGAGCTCCTGGATCAAGTATAAGGAGAAATTTGCCTTTGTGGAGGTCTCTTTGGTGGAACTAACCCGCATTTTCGTTACATGGAGAGGGAGACCGTGAGGAACACCCACGTTTAGCCTGACGGCAAGGGGACTCTAACACATGATCCGTGTACCACTGAGGATATTTCACATCAGCATTGTGGTCGGTGCAAGCCGGATGCGGAATTCGTATCGTCTGAACTCGGTTCGCTTCCTTGGAAGGTGAACGCTCTATCACCGGAGACATCTAAAATTGAATAATTTCACCCTTTTCAGCCGTACGAGAATTTTCACTTCCAAAATGGCGCGATTTGAGTATCAAAAATTCAAGAATCGCCAAATACAATCTGGAATGTGCGGGCGAGATTTTATTCTTCTTTTAACGATACTATTCATTAAAAGCAACAAAAATTAGCCGATAAATATTTATACATGTTTTAGTTGTCTAATAAGGATAATTGGGTCGTGACCGCTCGGGGGATAGAGCGTTCGCCTTCCAATGAGGTAAACAAGGTTCGAATCCCAGTGATGGCTGATCGATACGAATTCCGTATCCGGCTTGCACCGACCACAGTGCTGACGTAAGTTATCCACGGTGGTTGACGGATCATAGGTTAGAGTCCCCTTGCTGTCAGGCTAACCGTGAGAGGTTTTCGTAGTTTTCATCTCCGTGCAACGCAAATGCGAGTTAGTTCCATCAAAAAGTAATTCACGAAGGCAGAATTTCTCCCAATACTTGATCCAGGAGTTCCCTTGTCTTCTGAATGGGGTTCAATGTTACAAGGCTACGGAGTTGAAAATTATGGTAGTCGTAAACAAAAAAAATAATTTGGGTCAGCTGTTAGATGACGGTTTTAAAATAAAGCAATATTTTAATTTTAAATCTCCGAGAACTGTATTAACGGATTTTATAGTGTAAAATTACCCGCTTCTGTTCTGTTAAAATTAGTTTGAATTCGTCTTAAGATACTGTTTCATGCTTACGTCCGATTTATTTTTCAGAATTAGTGTATATATATGCATTCTAAATTACTAACACTTACTTTATATTATTGCGTAAAAAACAGCTTTACTAACTCTTACGTGTATCTTATCTTATTGTAATTATAAATTTTAGTGTTACTCAATAACAAAAATGGTGGCGGCTACTTTGCACCAAATAGTGCAAAAAAATCTAAATCCTTAGCTCCTCATTGCACCACTTTGGCGTAAAATAGTCTCCATCGTTTTTAGTAAGATGCAAAAAATTTTTTTCATAGTTTTGTACACTTTTAGAATTTTTTGGGTTTTTAAGATTTTACATACTGTCTTGAAACTTATCCATTCCCCCCCCCCCCTCTTTTCAAATAAAACGAAAAATTTTCAGGAAATATTTTTTTTTATCGTTTTTTCAGTTGATTTCAAAAATTTAAGTATTAACATACAAAATATTATTCAAAAATTGCGACTTGCTTATAAGGGTTTGCACAAATAAAATAAAATCAGTTTAGATTTTCAAAAAAAAAAAGACATTTGATTTGCTTTTAGAATATTTCTAATATACACTGAGACTTGTACGTAAAACAAAAATCTTAAAAAAGAAAGAGATATAAACTGAAAAAACTACAACTTAAATCGGTAACTTTCGCTTATTACGATTCCAGAACGCTCTGAGCATGAATTGCGTATGCACTTTACAAACAGCTTTATTTCAGTGAAAGGGAAAAAATTTTTACTTTAGCAGTGAAAAATTTAAACATTTCCAACGGGAATAGACTCCTGGTTTTCTTTTTCTTAATTTAAAAACTCTAACATAACAAAAAAATGGTGAAATTTTAAGACATTTTTGTCCAGAGGACAGAGTTATTTTAATTGAGAAATATTTCTTAAAGTAGGCGAGCTTTATTAAGTAAAAGCGACTTGGAAATATAAAATTCTCTGAATAACTATGTGATATTTTTAAAAAAATGTTTAGTTTATTTTTCTACGTTTTTTTAATACCTTTAAAGTAGCTGATTTTAGACTATGCTGTGTACAGAGATAATAAAATTTATTAATTCTTTAAGATAGTTTATATACATACTCTTAAAGTAAGAATTATAGTCAACAACTTGCCAACGAATCAGTATTGTTGTGTACGGGCTTAGAATTATCACGATCCTCTTAGTATTATCAAGTCCTCTCGAATTGTTTGACGATTGGCAAATCGTTTTTTCATCCTTGTGGCATCAATTAGATCAATATCTGGTACTCCAGATTCTTTAAGTTCGTGCAAAAATATGGCTGGTGTTAATGGTAACAGGTCCTCTAGATCTTCTGAGATGTACGTAAGTGGTCGGGAATTTATGATGCTTTCAACATCACAAATGACTGTGTATAGTTCTTCATAGAGAAGGTTTGTTCTTCCAAGGACTTTCCGTAAAATTGATTTTAGCATTCCAATGATTCTTTCAAAAGATCCACCCCACCAGGGTGCAGGGGGAGGATTAAACTTCCAGGGAATCTTTTTCGAAGAAGCAAAATCTTTTAGTTTTTCGAAATCTACTGATTTCAGATCTGCAGCCGCTCGATTCAGATTTGTGCCGTTGTCAGATAGAACCGTTGCTGGTCTTCCTCGTCGTGCTATGAACCTTCTAAATGTCAACAGAAAGCTATCCGTGGAAAGTGAAGTAACTAATTCAACATGAATGGCTCGGAAAACCGCCCAGGTAAATAGCACGATCCAACTCTTGCTTCCATCCTTCAAAAGGAGTGGTCCGCACAAATCCACTCCACTGACCTCGAAAATCAATGCTTCTCGTACACGATCTTCTGGTAGAGGACTACTTAGGACTTCTGTAGGACGACCGCTGAATCTTTTGCAAATCACAAATTTTTTAATCACTCGTTGAACAGTTTTTCTGCATCTGAGGATCCAATATTGTTCTCTTAGAACTGACATTACAATTTGCGTTCCGGCATGAATTAGTTCTTTGTGTTTATCAAGTATAAGGCAGTGAGTGACATTGTGGTCAGATGGCATAACAATAGGATATTTAAATGTTCTCAAATCCTTTCTCATCGCTATTCTTGTTCTGACTCGTATAAGGCCTTCATCATCCGTTATAGTTTGTAATGAAGTATAGCAAGGCTTGGTTTCTTCTGCTAGGCATCTGTTCCGCACGTACTTCATAATAACCATTTCAGCGCCTTTCATTTCTTCAATAGTTAGCTGTTTTTCGAAGTTTCGTTCATCCGTCGCACTCTTGATGTTTCGATAAAATCTGTAAATCCAAGCAGTTACTCTTATCATTTTTCGATATGATGTAAAAGTGTCATATAACGGAATTTGTCCTTTGCATAAATATGTTGAAGTCACTACTGTTTTCTTTCTTTCAGCGTTGATAATGTCCAAATCTGGATCGATAATATCTTTTGGCAAGACCTGTGGTGGATCTTTCAACCAAATTGGGCCCTTCCACCATTTAGATGGCTTAAGATGCTCTGCAGAGCATCCTCGTGAGGGAAGATCAGCTGGATTAAGAGATCCGGGAACATAATTCCATTCTTCTGGCAAACTGAGAGATCTGATTTCTTGGTCTCTGTTGCAAACAAAAGGGGCCCAATTTTCATTCCTTTTTATCCCAAAAAGGGCATTTACTGAATCTGACCAGAAAAATGTTTGAATATTTTCAAGTCTTAAGTCTGATTTAACTCCATGTGCTAGTCTAGCTCCAATTGCACAGGATAAAAGTTCAAGTCTGGGTATTGTGACGGGTTTTAGCGGAGCTACTCGAGATCGAGCTTGAATGAGATGACAGGATGTCGAGTCTTCGCTTTGGCTTCTCGAGAATATGCATGTAGCATACGCTACCTTGCTCGCATCACAAAAAATATGTAAACTTAAATTTCTCAAATTTTCCAAGATACATCTCGGACTTGTTATATCTTTCAATTGACTTAGTTGTTTTTGCCATTTTTCAAACGTTTTTCTAATGGAAGATGGTAGTTCTGCATCACAAATGCATTTTAGCTTCCTGCACTCCTGAAGCATGATCTTCGGTCTTAATGTTACTGGACACGTGTAACCAATGGGGTCGAATACTTTGTGAACTTCAGACAGAATTTTTCTTTTGGTTAAAGTCTCAGAGGCCTGCGATGTTTCCTTTAAATCCAAAGTCAATGAATCAGTACTTTATTTCCAAATCAGTCCCAAAACTGGTACTTGTCTTTTTTCTTTAGGGATGGCTACTTCTTGCGAATTTAGGATACTATGCTCCAACCCTCTTAGATCGAATTGAGCTCTCTTCAATATATACTGCGATTCATTAATAAACTTGAGCAAATGTTCTTTATCTTCAACACTGGTTAAACAATTATCTACATAAGATGATTCTTCTAATTTAACTGCCGTTTCCAGCATTGTTTCTGGTGCTTTCTTCTAATGGTACAGTAGAGTGGCTCCCAACAAATATGGACTGCAAGTCAAGCTAAACACCACTCCTCTATGTTGGTAAATTTTGATCTTCGAAAGGTCTCCATTTTCACACCATAGAAATCTTATGAAAGGTCTATCAGCTTCACTCAGTTGGATCTGTAAGAAAGTTTTTCGAATATCTGCAATGACTCCAATCTTATTTAATCTAAATCTGTTGATAACTGAAAGAATGAGCTCCACGAGATTAGGTCCTTTTTCAAGACAATTATTGATAGAGGGGAATTTTTTTATTTTTGTCGAGCCATCGAATACGGGTCTGATCTTGATTGTAGAATTTTCTTTTATCACTGCTCGGTGCGGCAAAAAATGTTCATTGGTAGCTGTATCGTCTGGGCCAACCTCTTCGATAATTCCCTCTTGCAGCCATTCTTTAAATACCACTTCATAATCTTCTAATATTTCTGATTTCTTTAAAGACTCAACGCAGTTCTTCAATCTTCTTTCCGCAACACTTCTATAATTAGGCAAAGTAGGGGGATTTAAGATCCATGGAAGGCTCACTTCATGTCTCCCATCTTCAAGTACCTTAATATTGCGATTAAAATGGTCTTCGGTAGCTTTTGCAACTTCTTCTCTTGATTCTTTTTCACCTGGGTCTAATATTCCTAACGTATCTAGTTTCCAGAGATCGGAAATTTTAGCCTGAGCCACGTGAAGGGACAAAACTGTGTTGGTACTATTACTGTTTTCAGGATCATGAGCTTTACCCATAAGTGTCCAACCTAATCGCGTTTCGAATGCTACTAAACTTTCTGAAACCGATTTAATAATACCTGTGAAAAGTTTACAGCAAACGTCGCTCCGATAAGTAAATCAATTTCTTTAGTTTCTGAATTCAACCCTTCCATGTTTTTATAATCGCAAAATTTAATTCCTATCTTATTCGCTTCTTTTATCCACGAGTCGTCTCTTATTTTAGGAATTTCTGTACAAATTTATTCCTGTACATAAACTTCAACGTTACAAAAATAATCCCGATTTAAATCGCTCAAAAAAATTTTGTATTTATAATGCTGATTAGTTCTTTGCAATCCACCGAAAAGACTATGATTTAAGTTTTCTTGCCCTATTGGTTTGTAACCTATTTAATTTAGGGGAGAGTCGGGTAGCCCCGCCCAGCGGGTACCCCCGCCCAATGTCAATTCCATATGTATAGAATATTTTTTCAAGTCAATGGGCCATCGAACAATAATTGTTATATTAAAAAAAGATTATTTTCAAAGTTTCAAGTATTTATGCAGCTGGTAACATGGTAAACAATAGTTTTGAAAATATGTTGAATACAGTTGTCATGATATTAAGAAAAATTGGTTGAATGTTTCGATTAAACTTCATTTTAATATTAAAAAAATAATTTTTTCTATATATACAGCGTTAAAGTATGTAGTCTTAAGTTTAGTTTGCACAAAGAACTAAGTTTATTTGTGAAAAATTGTTCGATTAATTACAAATTTACAAAAAAATTGGATTTCGGGTAACCCCGCTCACATGAATGTTAGGTATCACAGCCCACTTTTATTTCGTCGATAAATGTACGGTTTCAAAGATTTACTTAAATTAAATTATTTTCTTTAAATATTTAATATAAATATATATTAATATTATAATATATAAATATACATTAATAATAATAAAAAATATAACATTTGTTGTTAATAAATGATAGAATTCACTAAAAGTATATAAATATGTAATAAAAAAAATAATTTTGTGATAAAAATGATAAATAAGGTTTATCTATTGTCAATACATTGGTCATTTTCATTTACACCTGAAAAAACAATCAAAAAACATAATTTTTGTAACTGGGCGGGGCAACCCGACACATTTCGAAAAGAGCTGAAAAACATGTTTTTTTAAATTTCTATTTTTTTAACTTAAACTATTCTTTTTTTCCTTTATTCTTTTTGTATTATTTAATTAAATGATAAAACAATAGAAACATACAAAAATCTTGATTATTACTCAATATTATACAGAAATATAAGCAATAGTCCTTAAGTGGGCGGGGCTACCCGACTCTCCCCTACTGCTTCTTTTAAAAGATACGACTTTTGGAACCCCGTGTCTATAAAAATTTCCCGTCCGCGTATAACAATTTCCTTTTGTCCGTTTATTAAGCGAATTGTTAACGTTTGCATTAATATTTCCGGATTAAAAGTTTCATTCGATAAAACCGTACTTTCCACTTTACTATCTGTTTTCTTTTCCGGACACATAAATGTATAATGACGTCTTAAACAAATATCGCATTTTACAAAACTCCTGCATTTTTTAGCCGTATGGCCAAAGCGGAAACATCTTTAAAATATCCCTTTTCTCATTTATTTCTTTCATTTTAAATTCATTACAATCCCATAAATTATGTCTATCGTTACCGCAAGAAACACATTTATTTTTCTTATTACTGGATTCATTCAATAAACCCGACGCCGTTGATATGCGATTCTGCGATTCTTATTTTGTTTATTCGAATTCTGGCCTCCACTGTTCCGCTTTGAGGAGGGGAAGGGGGAGCATTCTGAAACTCGTGGCTTTATCTCGGCTAATCACTTCCGTTTATAAAATTTCTAGGATCTCTGATACTTTCCACCACGGACGTATATAAGGGGGGTGTCCATGGGGTCCGGACACCCCCCCCCTTAGCTTGAGTTGTTTTTAATATCCATATTTCCAAATATCGCATAGAACTTCTTATAATATACGTCTTGCCTCGAAAAAAAATTTTTTTAAGAAATATGTGGGGAAAAAATATTTGTTTGCACCTTACAAAAGCTGAAGAATCCCTGACTTTGCATGTTTCATTGAGCGAAAGAAACGAGTTTCATCGAGATAGCACCCCATCTACTCTGTCCTTCTCCACCCGCGAGAATAAACAATTCAAGATAAACTTCTAGAAAGGGTAAAAAAGGCAGGCTATTTCAGTGTACTAGCAGATGAAACACGAGATATATCACGAAGAGAACAAATAGCTTTGTGTGTGCGATACGTAGACTGTTCATCTGGAAAAGCAGTTATCCGGGAAGATTTTTTTGAATTTATAAGCGTAGAAGATGTTTCTGCTCAAGCATTAGCAACGACCATAATAACACATCTTGTAGCCTATAAATTAGATATGCATAAATTTATAGGGCAAGGATATGATGGCGCTGCAGTGATGAGTGGTCGATTACGAGGTGTGAGATCAATAATCGCAGAGCAGTATCCAAAAGCGCAATTCGTACATTGCAAGGCTCATGTACTGAACTTAGTATTAGCTCATTCATGTGAAGTACTTATGATAAGGAACTGTCTAGGAACTATAAAATCCGTAATCAACTTCTTCCGAAAATCTCCACTACGGGATGGTCAATTAAAGAAAATTGCCGATGAAAACAACTTTGAACATTCCACCCTTATCGGTCTTTGTGAAACACGTTGGACTGAAAAACATGTGGCTGTCGAAAGGTTCGCAAAAATGCTACCCGTTGCACGTGCAACGTTTGAAACACTTCAAAGCACTGGTAGTTCAGACGTGGCCACACAAGTTTTTCAGCTGTGGACAATAGCCAATTTATAGTATCTTTAGTCATACTCAGAAAAGTGTTTTCGTATACTGTAAATTTGATTAAGGTGAATGTTGATTTAATCGCCACTTGCAGTTATGCGAAAACTGTCAGAACAACCATAGAAAGCATTAGAAACGAGACACTATTCTCCATACTTTTCGAGGAAGCAAAGAGAATGAGCTCGAACGAAATAGTTGTCCCAAGAATGGCCGCAAGAGCGTCCCAACGCAGCAATGAACCTGGAGAAACTGCCGAAATTTACTACCGGCGAAATGTGTTTTATTCGTTTATAGACCATGTGGTAACCGAACTAGATGCTCGTTTCAAACCACATGAAGACGCTTTAGAAGGCATTCAACTGCTTCTACCCGAGAAAACTAAAACTGATGACAAAACAAAAGAAAGTCTGAAAAAAGTAGCAATAACCTTTCTAGGCGAAAGTGAAGAAAACACATTTCTTAGTGAATATGACATATGGAGCAAACACTGGGAATCAATATCCGAAAAACCGGTCACTGTTCTCGAAACTCTCGATCAGTGCGATCAACAGTTTTTTCCTCTGCAAGAACATTGCTGGGTATTTTGGCAACACTTCCGGTTTCTACCGCGACACCAGAAAGAAGTTTCTCCACTCTAAAGAGATTGAAAACCTATCTCAGAAATAAGATGGGAGATGAGAGACTGACTGGACTTGGCATCGTGACTTGGCGGTGCAATTGGATTCCGACGAAATTGTAAATAAGTTATCAACAAGGCGCAAATGATTAAATTTATTACTTTAAGCAATTAACATTTTTCTATACTCTTTGATCATTTTTCCTTACAATAAACAAATATTTTACACACCAGTATGATTACTGAAATATTAGTAACTTATATTACATATATATATATATATGGGTGATTCTCACGAAACATGACAATTCGGACCAAAAAATTTCTTCACATTTAAAGTCTTCACAATAATCTAAATTTTTTTTTATACTTCTTTTGTTACACTTATTAATACCTTAGAGACAGCAGTGTAGTTTATTGACATTTGCTCGAGAAAAAAAAAAAAAAATAGAAATTCATTCACCAAATCTTGAATGCCAGGAAAATGACATATTAGCTTATAAATTTGAAAAAACAGTCATTCTAAGCTATTAGTAAGTAACAAAACCTAGGTCTTTATGTTAGGTGGACCCTGAATTGCTTAAACTAATTATTTTAACCACTGTAGAAAGAATCAAAAATGTTTTTGCTGCATATGTACAGAATAAAATTGTGCGTAGTAATCTATCATCTATATATATAAAAGTGAATGTGTGTCTGTCTGTCACCTATAGACTCCTAAACCATCCGACAGAAAGCTGTGAAACTTGGCATACAGATAGTTCAAAGCACGAGGAAGGTTTATGTCGTTATTAGAACATTCTGCGACAAACCGTTCCAGCGATATCAGCGAAAATCGAAATGGAATTTTCTGATTGGTTAAAAGTTAGCCATTGTTTTAAATTTTGCTATAAGCGATTCAGTTTTCAAATATCTTGAAGATAACAACAGTGATATTTTCTATCTTATAGCTCTATTCACTTAGAAGAGTAAATTACATATTCTTTAATATTTAATTATAATTCTCGCAAGTTTCTTTATGGCAGGTGAGCACAAGCACGTAAAATCAACGAGAATAGATTTCGTAATTATTGATGGTATCACGGATTTAGTACTGTGAAAACTGTTTAATAAAAATAAAAGTGAAAGCAAATTTCATTCAAATTGCACGTTTTCAATAATTATTTATATCTATTATGCAATTTTAGGTTAGCACAATTAAATATAGTTTTTGAAGGTTTCATTGCTGACAGTTGTCATTTGAAAACTATTAGAATGTTTATTATTACAAAGTTTTCGAATTCCCAATCATTTTATTTCTTTCATTTAAAAAATAGATTTTTGTTTTAAATTTTATCATTATTATATTTTTTATTTAAATTATTTCATTTTTATTGCTTTTTTTATTACTTAAAATAAATATGTGAATTTTAGATTTAGCAAATGTGCGGCCACTGTCAACTTTTACATTACTTTTTGTTTGAGAGAGAATATTTGCAAAAATATGCCGCCTAAACGAATCGCTCTTAGTCAATCAACATCTCAAGCAAGCAAAAAGAGAACTACCCGTATTTCAGAAACATTGGAGCAACGGGAAAAAAGACTTGAAACTAATCGAGAACACAATGCTTTAGCCCGTTCCTTGAAAACGTCTGAGCAACAGGAAAGAAAACTGTTAACAAATCAACTACGCACTACTCAAGCCCGTTCGTTGGAAACATCAGAGCAACGGGAAAGAAGACTGTTAACGAATCAACTACGCACTACTCAAGCCCGATCGTTGGAAACATCAGAGCAACGGGAAAGAAGACTGTTAACGAATCAACTACGCACTACTCAAGCCCGTTCGTTGGAAACATCAGAGCAACGGGAAAGAAGACTGTTAACGAATCAACTACGCACTACTCAAGCCCGATCGTTGGAAACATCAGAGCAACGGGATGCAGGAAGGAAAATCAATCAAGAACGCACTTCGCTGCCAATACTCTGATTTGAATCTCAGTACATTTCACTATGAACCGACAACCAACTATAGTCTTCACCTAAGCGTCATCATCGGAAAAATGGATCAATTATGTATGTTTTGTAGTGCTCTAAAATTTAAGAATGAAACAGCTGGAATTTGCTCTTCTGGAGGCAAAGTGAAACTACCCGGTTTAACGTCGCCCGCCGAGCTATTATCAACGTTGTTATCGGGTCAAGCCAACACGTCCTAGAGGAAGGAAGGCCTCAGCACGGATAAATTTAGTAGTCCGATATGACGAAGTTAACTGCGCAGTTGTTGAAAAATAAGAAAGATGTCTCTACGTTTGGGGTACTAAGCTGCGCAGTGGTTGTAAGTACGAAATATGTCATTACGTTTGGACTACTAAAGTATATTTTTGGTAACCCGTGCTGAGGCCTATTCTTTCTAGGAGGTGTTTGTCAAGCAAGATAATAGAAACTTTTCTTGGCGAAAAAATTTTGGTACATTCGTGTTTCCTAATGACTTCATTCGGTGCTACAAGGATCGGTGCGCATATGGGCAGCCTGAGTTATTTATTACATTCACATGCAATCCTGCTTGAGCTAAAATTAAAGATCTTTTGTAACCTAGGCAAACATCATCAGATCTTCATGATGCATTACCGCACGTGAGTTAAAACAAGTATTAAGCTCTATACTTGGTTTTATTGCAAAGCGTCATGTTTTTGGAGAGACACGGTGTTTGATGTATTTTATGTAATGGCAAAAAAAAAGAAGAAAAAAAGAAAAAAAAAGAAAGAGAATTGCCACATGATTTGGCTTATTGAAAAAATCACACTATGACAAATTGGCCAGCTCATATCAACAGAAATACCTGATGTCGCCATTGATTCAAACTTTTTTCAGATCATCAGCAAAAATATGTTTCATGGTCCGCGTGCATCACCATACATGTCTGTTTGAAAATGCACTAACGATATCCTAGAGAATTAACTGTTGAGACTATCACTGGTTTTTTTCACCATTAAATAAAATTCTCATTTCAAATCATAATCGCATATCTTATTTACACACTTAAATACAAAATTAAAATTCAAACTGAAAGCGTTGCAACGCACGCAGGGTACAGCTAGTTAAATATAAAAAAAAACTTTGATTACATTCAGTCATATAACAATCTTACATAAACTTGATATTAGGTTAATATTTGCTTTACATTCAACAGTTTAAAAAATTTTCTGGTAACTGTTTCAATTTCATGTTTTTCATAAACCAGGAAAATGACAGCCAGGATAATGACAAATTCGCCATTTTATAGCATATAACTTTACTTTAATTTAATATTTTGGCCTAAGACGGTTGTATTCTGTAAAAAACAACAGGATTTCTTAAAATGACTCAGATAAATCTATGTAGTTTATGTTATTTATGATTTCAAGAAGCCAGGAAAATGACAACATAAAAACCTACTCAACTTGAAAAATTTTTTGAAATAGATTTTGATCCAGAAAATTGGTTCTTTATTCATGTAACAAGACATGTTCATATAGGACGGTATCTAATCAATCTATTAACATAAGATATTGATTGCTGGCTCTAACTATTTTGGTTATAAACCACTAAATAAAAGTAGGCAGGAAAATGACAGATTTTCTTGGGACAAACAAATTATTGCCAGCAAAAATTATTTTAAACGAAGTTTTTGTAAATAATACCCTCTGCGTATATTCTAAAAATGCTTACAATGGTTGAGATAAAAAAAAAATTAGATATTGAAAAATTTAAAGGAAGTTTTGAAGCTAGTTATTATTGGAAACATTGTTTGGGACATGCCAGGAAAATGACATTTTGAAGTTCAAAATTTTTTTTAACTATACAAAACAGTCATTGCTAGTGCAGAGTCATTTTAAAATGTTAACAGCGATGCTATTTATTAATTTTTTTAAAAAAAAGTTATTTTAGTATAATAGTATTAGATCTTGGAGCAAGGGACAGTGAATTGTCATATTTAGTGAGAATCACCCATATATATATATATATATATATATATATATATATATATATATATATATATATATATATATATATATATATATATATATATATATATGTAATACAAAAGTTATAAAATTACTTTTGTATTAATAAAAGCATTGAAACATATTCATTTTCATAAAATGTCTTAGTTAAAAATTAGCGTACAGATATTCTATTTTGGGAATTCAAGGCTGTAAACATGCCAATAAATTATAATTAGATTAATGTTTCAAAAGAAGAGTTATTTTAAGATCTTTCACTTCCATATAAGGAAGGATTAAACGATTTTCGATGAGTATTAAATTATTTGTGATGAGGCGTAGGAATACAAGGAATGCAATATGACTGCCTTCTTACCCATGTATAAAACGCAGGACCGATGGTTTTTGCGTGGCTTTTTGTGTTTTACTTGTGCTAGCTAAACTCCGTCAGATCTGACGAGAAAAGTGTCTCTCCCCCTCCAGTGGGAGAGGGAAAGAAACTGTTGCTTCACCATCTTTTAATAAATAAACCGCTATGCAGAATCTGGACTCATTATTCATCTGATCTCGGGACTAATTTTCCCATATTAATAACGGGGTTTTGCTCTGTTATTACAAACCTCGCATGACGTTTGGTGGAGGAAACCCCAATGGATTTTACGGCACATTAAATATATGTAATATCGCATTTGAAATTAAATCAATCGGAAAAGGGTACAGCAAAAATATGGAATATCTTATTCATACAGACAGTTGAAAAGTTATCAGTCAAATTCTTCTTCGATTTAGAGCAACTCATAATTCATCCAGTATCTTCAACAAAAAATAAATTCTTCAATCATCAAACTTTTTGTTTATTAAATGATACCTACGCCCAGTGGAACTTAACGATCAGCGATTTCCATTTGTCAATCCTGAATGTTTGTCTACGTTCTGATGGCGATGAATACCACTAGAGAGCTGAGCTTCAATATCTTTCACCCCCCTTGGATTAAAAAGAAAAACAGCATCGGGCTCCTGATAATTAAAAAGTTTTTTTTTTTTGAAATCACATCCATTTCCTTTACGAGTGACTTACGGAAAGTTTAGTTATGCCAGTGCTGCTCTGGATTGAATCGTCGATGATGTGTTTTCACACCCCGGAATGGTCTACTTAGATGTTCGACATTCCCTCCCTCCCTCCTACTCAGAAATCAAAGAAAAATAAGCTTCAATTTCTCCTCTCCTTCATCTCGGTGTTAATTTATGAATCATTTTTACGAAAAAAAAAAATCGTATCAACTGTCATCTGATGTTGTGGCTTTCAAGAAATATTGTGGATTAATTCGAACTTTTTCACGTATCCTTTGATATTTTTATATTTTACTCGTAAAACATTTATTTCTTTAATTTTTATTGATTAATAAAAAAAAGCACTCATGTAAATAAACAAAAATCATAGATTATGATTCTAAAATATTTATTTTTATACTTGATGTTTCAAATGAAACAATGATTTTTTATACAATGATCGTATTTACTGTTGAATTTTTTTTTTTTTTTTTTTTTTTTTTTTTTTTTGAGAAATGTTTATTTTCAGTGAATTAATGATTTTGATTGGCATAAAAGAGGAAAAAAAAATTGGAAAAATTATTTTCATATTTATTATTTTATGTGTTACAGTTTCTATGATTAAGAGAAAAGTAGAATTTATAATTTTGTTTTACTAGTGTTTAGGGTTAAGATAAAAATGCCATTTAATTATTTTTATGTTGAATGCAATTGCGGTGTGGTAGAAAGTATAAATTAAGCCAAGAAATTTTTAAACTAATTCAAATAGTTTTGAAAAATGAAATTAATACTTGTTTTTAGAATTTAAATTGAAAAGCGACTAGATATTAATGCTTGAGTCCAACGTTGGTAAATAGTTCATAGCTCAGTTCTAGCTCAGTAATTTCCATTAACAAAGAAAGTTTCTTATTGCTGAGAGTGAATCCCAACATAAAGATGGGAAAATGATCTAACACAAATTGAAAAGTAATGGTAACCAAATAAACTTAAAAATACGTTAAAATAGAAATGAAAATATTAGAATTTCCTAACACACATTTGTGACAAATTAAATTCAGAAAATAAAAATGACTTTGTGTCAAAAATTAAAAATTCCCATTACAAAATTTGAAAACTTAAATGTTACCCTAACGAAAGGACAATTAACACTTAACAGAATGTGTGAGTTTCCCCTTATTACGATAGGCGAAATTGTTAACTCAGCTAAGTTTTTATGCTTGATACTGATTTACTATATGCTTTAGTAGAGTTGCAAACTTGCAGAGTTTTTGTTTGTTTATTGATTGTGTGGGGCCAGTTGTTATTCAATTTGGTATGAGATTGATCACCTCTGCTAATTCTAACAATGACAACTTAACTTTGCACATTAGACAGCAAAATTCTCAAAATGTTAAGGTTAAGAATTGTGGAAAAAAAAAAAGTTTGATGTTTCAGAAAAAGTAAACATCGAAAAAAGAAAAGTTGAAGATGTTTCAGTAAAAGTAAACATCGAAAAAAGAAAAGTTTGATGCTTCAGTAAAAGTAAACATCGAAAAAAGAAAAGTTGAAGATGTTTCAGTAAAAGTAAACACTGAAAAAAATAACGTAAAGGGTAACAAAAATAAAAGAAAAAATAGGAAAAAGAAAGAATGATCAAGAAGTTAATTACAAAATAAATAAAAAGAATAATTTGAGTAAACAAAAGTTTGAAATAGTACATGTATCAAAGCTTAGGAAAAATCACAGCCCACAAATGTTAAAATAAAAACATGAAGAGTGTCCAGTTCGTTTTGTATATTTTAGTGTGAAAAATGTTTGAAAATTTTAGTAAAATAGATATAAATGTTCATTTTTCTTTCTGTTTAATTGCCTAAACAGATAAATTGCATTATTATGTTTTTATTGTTGTTACTGTAAAAATTATTTTTTCACATAATTGAAAAAATGTTGTTTATAGTAGGAAAGAGGACAGTCATACCAGCATAAAGCTTATAAAGTCAAATTATTCTAAATGTAATTTTTTTTTTTTTTTTTTTTGGCTAACCGAAAAATTTTTTTTGAGGGGGATGTAATACAAAAGTTATAAAATTACTTTTGTATTAATAAAAGCATTGAAACATATTCATTTTCATAAAATGTCTTAGTTAAAAATTAGAGTACAGATATTCTATTTTGGGAATTCAAGGCTGTAAACATGCCAATAAATTATAATTAGATTAATGTTTCAAAAGAAGAGTTATTTTAAGATCTTTCACTTCCGTATAAGGAAGGATTAAACGATTTTCGATGAGTATTAAATTATTTGTGATGAGGCGTAGGAATACAAGGAATGCAATATGACTGCCTTCTTACCCATGTATAAAACGCAGGACCGATGGTTTTTGCGTGGCTTTTTGTGTTTTACTTGTGCTAGCTAAACTCCGTCAGATCTGACGAGAAAAGTGTCTCTCCCCCTCCAGTCGGAGAGGGGAGGAAACTGTTGCTTCACCATCTTTTAATAAATAAACCGCTATGCAGAATCTGGACTCATTATTCATCTGATATCGGGACTAATTTTCCCATATTAATAACGGGGTTTTGCTCTGTTATTATAAGACGCCAGGATAGTTACTTGCTGAGAAAACCATTGTTATCTATTTTCCAGCTGGCTGCAACGTTGATAAAACCTCACCCCGAAGCCGAAGGATTCCTCATCCCTTCGTAAAATACCCGTTATTGCTACATGGAGGCTGGAGCTGAGAAATACCATGGAAATTTAGTGTCTAAAGCTGATAAAGAAAAATATTCGGTTCCTAGTGCTCTGTTATTACACACATATATATATATCTATATATAATGGAAATTCTCGACCCCTCCCACCCATGTAAAAGCTATAGCTACGTCCCCGCTTTCCACTCGTCATTATTGCTATATTTTTTAGTTATTTCTAACACTATATCTGAGGGAAGTAATTTAATAAGTATAGGACAGAGTAAAGCCCTGTAATTTTCCTGATTAATTCCCAAAGATTCTAAATTTCTTATTTCGGTTTGACAACAATCAAAGAGTTTTCTTAATGAAAAAATATCTGTAGATTTTTCTACTGCGGTTAAACTCAACACTTTATTCAAATGAGAGTTAATTATCAATGTTTTCTTGCCAAAGCGAAGCGTTCCTTTAATGTTTCAATTGCTGATACATAATTATTATTTGTTAAACTGAATCCTTTAACTTAGTTGTTAATGACCTTATCGTAGTACGTTTTTGTTTGGATTTTTTCATCTTAATTTATAAACGAACTACTTATACACTTAAAGTCATCACTCAATAAAACTAAATTTCTAATCGAAAATAAACAAGAAATCTCTTAATGGCGGTCCCTGTTCGGGCTCCAGAAAATGTTCAATCTAAAATGAATTCTTGCTTTCAATATGAATAGTGGAAAATACTCCACTTACCTTTAGACCGCCAATTTGATTATCCATAAAAATATTTATTGGATTTAATTATATTTAGGACAAAAGATGATGAATTTACATTTAATGAAACGTGGTAATTATAAAGTGATGAAAAAGAGTAAGTAAGTAATTAGCGGGACAAGCCACTTCTCCAGTTGTATTACATCTACTGTTTTTTAAAAAATAAAAAGTTAATATTTCTTCGGCGCTTGCCACGCCATCTGGGGATAGTTTTCTGGGATGAGGGGGATGACATCTGGGGATGAGGGCTTGTTAGATCCATATTGACGTTTTGCACCCTTTTCAAAATAAAGTCGTTTTCGTCTCTTTTAATTTTTAATGTAGGGAAAGAGAAAAATTTAGGTGGGTGATATTTTTGTACAGAAAAAAAAAAAAAAGATTTAGATTTTTTTAAAACAAATTCTATTAAGACAACTTCCCAAAATATATGATATATTTAAAATTTTGATACTTTTTAAAGAGAAATTTCATTATGTTTGACTTATATTAAATTAATATTATTTTTGAATTTATTTCTTTTCATATCATTTTACTCATAGACAACTAAATGCGTTTGATCAAAATATCTGGATAAAACATTGAAGAAATCATTCAGAAAAAGTTGAAGCAAGAAAAGTAAAAACACAATTTTTTTTTCTTTCTTTAATCTTTCAAAACATTTTTAACGTTTTGAATACGCCTATAGACCGATTATTTTATTTGATACATATTCTTCATCAGTGAAAAATAGCATAAAATGTTATTTAACATTTATGTTATCGAAAAACTGTTCCCGAAAAAAGTACTTTAAGAATAAAAGGAAGAAATCGTGATTTAAATAAATTTAAATACTTTTATTGAATTAAAAAAAATATTTCTGAAGTCTTGTAAAAGGAAAGCACAGTTATTAGGACCTACTTATTAGCAAACATATTAAAATGTGCCAATAATGAAGAAATTTATTTCCACAATAAATTTTGTTCTCATATTTTTTTAGTTTATCAAATTTAGATATACGAAAGTTCTAAAATAATATTCCTTATTTTATTTAACCGAGACGATAAAATTCCAATAACTATCTTAACTGATATTGTTTTCAGCAGATTTTCATGTATCGATATTTCAAACTAGCATTTATAATAAAGGCCTAATTTCATATATTAATTTCATTTATAACTTTCAATGCAAAATAATTTCATGTACTTTTTACGTTATGTTTGTCACAGAACTTATTGTTTTCCGTTTAAAATATTACTTTTATTTTTATCGTCTTGATATTTAAAATCTTTAATAATAAAATCGCTTCCTTGTGGTTATTGAGATATACTTTTATTTAAAAACGTGGTTATTTTTATTATTTTAAAATGCTCCACGAAATATTTCTTAAATGATTATTTTTAACAATGTACTAAGCAGTATTGATATTTTTATAGCAATCAATAGTTCTCTCATTTTTTATACATCCTAATGGAATATAAAACATTTTTTTATTTAAAAACTGTGGAATTTCTACATATTAACGTTTTGTGCCATTTTCAAAATTAGAAGGCGCTGGCTAAAAATAGGCTTAACTTGAAAAAATTCCGTGAATAACTGTTCATCATTACAACAGTTATGAAAATAGCATATTCGCAAAAAAACGTTATTTCATTGTAATGACAGAGCATTCGAAAAAAGATTTAAATAATGCAAAGGGAATAGGTTTTTTTCTGTTTATGAATAACCTTAAATGTTCGAAAACAACTTCATTGAACGTTTGAAATTTGTTTCAAGAGTAAAACGATGCATAAATAATTTCAAAAAAATTACTTTTTGTTAAAATTTTATTATCTGTGTATTTAAAAATAAAAATGTACCAAATTTAGAAGATATACCTTCATTTATAATTTTACGCTGTTATTTCATCCTCCATTTTCTGCATTGTATACCTCAATTTATATTTTTATATTTTAGTTCTTAAAAGAAATAGTTTATCTTCTATTTTTGCAGTTTATTTGTCTCTGTTCTAGCTATTTATCTTTCATACTTTCAGTTTTCGTTTTATTGCTTCCATTCTATTAACCATAAAAATTTAATGTTCTATATTTTGCCGTACCATAAGATATATCTTACATGAAAAAAGCACATTTAACTTATACGGTCTCTTTATAAAAATATTTACTCGCTTGAGGAAGTAAACAATTTTGATTTTAACCCTATGTGGAAGTATATTTCTTTTTGAATGGCACCAAGATGACTCTTTACCAACAGTTATTAACAAGTTTTTTGTTATCTTCTCCCAAAAGCTTCAGTTATTTATCAAATAAAAAAACGCAAGTTTTGCTTCTTTTATCGTTTATGCATTTCTTCTATTTTTTTTGCTGGTTGATTTTTGTAATAAATTCATAAAAAATTAAAAAATTATAATTTTCATTCATTTTCTCAAAATTTACTTCAGCGGTATATACGCATTAAAAAGTTTATACAGGGTGTTCCCTAATGGCCTGCTCTTAATATATATTTTTTTTAGAATCCTTATCAAAAACGTAAAAAAATATAAACAATTTTAGGAGTCAAAAATTGGTATTTAAGTAAGGAAAAGCAGAGCTAATTGATTTAGTTTATATAAATGACACCAAAACCAGTTGCTTGAAGCTTGACGGTTTTTATAAGAATCAACTCTCCCTTTCAACAATGAAGCAAACTGGTTTTGATGATTATCGTTCCAACTCTCTCAGAAATGATTTGTTATGTTTTAATAGCTTTTCTTTTATCATAAGTTAAATGCTAATTTGATTGCTTCAAAGTAAAAACTTTTTTTTATTTCACTTTTGACAAAAAATGGAGAATTCTAAAAACATATGATACTTTTATTGAATACTCATCTTACATCAATGATTATTCGTCAGTATAAAATACTGGTTTCATAACATCGGGCATATTTAGTTCCCTCTCCTTTTATTTTGATCCTGGATGACCTATTTCTTTAAGTTTTGCATGGAACTTTAAAAATAAAAACAATTTAAATTAATGTTCGTATATATTTTTTCAACTTTTTCTTTCGTGTTTTTGAGTAAAAGCATCGATTCGTTAGATTTTTCTGAATATAAGTAAAATAAAAAGCGCAAGATAAAAAGCGAAACACCTGCATAAGTTTCGAGCAGAGGTTTTGAGATATTAACAATCTCACTAGTGTACGAGAAGTGCTTGTTAGTTTAAGTGAGCCGCAATGGCTCAGGGCATAGAGTGTTCGCCTTCTAATAAAGTGAACCGGGTTCGAAACCCAGTGATGGCTGGTCGATACGAATTCCGCATCCGGCTTATTCCGATCATAATGCTCACGTGAAATATCCGCAGTGGTAGGCGAATCATGGGTTAGCCTCCCCTTGCCGTCAGGCTAACCGTGGGAGGTTTTCGTGACTTCCCTCTCCGTGTAGCGCAAATGCGGGTTAGTCCCCCTAAAAAGTACTCCACGAAGGCAAATTTTTCCCAATACTTGATCCAGGATTCGGTTCAAAACTGTAAGGCTACGGAGACGAACATTAGTAGTAGTAAACTCCCAATTGGGTCGACTGTTCAATTACGGTTATAAAATTAAATAAAATCTAATAATAACGTTAAGCCACCTGTATGAACAAAAATTAATTATAAATAAATATTTTAGCTTTATTAAATGTGTTGGTTTATGCCTCAAGTTGTTCTTGATTTCGTAGTGTTGTCCAGTACTGATTTATTGAAAGTTTTATTTTTTATTTTCTCCCCGTACAGAGAACATGTATTCAGCTAGTTTATAATAAATTTTAAAACCCTGAAAATCAAGAAAAACTTTATCTCGTATTGAAATGCCGTGTAAAATTTTAATAAAATTTCTTTATAAAAAAATAATAAATCATTTGATTTAAATGAATGATTTTTTTTGGAAAAAAATATAAATTGATTTCATTCAATGAACCTTGGTAGAAAATGCATTCAATATTTAGGGATTTATGAGACAGTAACTTACGGTCGGTAACTTTGTATTTTCTGAGTTACTGGAGAATGAGCGATAACTAGGGTTGTACTAGGAATGAAAAGGAAATTTCCCGATATAAAATAAGAATCCCCTAATTTTATGTTGATTTTAACAATTCTTCTATATAATCTTATTAATTTTCTTCTTCGGATTTATAGGTTTAAAGCCGAAAACGAAATGGTTTTGATGCGTTTTCTTTATTCGACAATTTTCATTATTTTTCTTCTAAATTTAGCGTTTTACAACATATATTTTTAATTATTTCATATAAAGATGATCCTTTCTTAATTTGACAATACATGTCTTGTCGGCTATTGTGTCTACTCCAGCAAAAGATGAAGTGCAACATTTTAAACGGCTTTTAACTTACCACTAAGCTCACCATTAGAAGTAATTTCACTTTAAAATATTTCTTTTTAGAAAACGCAATATAAAAGGGTCGTAACTAAAAAATATCGAACACGGTGCAGAATCTCTCATGAGTAAAAAAAAATTCCAGATGATATTACAAACAAGAACAGTTTCTAAATCCATTACTTTACGAACATCAAAGCCGAATCTATTTTCTTTCTACCATTTATGAGAGTTTTTTTTTTTAAACCAAATATTTGAAGCCTTTCTGAGCGGTTTTCATTTTTATTAATGTATTCCTCTTCAATATTAAGTTGGATAATTCTTCAAAAGTGAAGTTGAACAAGGAATAAATTAAGCTCATTAGAATATAAATTAATTTTTCTTATAACAGAATATCTTGTTAGGATCTATGGCAGCATCGTTGGTGATTTTTTTTTCTTTCGATTTCTCATTAATTCAGCTTCTGTGGAAAAAAGTGTTTAAAAAAATCATTCATTATCTACTTACTGGAAATCATATAGTGTATTAAAGATGCCAACTTGTATGAGTATGTCAGATGCAGAACCTGCCAACTGCTTTTTTATTTATCAATTAATTTTTAAAAAAAATTTTAATTTAAATACACTAATTTGATAAGCTTCAAATTTATTTTTCTCAATTTTCTGTAACTTATTTTATTTTATAACCGTCGTTGAACAGCCGAACCAATTTCATGGGTTTACGACTACTAATGTTCAACTCCGTAGCCTTGTAATTTTGAACCAATTCAGAAGACAAGGAAACTCCTGGATCAGTACCCCCAGAGGTATTGATTTGTTATGGGAACATGGAGGACTTTGAGACTCGACAGATTTAACGTGCATCAGTCACCATTTACTACACGGGGAGTCTTCGGCCGGCGAGGATCGAACCCACGACCTCTTGGATATGGGCCCAGCGCCCTACCGACCAGGCTATCCCAGCCCTTTCTGTAACTTATTGCTTTAATTTTATTAAAGAAAAATCTGGTTGGTAAACTTCGTAATGTTCATCCTCTTATCAATTTTCTTTAATTTCAAGGTGTCGCCAAGGATTTTTCGTCGTTTCATTACATATCGTTATTTCATCCATTTCGAACCCTCTTTCCTCGAATGTATTAAATGGATTTTCTAATTTGTTTCATAAGTCTAATTTTACTGTTCGCAAATATAACGCCTGATAAAATGATACAGCATGAACTTTATTATTTGGTATTTTTTTTTTTCTTTGTGGTTACCCGGTTCCGGTTTTTAAATGTATTTATTATTATTTTTTTTTAAAACGCAAAGTCAAACTGCCGTCGTTGCTAAAAAAAAAGTTCAAGGATAGGTAAAGGGAAATATGCAGAAAAAAAGGAATTTTTTTTTTATATACACCCGGATTACCGAAGAGTATCTTTCTTACCTTTTTACTTTTTTGCTAATCAGACTCAAGCAAATAAAAATATTTTCTTATTTATTTAGTTTTTAGTTTTATTTTCCTTTGTTTTCTTTTAATATTATAACAATAATTAAAAATAATAATAATTTTTTTTTCAACACAATAATAGGAAACAATATTTTAGCTTTTGCTTTACAATAATTGAAAACAATGTTTTTAATTTTTTAAAAATAATTGAAAATGATGTTTCAGTTTTTTTTAATAATAATTGAAAATGATGTCATATTTTCTTATTAACACTTTGAGAACTAAATTGTAATTCTAAGGGTGAAAACGCGCGAAAATAAAAATAAAATTTAAAACTATAAACAAATCGGATATGTTTGATGAAGATTTATTAAAATAAATCCGAATTTGCTGAAAAAAAGGGATTTTAATTTGGACTGATTTAGCAATAATTAGCAATGTTTAATTAGCATTTTTTTTTTTTTCACGGAGAAAACCATTCTGTATGGTATTAACATTTCTGATTGAAAAACAAATCGTAACACTGGTTAATAAAACAAAATTATACGATATTTAAACCATTCATTTAATAATTTTTCCGATCATATGGTAACGGTTTACCGGAAAATCTGGCTTTCAAAATTTTAGTTCTTATAAACCCAAATTTAATAAAAAAATACAAATTTGAGAAGTAAATTTAACCGAATAAATGGTTTTTATTCCGTGCATTAGGGTTTCATAATAAAATCACCAAATTCAACCACATTTACCAAATTTTATCATGAATTACAAAACCATGTTTTATTGTTAATTTTACTAAAATCATTACCAAAGTTCTTCGACTTTTACCAAGGTTTTTGGAGCCAGAAGCACGGTAAAATTTAACATATTTTTGTAGATTTAATCATACTTTTTTTTCTCAGCTTACAGTATTTCGCGCAGTAGGCTAAGTGATGTAACAAAATCTATTTCAAACGAAAATAAAAAATAAAAAAATTTTTAAAAAACTTGGTAGAGTTTACTCACGTTTCAACACCTAAGATTTCTTCGGCGAAAATATATTCTTAAATGATTGGATCTTAAACTTGAGACTGAAATAATAAAGTATGGTAATTTGAAGACCCAAACATGTCGCCGAGAATCTAATTTAGCTTCCTCCAAAATCCTTCGTGTTCTATTACTTAAGAAAAATCGTTTTCATTATTCATCAGCAGACTTGACGTTTCGGTTCTGGTTTCTTCCCAAGACATATATATTTACATTTTGAAGGACAACCCTCAACTAAATCGTCTGATTTTCGGTTAACTGTTTTACGTCTAAGATTTATGACGAGAAAAGATGGCTATTTTGTCTATAAGAAAAGGTGCTTCTTCTAAATATTTATGTCCAAAATAATGTGTAAGATATTCATCGGAATTGCTAACTCATAATTTTTATCACTTTTTCCTTCCGAAATAATATTTATCAAGCACGAAAAAGCACTTTAACATTTAATGTTTAAATCTACAATAAAAGTTTCTTTCATTTTTATGTCTATTTGCTTTGATTATTCATGATCACGAACTTTTCAAGCTGTTTTCTGCTGATGTTAGGTATAGAAAAATAAAAGTTTTATTCATACTTTGTAAAGAAAATGTTTTATAATATTATGGCTTTTAATTCTAAATTAAACGTTTCTAAAAACATAATATTTTAAAAAAATCATTTTTTGAATTGAAATGTAATGAATATTATTTTTAAAAAAAATACAACTTGTTTTTAATGGTTTAACAGTTTTGGGTATAAAATTATCTTATAGCCTGCAAGTTGATCAAACGTTCAAGCAAGAATCTGTATATATATATATATATATATATATATATATATATATATATATATATATATATATATATATATATATATATATATATATATATATATATATATATATATATATATATATATATATATATATATATAATACAAAAATTATAATACTTTTGTATTAATAAAATAATTAAATCTCTTTCGTTTTCATAAAATGTCTTTGTTAAAGAATAAGCGTAGAGAGATTCTATTTTGGGAATTCAAGGCTGATAAACATACGATTGAGTTATTTTTAGAATCTCTCCCCCTTTCACTTCCATATAAGGAAGCATGAAATGATTTTCCTTAATGCACAAGGATACATGTATTTCAAAGACTGTGCCTTTTTACTCCAAAATGTGTTAGTATAAAAGCGAGAGCAATGCTTTTCGCATGTCCTTTCCATCATGTTGGGATCCTGATGAGTTGTTCCAGAATTGACAGAAGTCTTGTCCACCCTCTCCCTTGTGGAGAGCCGATGTGAACTGTTATCAATACCAACCTACTGTTAATAAACCATTTTAGAACGTATGATGGCTTACGACTGCATTATATAAGCTATCTATAACACAAATAAAAGGGGTTTTAGCCCTTTTATTACAAGACGCCAGGATGGTTACTTGCTGAGGAAACCATTGTTATCCATAAACCATTATTTTAGTGATATTAGATATGAGTAGTATTCTAACATTTTTATTTCAATAATTGAATAGAATTTTATTAAGAGTTAAAGTGCATTTCTTGTTTTTATATTGCTTTTTCTTTATAAATTGTGAATAACTGAGTATATTATATTATGAGTAGTTAGATTGCATTTCTTGTATTTATATTGCTTTTCTTTAAAATGATGATATAATAGTGTATTTTTATGCATTTAAAAATGTTTTTGAGGGAAATAAATGTGTTTCAAACGTCAATTAAATTTGTGACGGCAAACAAAATTCAAAATTTTTCAGAATTTCAAACAAAAAACAAAACTAAAAGAAATTTGTAATGCTTTTTCTTTTTCGAACTTGGTCAAAACTAAATATTCCTATTAAAAATGTGAAAAATTAAATGTTACCC
Organism: Parasteatoda lunata; assembly: GCA_949128135.1. NCBI lineage: Eukaryota > Metazoa > Arthropoda > Arachnida > Araneae > Theridiidae > Parasteatoda > Parasteatoda lunata. The sequence continues at coordinate 993,899 of OX421970.1, read as the reverse complement.
AAACAAAAGGACATTTCACACTTAACAAATTGTGTGAGTTTCCCCTTATTACGATAGGCGAAATTGTTAATTCAGCTAAGTTTTTTATACTTGATACTGATTTATCATAGGCTTTAGTAGGGTTGCAGACTTGCAAAGATTTTTGTTTGTTTTTTGATTGTGTCGGGCCAGTTGTTACTCAAGTTGGTAAGAGACTGATGATCTCTGCTAATTCTAACAATGACAACTTATCCTTGCACATTAGACAACAGAATTCTCATAATGTTAAGGTCAAAAATTGTGAAAAAAAATAAAAGTTTAAGATGTTTCAACAAAAGTAAACATTTTGAAAAAATAGAAGTTTAAGATGTTTCAATAATAGTAAACATTTTGAAGAAAAAAAAAATGTGAGGGGTAACAAAAATAAAAGGAACAGAAAAATAAGAAAAAGAAAGAATGACCAAGAAATAAATAACAAAAGTAAAAAGAACAGGAAAAATAGGAAAAAGAAAGAATGACCAAGAAGCTAATTACAAAATAAATAAAAAGAATTGTTTAAGTAAACAAAGTTTTGAAGTAGTACATGTATCAAAGCTTAGGAAATATCACAACCCACAAATGTTGAAATTAAATCATGAATAGTGTCCAAAAGAAAAATTATCACTTTCTTCAAGGGAAGAAGTGATCCGAATCGCGTTGTGTGAAGATGTTTACCTCAGTATCAGTTGGGAGGGAGTGAGGGAGAAGTAACCTAATGCCTGAGAAATAGTTTTACTAAATTTAATGGTATAACATGAAAGACCCATTTAAATTTTAACGTAAAATAAAGAATGCTTACGAAACAAAAAAAAAGAACCATTCTTTTTTTGTCGCCATTTTTTAGTGTTACGAAAATGCGTCTTTGGGACTTGACAAAAACAAAACAAGATGCAATTTTATTTTTTTAGGAGCGAAATATTTTATGGAATGAAATATAACGAAAATGTACCAATGTCCATAACTTGAAACTTTATCTTAGTAAACGTCCGTTTTGGAAATGTTATTTCATTTTGAATCTTATTTATTAGAGTTCATAATGGCTATAGAATCAGGTGAGAGAAAAGTTTGTTTTGAATCTATGCTAAACTCTATATCGGCCCATTTTCCACCGAAATCCGATTGACTACTTTGATTTTAAACAAAGTGTTTCATTTTAAGATTTTTTCCAAAAATTTTAAGTGTAGATTGGCGGCACTAAAAATCTGCCAAATCTGTAGCTGTGGTTAATACGTAAGTACCGAATTTTTCTTCCATACTTTTCTGAATCATATTACTTCAAATATTAGAATATGCAAGAAGTATACATAAACACATAATTTAATACCATTTAATTTTTCAAAAAAAGTATGCTGACAACAATTTTATCGAAAAATTATAAACTAAAAAGCGTAAAATAAAGAATTCTTAGGATAAAAACGATTTTAAAAATTCCTCATTTTTCAATAAAAACTTTCGTATTGTTTCTTTTTTTTAATTTTTATAGTATTTAATCAGACGTAAAAAAACATTTTGCAGAGAACGATCATCAAGTAAGAAAAAAAAAATATTTACAAGCAAATTTTTTATTATAAAAATCATAACACTTACCTGATTTATAAGTCCGGAGAATTCCAAAATGATATGTTCTTTGTTTGAAAACTTTATTCTCAAATAATATATACATACTTTGTCCCTTCATTACTTTTAGGTAACATACCACACATCAAAATTTTATGATTGTAATAATCTCTATATGTATTTTAATATGTTGCTTAAAAACAGAATAGCTGAATTCTAGTTAAAATTCTTTCAAAACTAAAAAACACTTACCAAGAAAACGATAAAAAATTTATTTATAATCGATAATAATTTATTTATTTATAATTAAAAATTTATTATAAGATACTTTTTCAAGTAATTCGGATTATTCTTTATTGTTGTTTCCTGAATTATGTAGATACAGAAATATATACTATTCTATGAAGAAGAAGAATATTCTATAACTATTACAGTTCTGTATGGAATTCATTGGAACATATTTATTCATTGGAATGACGAAAGCAATGTTGACTTCATTTTAACTTGTAATGAATTGAAGACAGAAAAATTATTTTACCGCAATACACACATCTGTAACAGCTAGTGATCATGAAATCATGTTATGTTGTTGGTAATAGAAAGGTAAAAATTATTGAGAAGTTGTTCTTCAAATGCTTGGCATGTTTTGATTAGTTTATTCAAGAAGTTTTACCTTTTCTTTAGGGAAATTTTGCTTCCTATTTGCTGCTAAGAAAATGGCGTCCGTCATTGCCAATGGTTATGTGGGAACTAATGCCCGATATTTACAGTCTCCCGCTAGATGGCGTACTCGCGTGTTGCGATCGCGAATTCTAGTTCTTCTTTCAGAACCTTAGCTATCAGTTCAACGCCTACTTCAAGTACATTATCAATAATCGCTTCCATGATAATTAAAAGAGCTTTTAGCAATAAATTTTATTGAAAAATATAAACAAACTAAGTGCCGTTCTGGTATTGGACTATTCAGAGTTGGTTGAACAAGAGAAGGTTGTAACGTGTGATCACAAACGAGAAACCAAAAACCGGTTTCTTAACTTAGTTGCCTCCACTTGGTTGCCCAGTGTCATCAGCACTTTACCCATTTTCTTATAACAATTCTGACAAAAATGGTTATTGATCATTGATAACATAATAATTATTTCATTTTATATTTGTTTTTTTTATTAGTATTCAGTATGACAAAAAATTGAATTGCTTAATTTAATTTGTCGAATTTCAGTTACATGTGTTTTTATTATATAATGTGCTTTTTGTCTGATTGAAACTAAATATTATGGCAGTTAACAGTATTGAAGTTAATTGGGCAATTACTTGCAATGGTATTTGCTTTTGAAATATTACTTAGCTTCAACTTATTAATATTACATATTTTAATTTGTTTGACATATTTTAAAGTTTTTTTCCATCAGGGTTTGATTGTGATTTCAGTTTAAAATTTAAATTACTGGGGGGGGGAGAGATGAAACACCATATAGGGAGCGTCCGGCATCCTATAAGATCAACAATGATTTGAGTTAGGCTCTGCCACGCGTGCTTCGAATACGGATATTAATCTCCGGCTAATGCCCTATAGTAATGTGTTAAATACTATTGCTTCCTCGCTTTATATAAGTTTGCAATATTGTTTGTATTAAAGTTGCTTTATATAAGTTTATAATGTTTATAATAAGCACCTCCGACATTATGACTCTATGGGATGTTGGAGGATGAAAAAATGTCACCTTATCTCCAGGAAAACGACTTTGAGTTTGTTCGAGAAGCGAACAAAAATGTAATTGCGTAGCAATTACCGGGAGTCGGCGAGCGGCAGCGAGCAGGGGGCGGAGCCCTCTAGTATTAATCTAGTATCTAGTATCTAGTATATATATATATATATATATATATATATATATATATATATATATATATATATATATATATATATATATATATATATGTTTCTAGAACTATCTTGATTTCAAGATTATTTATTTATTTTCATTTTTTAGTTTTTGAAACATTGCAATTGAAATGAAAGGACTGATCGGCTTATTTTCTGTAAGTACTAAATCATTATTTATCGTTCTATCTATTTTTAGTATTTAGTATTATATATAATTTAATAGTATAGTATTATTTTTTAACCTTAAACTCTGTTTACAGAGAAAGCTTAACAAAAAAAAAAAAAAAAAAAAAGAATCAGAATTAATTTACTAAATCAAGGGAAGGACGGCGTTTGTAACAAATGTGGGAAAATTAGCTACCTGTTTTTTTTTTATCCATTAAACTTTAGCCAAAACAGAGATGGATAAAAAAAATAATATATTATGGGATACTAATCACGATTGTTGTCAGAAACTTTGAAACGGAGGCTTTACTTTTCATTACTTTTTTATGTTTCTTCAAGCGTCTTAATTTTTAACGTTTCACCTCAAACTCAAACTTCAAACGTTTAACTTTTCATTGTATTTTATCTTCAAAAATTTAAGTTTAATTTTTAGTTTTTTTTCTTTAAATGACTAATTTTAAATATACCTTTTCAGTAATTTTTAAATGTTTTTAAACTTCCAGTTTTAAAATTTTAAGCGTCTGATTTTAAATTTTAACTTTTGATTAGTTTCTTATATTTTTAAAAAATCTAATTTTTTTTAATTTTCATCTTTTTTTAATGTTTAATTTAATAAAACATTATATTTTTAATTTTATTGTTTCATTATTTTTTAAATGCTTTTTTTCTAAAGTCTTAGTTTTGCATTCTTACTTTTAATTTTTTTTTATATTTCTCCAAGCGTCTAATTTTAAATTTTGACTTTTCATTATTTTTTTATCTATTTTTTGTCAAAAGTCTTATTTTTTAAATTTTTTTACTAAAGTCTAATTTTAAATTGTAACTGATCACTATTTTTTTATATTTTTTTTTTAAAAATTCTAATATTTCTTAGATAATTTTTTTGTTCATGTATAGTTAAGTCTTTTTGATTTATTTCGTCACGGTTAACTTCGTAACACGGTTTTCGTTCGTAATTTATAGCAGGTCTCAACAACGTCTAAAAACTTTAAAATTAATTGATGAGTATCGGTAATCGCCTAATCTAAAAAGGTATAAAAGAATCTTCTATGTATATTTCTTTTAAAAAATTTAAAAAAATGTCTAAAACTGAAAATGTTTCTTCCAATAATGTAGAGTAGTCTAAGTAGAATTTGAATTAAATAATATTAAACATTTTATTTTAAAGTATCAGTACATTTACTCATTATATCATCATGATACATTCTATGGAGCTTAACTAAAATTTTCAATACAAATTTTAAACAAATATACTTATTTTAAAAACTCATTCAACAATAAATTACAACCGATATATATATATATATATATATATATATATATATATATATATATATATATATATATATATATATATATATATATATATATATATATATATATATATTTATATATATATATATATATATATATATAAGTTCAAAATGAAGATAAAGCAAAGGAAAGTTACAGACAAATGAAAAAAGGGGGAAGAAGAAAATCAATAAAAATAACAAAAACTGGAAGGGAAAAAAAAAGAGAAAACTCTTTTAAAAAAAAACCGGAGAATAAAGATATAATCTTTTCATCAGCCCACACGATTATATCTTCAAAAAAGAGTGATTTCTTATATTGTATTAATATAGCCAAAGAAAAATATATCAATACAATAGTGTGAGGTGCACTGAAAAAATTTTTACAAAAATTACAACAAATAAAATAGAACACAATAAGTAAAAATAACACGTAAAAACAGAAAAAAAAATATAAAGAAAATAAATATATATATATACAAAGAAAAAACAGAATGGAACATAAAACATAATCTACAAAGCGAGTAGCGAAATCAAATGAACTTACATGAACGGGAAATTTTTCAAGAATGATTTAAAATATTTTCGTAACAAGATTGCAAAATATGAAAACAAAAATTGCCTGTTTTGCGCATAATTTTAGCCACGAATTTGTCCGAAATGGATTTGCACATGGAAAAATTGTATAAATTAATAGTAAATATTTTTTTTAGTAATACTAAAATTATTTACTAAAAAAATTTCTTTATTTATTTATACAATTTTTCCATGTGCAAATCCATTTCGGTCAAATCCTTCGATAAAAGTATTTACTAAAAAATTTCCTTGTTAATTTATACAATTTTTTCATGTGTAAATCCATTTCGGGCGAATCCGTGGCTAAAATATATGCAAAACAGGCAATTCATGCTTCTTTTTCTTTTTTATTTTATATTTTTTTCTTAAATAAATATTTATTTTCTAAAATTATTTATATTCAACTTCTTTAAATTATCCAGTGTAATATTACCTTGCGCACATCCATTTTCGGGCACATCCTTGGTAACTAACAAATAAAACACACTTCAGTAATGCAGTAAGAACGCACTGTAAAACAAAACTCCTCTAGTTACGCTATCTCAATTTGCGCTTTTGCTTTCATATTTTGCAATCTGGCAATCTTGTAACGAAAATATTTTTTATCATTCTTGAAAAATTTCCCGTTCATGTAAGTTCATTTGATTTCGCTACTCGCTTTTTAGATTATGTATTATGTTCTTTTCTGTTTTTTCTTTATATTTTACTTTTTTTTTTTTTGTGTTATTTTTACTTATTGTATTCTATTTTATTTGTTGTAATTTTTGTAAAAAAATTTTTTAGTGCTCCTCACACTATTGTATTGATATATATTGCTTCGGCTATATCAATGCAATATTTGAAAGCACTCTTTTTTGCAGATATAATCGTGTGGGCTGATGAAAAGATTATAACTTTTTATTTATTTTAAACGGATTTTCTTTTCTATTATTTTTATTAATAATTTTCTTTTTCCCTTTTTTCATTTGTCTGTAATTTTTCTTCGTTTTATCTTCATTTTGAACTTATTTTATGAGTTCTATTTACTTGCAGCTTATGCGCAATAAATGAAACTTATTGTTTTTCTTAATTTTCTTCGTGTTTTTTTGTATTTACAGTGATCTCTCACTTATGCACCGGTATAAGGGGCCAAGAGAAAAAAGTGCATAAGTGAAAAACTTCAAAATTCGAAAACGCAACGTAAATTGCAGTGACAATATGAATAAATACGTTTCTAAAGATAAAATTTTAATATTTATACTGTTTTGGTATTTACTATAATTATACAAAGAAAAAATTTAACATACCTAGAGACTATTTTCTTACAGAATAATCTTAATGCATGTTTGTATTTGTTTTTGCTGACGTATTTCAAAAACAGTTTTTTCCAGTTCATATAAATGGGATAAGGGGAGTTTCAGAATCAAAATTAAATTGTAAATAGTAATGAATAGTGTCTAAAGCTTCTAATACTGCCGTGTGATTTGGAGGAACTTTATCATCCTCGTCAGTATTATCCATCACGTTCTCATCGTCCACAAGTTTAAGTTAGATACGAATGAACAGTTTTTCACAAGAAACACTACATGATAAATTTCTAAGAAAAGTACTTGACGTCATAATATGCTACACATTAAGTTGTTCGATTACTACTGTCACTAAGCAGACGACATCCTTTTATTTACTCATGATGGTTATCCATATATATATATATATATACGGCAAAGAATGAAATCTGGCATTGTATAGAATGCCTAAAATAAGCTGGCAAAGTATGAAATAAACGTGATGAGGTTATTATGTAAATGATCGAAATCGGTGATTGTTGACTTTCACCGGTGAATGTTGACAAGGGCACTGGACCCATGTCCAAGAGGTCATGGGTTAGATCCTCGCCGGCCGAAGACTCCCCGTTTAGTAAATGGTGACTGATGCACGTTAAATCTGTCGAGTCTCAAAGTCTTCCATGTTCCCATAACAAATCAATACCTCTGGGGTACTGTTTCAGGAGTTTCCTTGTCTTCTGGATTGGTTCAAAATTACAAGGCTGCGGAGATGAACATCAGTAGTCGTAAACCCATGAAATTGGGTCGGCTGTTCAACGTCGGTTATAAAATAAAATAAAATCACATAGTCGCTTTGGTGAATGTCCGAAATATTTATTACATCCGATTTGATATTAATTTATTCGAGGATATAATTACATTTATTCGATATTTTAGTACTTACTGACGATAGATTACATTTATTCGATATCATAATACTTACTGACGATATATTTGAAGAAATATCAGTGTTTGGAGTATCGGGAAAATATATACCGGGCAGTTGCACTTGACCTTAAAAAGCATCAGTGTAGGGTATACCGGGCAAATGTATACCGGGCAGTGGCGCTGAACCTTAAAAAAATATCAGTGTAGGGTATACCGGGCAAATATATACCGGGCTGTGGCACTTAACTAGACCTAGTATGACTAGACCTTTGGTAAATGTCCGAAATATATACTAGGTCTAGTTAAGTGCCACTGCCCGGTGTGCATTTGCCCGGTATACCCTACACTGATGTTTTTTAAGGCCAAGTGCCTTTGCCCGGTATACCCTACTCTGATGTTTTTTAAGGTAAGGTGCCATTATATACTAGGTCTAGTTAAGTGCCACTGCCCGGTATGCATTTGCCCGGTATACCCTACACTGATGTTTTTTAAGGTAAGGTGCCATTGCCCGGTATACCCTACACTTATTTATTTTTAAGGTCAAGTGCCACTGTCCGGTATATATTTGTCCGATACTCCAAACACTGATGTTTTTTTCTAATCTAAAATTGATGTAATAAATATTTCGGACATTTACCAAAGCGACTATGTGATTGTCAACATTAACCGGTAACCACCGATTTCGGTCTTTCACAGTAGCATGCACATCATTTATTATTTACATAATAACCTCATCAGGACGTTTATTTCATACTTTGCCTAAATAGCATTTGGCATATATATATATATATATATATATATATATATATATGCCTGGGCATTCTATACAATGCCGGCAACATATATATATATACAGGGTGATTCAAAAAAGTTGGGCAAAATTTTAGGAAGTGATAGTACACACCCAAACAAAAAATTTTTATCAAAGAATGCATAGTCGAAAACAAAACGCAAAGGTGCTGGCGCATTTGGAAAGTTTGATGCAAACGATGCATTTAGTTCCACAGTTCCGTAATGAGCACCAGCTCATTACGTACGAGAAGTGCGAAACTATCTGGACGTAACCTTTCCAAACCAATGGATTGGGGGAGGTGATCCTATAGCTTGGCTACCGTGTTCGCCAGATCTTTCATGTCTCGATTTCTTTTTGTGGGGACAGCTGAAGGCTCTTATGTATGAGACTCCTATTGAATCTGCTGAAGAACTTGTCGCCAAGCTTTCGGCCGCTGCAGGGAAATATCGTGATATACCTGGTGTGTTTCAGAATGTTCGCCTATCTTTTCTTCGCCGTTGTACTGCGTGCATAGCCGCTGCGGGCCACTGTTTTGAACACTTATTATAATCACATGCCATTAAATTTGCTTTTATAACTTAACTTCATCGTACTTTGTGTGTTTTTGCCTCATATAAGAACATAAACTTTGACGCCCTCTAGCGGTTTTGCGTTTTGTTTTCGACCCTTCATTCTTTGATAAAAATTGTTTGTTTGGGTGTGTACTATCACTTCCTAAAATTTTGCCCATCTTTTTTGAATCACCCTGTATATATATATATATATATATATATATATATAATATCAGGGCTACTCTATTGATATTTTTTGTAGTTTTTAGTTCAGAATAATTAAGTCATGACCATAGGGTGGACCCAACTCCGGACAATTCCGGCACAGCTTACATTGGCAATCTTACACAGCAAAAGTTAAGCAAAAACTATAGTTCCTGCATTATATACTACAGCAAAAGGAGGTAAAAACGCCAGTCGCGGCATTCCTTGTATTCCTCGAAAATCGTTTTATACTTCCTTATATGGAAGTGAAAGAGGGAGAGATTTTAAAAATAACTCTTCATTTGAAACATAAATCTAATTATAATTCATTGGTATGTTTTCAGCCTTGAAATCCCAAAATAGAATATCTGTACACTTATAGTTTTTAATAAGATTTAAATTAAATATTATTAAACACTATGTAAATTATAAATAAATATAGTCTCAATATTATATTTATATATCCAAAGGAACCGAACAAAAAATAATCAATTTTGTTTTGAACGCATTGTCGCTGAACCCACCTACATTAATCTTTGAATTCCCACCGCTGGGAAACAATATAGCATGAAAAAGGGGATGCGTTGTCAAGGAAACGGATAAATATTAACACAATGATTTCTGAAGTGTTTTTAGAAGCATTTTTTTTCCTTCTTTCGATATTTTTTTTCCTCATTAGGTCCTTAGTTTTCTTAGAGCTTTAGAAAATGGAACAATGTGTGAAAGTTTTTATTTTGAATTTTAATCCATTTATGTAAAGAAAATCTAATTATTCTCCCCGTTTTTTTCTGTTTTGTATTTATTCGTGGGTGTTGTTTGTTTTCTTATACTTGAAATAATTTATTTAATATAGTTCTAAATTCAGAATTTATGAAAAGAATGTGTTAGCAGTTATGAAGAAAGATTTAATGGAAGTTAAAAATAAATGAATAAAAATGTCGAAATAAATAAAAGAGCAATTTATTTTTCATATTTATTTAGGTAATAACCTAATATTTATTGTCAAATGTATTTCAAGTGTATCTTAAAACTGTAAATGTATTGCATTAGATTGCAAGTGGGTGGTCAAAAATAATTATACATTTTGTATAAACTACGTGGATTAAAATTAATTATTTATTAGAAACTCGTTTATTAGGGTTCCAAGAGTCGTTATTTTACCGATATTGGCTCTCTATAGGATTGTTCTATTCATCCAGTATTTTACAACCAATATCGGCCCTATATAGAATTGTCAGATTCTCCTTATATAGGCCATTCTAGGACTAATATTTTATTTTATAACCGTCGTTGTGCAGCCGACACAATTTATGGTTTACCGCTATTAATGTTCCGTAGCTTTGAAATTTTGAACCCAATGCAGAAGACAAGAAACTTCTGTAACAAATATTGGGAGAAATTTGCCTTCGTGAAGGACTTTTTTGAGGCAACTAGCCCGCGTTTGCATTGCACGGAGACCACGAATACCTTCCACGTTAGCCTGATGGCAAGGAGACTCTAAATCATGATCCTTCTACCACTGAGGATATTTTACGTCAGCACTGTGGTTGGTGCGAGTCCGATGCGGAATTCGTATCGACCAGCCATCGCTGGGTTTCGAACCCGGTTCACCTCATTGGAAGGCGAGCGCTCTATCTCCTGACCCACCACGGCTTCCCAGGGGAAAAAATATAGATTTTTCAATGTTGGTCCTTCGGTGCATGTGTTCTTTTAGAACCCATATTGAGTCAATTTTGAGTCCAGTTGAGGCCAAGGTAAAATCTCATCCATGGTAATCCTTCTCATAATGGTAATCCTACTCATCCAAGGTAAGGATTTTAACTCATCCAAGAGCCTTGGTTATGGAAACTCAACTATTACACTTAATCTTAATTATTTATCCCTTAATGTTATCATTAAGAAAGATGAGAAATGATTCAATAAACATTATTTTTAAACACTTATAGGTACTTTAAATTGAGAATACATTAAAATGAAATGATATTTGAGAATTGCGCTGAGAAAAGAAATTATGATCAAAACTACTAGATTATGGTAAAATTTACCGTGTATCTATAGAAACAACAAATACTTAGTAATTTTTTTGGGAAGAAATATTTATACCGTACTGTATGGTAATTACTTTGTCTGGTTTAAAATAAATATCATTCTGGTATTAAAAACTGAAATATACGGTATTTAGATAATTCATTTGGTAATTTTTCAGTTCATATGGTAACGGTTTACCGAAATGCTGGTTTTCAAGAGTATGCTTCATATTACCACACATTTAGTAAAAAATACGAAATTGAAAATTAAATGTAACCGAATAAATGATTTTTGTACCATGTTCTAAGTTATCATGATAAAATTACCAAATTTTAGCACATTTATCAAATTTTATCACGTATTACAAAACCATATTTTATTGTTAATTTTACCAAAATCATTACCAAAGCATTTCAGTAAATTTTACCGAGCCATTTAGTTTTCCCATAGAGCCAGAAACACGATTTATTTTTCTACATTCTGGTAGTTTTGACCACACTTTCATTACAGCAAATGAAATAATTTTAAAAGGAATAAACCATTATGTTAATTATAGTTTTTAAGTTGATTAAAAATAATTACATAGTTGCTTTTACATTTCAATCGCACAAGAGAGTTACATTTAATCCATACATAAGAATAGAAATAAAACGCAATTTGTTTCTTGTTATTTCTCATCAAAAAATACTTCTCAAAAATTTTCTCAAGCGCAGAAGTTGAATATTTGAACATAAACCTTACTCCCAAGTAAGAAAATAATCATCGTAAAATTCTAGCTCGAACTACTACTTGCAAAATTTTTTTTTTCTGAAATGCACTCATATTTTGAAATTCAAAACTCGAAAGCCGTTAGGAAAAAATAAATTTATTTTTTCGCAACTCGAAGTTTTATATTCTACATAAGTAATAGGAATGTAGCTGAAAATATAAAATTTGGAAGTTGGTGCAGTCGTAAAGTTTTGCACGCTTGATTTTTTTTATTAAATTATGAAAATATTTTTCCATTTCAAAAAGCTACATTGCATTTTAATTTTATAAATATGAAAATATGTTACACACGTTGATAAAAATGTTGGGGTTGTTTAGATTTTTTCACGAAATCCAATTGTACTGTCGACAAACACTTTATTGTTATAATAAATATAAATCTTGATAGAAAATTGTTTTTTAAGGGGAGTCGGAAGGGCATTTATCAATAATGCTAAAACTGAACTTTTTCAGATGTAACTTTTCTGAGATCATAATATCGCTTTTAAAAATTTTGACATTATTAGAGATTTTAACAGACTGTGATTATGTTTTTTGCGTCAACAAGAATAATTTTTGAGTTATGAAAGATTTCTGATGAAACTTTTTAAAAAATTCTCAGTTCATGTTCTTTTTAAAAACATTCTGCCGAAGATATGTATTAAGATTGATCACAGAGTATATATGTATGCGTAAATATGCTGTCAAAAAATTGAAACAATATCTTGTTTAGATACTAAGAAAAGGAACATCAAAAAAGGTAAGTTTTAGCATTATTGGTATATGCCCTACCGACTTCCCTTAAGGCTAATATAAATGAGCCTCACGATTTTATTAATCACGATTCTAAAAAGTATAACCAATTAAAATTATCTAACTTATTGTTATTCATTATAAGATCTACCTAAACATTATTTTTTAAAAAAACAATATGATCTTTCTGTTATTGCAAGTTTAATAGTGTTAAATTTATTCCAAATTTAAGTAAAACATTTTATTCTGTTTTGACGTGTCCATTCTTTTGAACGCTCTGTAAGAGAAAATTCCCATAATACAATGGAGAAAAACAAAATTCATTCCATCTAAAAAAGATTATTATACAAATTTCAAACTGAGCTGATGAATCAGTTGCATGTGCAACATTCTCTCTCTTGGACTGTAAAAAAAATCTGGATCTAATTATAGTATAAAGTACTGGCAGTTTCGGTGCATCATACGTAAAATCCATTTTACTGTAGAATCCACTTTTATTATAAAATATTATACCGCAATTTTCACAATCAAAGTTATTTAATTAGAGTGATGCAGTGATTTTATTTACTATAAAATTTACGGTTTATCAGATTTTATTTTTGTTTCGTTTGTAAAAAGTACCAGCATCTGAGTGCCGGTACTTTTTACTATAATCTAATTCAGAATTTTTTACAATGTGACATTTATCTACTTTAGATACGTTAGTTTTCCATGGCTCTGATGTACTTTAATAATCCGCTTCCCCTTCCTTTTTTTTCTCATTTCTCTTTTGTTTTCATTTTTGTATCAGACATAGCTTCTATCTCAGTTTGATTTCGATTTTTAGTATAGGGACTATCTAATGTAAAAAGCTTTTTCGATCTTGATGTCAGCGTTGTTTTATCACGTGCGGCTTTTATATTACCAAATTTACGTTCTATTCGATCCAATCCTTTGTTATAATAAAAAAAGAATTCACTCGTGTACTAATTTTTATTGTAACCTTTAATTAATATTTGAAAATAAATTGAATATTTTAAACATAATTCAAGATTTAGTTTTTATCTGTTTTAGTAGGAGGAAAACACATTTAATATCTGTGAATAATCCTTGATATTGCTAATGAATAAAGGGAGAAATCGGCTGTTCAGTGTTTTACCTATTCAGTCTATTCACGTATAAATAAACCAATGACAAAGCGAATCACTTACTGGTAGCATTAGTAGTAAATAGACAAACCGAAGAATATAATTTAATGAATAGTCAAGCAGTACGTATGCTTATCAATGAATAAGCGTACTATTGAATAGATGAATCGTTCATAAAAATAATTAATAACAATAGGGAAAGATTTTTTTAATAGATCTTAAATACTTGCGTGTCACTGATTTCAAATCTGAAATCGGTTTCTCTCTCAAAGACATAGTTTATTTTTAAAATTGCATTTTTAGTCTATATTTTGTCAAAATGTACAAATTTAAGAAGGTTATATACAATTGGAGGTCACGTAAATGTTGCAACAAACTTGTAGGGAACTTAGGACGCATCACCAGGATTAAAATCGCATAGGAACCCTTCCCTGGAAAGGGTGTCATACGCAACTAGGGGCGATTCCCTATTAAGAACCATTTATTCGTGTGCTTCTGAACAGGTTATAATTTGGAAGCACTCCTATCTGCGTTCGGTGACATTTCCGGAATGCATTATAATGCAATTTTAATCCTGATGATATGACCAAATTCTTCTAGAAGTTTGTCACGACATTTATGCTGTCCATGTTATATGGCATAAATGTTGTGAAAAAAAAAACTATATATAACGCTATTAAACTTGTGCATTTCGACAAATAATATACTAAAAATATAATTCTTAAAAAATATCTGTAACTTCAGGATCGAAACTAATTTCAGATATGAAATCCCCTTACTCGAATTAGGCGAAATCAAGTTTTTGTATTCAAATGCTACAAAAAATTGTTCCCCAGGTTAATCTGTAATTTACTTTGGTATAACAGTCAACGACGTTATTTTTCTTTAATTTTTACTCACGCAAAAAACATATAAAAAAAACTTTTTCGAATTAAGCAACAACTTGTAAAAGTTCTGCCTAATATCAACTGCACTATTTCGATTCAACAGGCTAATTTCAGAAGAAGTTTGAAAGCTAAAGGCTATAAAGCAGCTGAGGAATGGTAGCAAAAAATTTCTACTATCATTATTTTTTTAAGAAAACAAAACTGAACACAAGTTATAACACTATTTGTGGTCTCAACACTGACACCAGCGTAATAAAATGATGAAAGCCATCTTCCCTAGCTTGCGTTATCAGGAAGATTAATTTACGAGAATCTTGCCGCTGGATATTTACTAGCCAGACTGGCTTGTCTCCGAAAACTTAGAATACCCAGACCTCGTGGCCTTTAATAAAAGGAAAGATGGGTACAAAAAGTAAAGATTGGTTTATTGAGTTAGTTCAGAATGGGACGTAAATTGACGAAAAGATAGTGGCGAACGGGGATATACGTTCGCCAAAGAAAAAAAAATTCAAAATTACCGAAGACATAAAAGGTTGTCATGAAGTCCATCCATCATGAGTTTCAGTAGATCATGACAGAAATTGTACAAAAAAATCATACAATAAAAATGAAAAAATAGAATATTTTCACTAGTGCTCAACCTAATCCTATAATAGGGTATTTATTGCAGTTCAACATTAATTCCAAAAAGAAACACTGTTTCATTTTTGTAAATATGTTCAGTTTTGAAGATGGTGAGTTTAAAATGTTGACATTTTAGTAGAAAAAAAAAAAAAAAAAACATGCTGTTAAAATTTGAACTGGAATTTTTTCAGCCTATATGGATTTTGTTTTGTGACATTATAGAAAGATATTTTTAGAATAATATATGATCAAATATGAGGTCAATGCTTTCTGCTACACGGCTTTTATTCTGTTCATATACATAGATTGAAATATTTTAACGAGATTTAAAAATGCATAAATTGTTTTTAGTGAGTCATATTTTGTTCATAAACTAAGGACGACAATTGAAACTTTGTAAATGAATGCTTACAGTTAAAATTTTCAAAATCGAGGCCATAAAAATCTTGTTTTATTTCACACTTTCTCTCTATACTTTTTGTTTTTGAAATTACTAATTTTTTCAGGTTATAAGAAAACAAGTTTAAATTACATTCATAAACATGTAGCTAAAAACTAAATTCATGGACATGTTGCTACGAAGTTCTTATCGAAATATTCAGTCTATAGATCATTAAATTAAAATCGTAGATTCGTAAAACTAATTCAAAATTTATTAACTATACAATTTTTTGGTCTCTTACCGTTATTAATAGGATAATCGAAGCAGTATAAAGCCACTTTCAAATCTCCCTTTTTATTAAAGGAAAAAATATGGAAAATATAGGTTAGTAAAACTATAGTATGTTATAAAGATCATATATTTTTATAGCTTATTATAATAAGATACACGATAACATTCCACATTAGAGGAAAAGAAATTTATCACGAATATATGTTTTAAAACGAAATACTACTATCATAACCACATATAAAGTCTAACTTATAAACGGAAAAAACTGTTTACTTGTAAAACTATCGTCTGCTGCATAAAATAGAGGTTTTATAAATTTACTCAATTTTATAAATGTAACAAAACACATTTAAAATCTATTTTATAAACAGAAAAAAAATGAAACTGTTGACTTGTAAAATAATTCTATGCTGTATAAAATAGTGTTGTTTTTTTTTTTTTTCAAAATAAAATTAAAAGAAATTATAATGAAAAAAACATAAAGAAAAAAAGTAAAGTATAAAAGTATGTTTTAGAAATCCCCTATTTTCTGTTTAAAAATAAAAACGGGAAAAAAATTCCCATTGTAGAGAAAAAATAAAATTTTAACAATTTCATGAACATATGGTTTTAATATATATAATTTTTATTTTATAAATGAAAAATAATGAAATAATGTAACGCATATAAGTTTACGTACAAAAAAGTCGTACGTTCTATAAATAAAAAGTAAAGGTTAGAAAAACTAAAATTTTTCATAGAAATCGTATTCTTTTAGAGGTTATTTAAGTTGTTGTTGTTGTTGACGTATGCCTGTTTAGTCAGAGGGGGTGCGATTGTTCTTGTTTTCCAGTGGCGCCATCTATGACCAAGAATTCAACTTCTGCCAAACCATACGTTTTAAGTAAAACTCACAATAAATTTTCAACCTAAGAATAAAGTTAATTTTTATTAATTTTATTAACATATTAAATGATATCAATATAAACTGCTTTAAAAATATTCATTTTATTAACGAAAAAAATAAACATTATGACTTGTAACACAATCGTTTGATGTTTAAATAAGGTTATTTTATAACATGTTTTTATTAGAAAAACTTACCTAAACGCACACTGTAACGAAATATTTTACGTCAGAGAAGAAAAAAATTAAATTTCATTCATGACCATATTTCCGAAACGGTATTGCATAAACCTACTTTTAAAGTCCCTCTTTTAAAAACGAAAAAAAATGCAAACTATGAAAGAAATGGCACATTTTTAGCTTGAACGGATGCGATCTCTTATTGCTTTTTAGTGCATTACACGCTTCACGTCTTGCTGTTGCCTCTTTTCATAAAACCCCATTTCACTAGGGGGGATCTTAGATAGAAAATGAAGAAGATTGTAGAAAATATATTACTACTCACTTCATGCAATGCTTCTCGTTTGAGTTTGATAGATGAAAAGAACGCATCATAGCAAGTAGAAGATGCACTTTTCCTTTTTTTCCCATGTGGACCACATCTCTGAGACAGAAAGAGAAACAAAAGCAATAAAAAAATATTCTTTCAAATATATTTTTTTCAAAGAAGAAAAGTCAAAAATTGAAAAGGAGAGTTACTACCTTAAAGTGTGATTCGGCATAATTTTATTGCGTTTTGAATCTGTTTCTATTTATGTTAATTGCATAACATAACACTTCAATATACAACATTAAAATATCTCTAATTAATTAATTAATAAATAAATAAATAAATAAATATATATATATATATATATATATATATATATATATATATATATATATATATATATATAATAAAATTAACAATATAAAAGTTAGCAATACAAAGAAGACAAGAGAAAATATATATTTTTTAAAGAAGAGAAGAAAGTTTAATGTTTTAAATGTTAATAAAATGTTTTAAAAAAATTGTAAAAATTTTAAAAAAATTTAATAACCCGAAAACAATATAAGGAAAAGATATAATCTCGCCATCAGCTCACACTATTATATCTGCTAAAAAGAGTGCTTTCTAATATTGTATTAATATAACCAAGCCAAAAAATCTATACATTGGTTTTCTTTTATGTCTCTGTGTTATTATATATATATATATAATTTTAAATTTATTTATTAATTATTAAACAGAGCAGTCATGAAAGTGTGTGTACGAAACGTTGTGCTCTCGATTATATGTTAGGGAAAATCTTGTAAAGTAAATACGTATAATGTTTCAATTCAGGGAAAGAGGGAAATGTTAGAAAATACAATTGGTTTATGAAATAGGTCGAGTGATCCCCACGAAGATTAAAGGGAAAAATGTTCTGCTTTTAATGAATGCATAGTTGAGCCAAAAATAGATTTAAAGACAGGATCTGAATTTAAAAGTGTGAGAAAGCATTTCGATTAGATTAATAAAAGAAAAGAAAAGGATATTCAGAAAATAACTAACATTAAATGATTATTTGAAGCTTTTTATGTTATATATATATATATATATATATATATATATATATATATATATATATATATATATATACTCAATGAAGTATAAGTGGAATTTTTGCTCAGTGGTTGATGATTTGGTGATTGGCAATATACCAGTTCGTAGAGATCGTAGAGTTCGTAGAAAGCAGATTCCATTTATATATTATTTAACTATATGTGAGTTATAAGTTGAAATTTGTATCGTTTTATTTTGAAAAGGAAACGAGGTGAATTTCAGGTTGCTACGACGATATGATGGAACAACTTGTCTAAATAAATGTGTAATATTCTCTCTTCGACTTGTTTGTTGAATATTAATTTTTACTCGCAATTGTGTCATTCATATTTTTTGAATAAAGCAAAATGAGAAGATCATCTTATTAGAAGTGGTTTTTCTGAAGAGGATGCTAGTTTACTTCGTGGTAAGTAAATATATTTGTGTTTTAAAATATTATTTATAATACGTTACATACACTTTTGATTTAAATTGGCTGTTATTTAGCGTTTTTAAGTAAAATACTAATTATTTAAGTTCCTTTTCTTCTTATGAAGAATTTATTAAGATTTGAAATGCTAAATGTCGGTACTTACAGAATGTCAAAACTATCTGCATCCCAGCTGGAATCTTTGTCAAAATATGTGTTAATATATTAAATCTGTAAAGTTTTAAGTTTCTGACTGTATGGGAACACTAAAAAGCTCGTCAATATTTATAGAAGCTCTTTGGTAATGATTTTGGTAAAAATAAATTTTATTTATATCTTGTTTTGAATAAAAAAGTAATACTAAGTCTTCTCCTAGTTTATAAAAATGTTTAAAGATTTTCAAAGTATTTATAATTTTTTATTGAAACAGTTTGTATTTTACCTGCATAAAAAGGGGGGAAAGCATTGATTAGCAAGTTTATTTGAAAAAGAATGCACTAAAATTTGGATTTACGTTTTAAAAATTGTATTCATGATGTATAAATATTTTTTTCCGCGAAAATGTTAATTTTGAAGAAGAACTCAGTAAAATGAGCAACCCATTGCCACCCCTCATCTGTGAAGGGGTCAAGATAGCACAAGTTTTAAAGTTTTTTGTATTGGACAGGGTGATTTTATTTTATTTTTATAACCGTCGTTCAGCCGACCCAATTTTCGTGCTTACGACTACTAATAACTAGCTTATCCCCGCCCCGCTCCCGTAAGGGGGCATCCGCGGACTATCCGAAAGTTCGAAGTGCGCGCAGCAGTTCAATCACATAAGCAAACACATTCCAAATTTTAAAATTAGAGTTTTAACAGATAGGTAGAATATTAAATATGAAATCCAGAAAAAAGCGTTACTTAGAAATGAACTAAATACTATCAAACATTACAAAGAAAATAAACAGTATCAATCAAAAGAGATATTAATGTCGCATCTTCAGTAGGGGTGCAAAGTCAATAAAAGGAAACAATTTCACATGGTTAAATATAAGATGTTTGTGACTCAGAATATAATTACAGCTGGCTCAACAGTACTTAAGTTATCCAATTCCAAGAAATTTTTTTTTTTTAAACAAAAAAAGACATATATATGTATACTCTAGGAACACAAGTGATTAAAAATTCAATGAGGAATCACATAGGGGCAGAGATTGGCAAAGGCATGAAATTGAAACTCAAAAAACAGTTTAGGAGAAAATTCAAGTAAAAATCAAACCATAGCAGGTAAATCCTTACGACTACTAATTTTCAAATCCGTAACCTTGTAATTTTGAACCCAATGCAGAAAACAAGGGAACTCCTGGATCAAGTATTGCGAGAAATTTGCCTTCGTGGAGGGCTTTTTGATGGAACTAACCCGTATTTGCGTTACATGGAGAGGAAAACCACCGGAACCTCCCATAGTTAGCCTGGCAGCAAGGTGACTTCAACCCATGATCCGTCTACCACTTAGGACATTTCACTTTAGCACTGTGGTCGGTGTAAGTCGGATGTGGAATTCGTATCGATCAACCATCGCTGAGATTCGATCCCTGGTTCACCTCATTGGAAGGTGAATCCTCTGTCCCCCGTCGGAAAAGGTCATATGGGAAAAGGTGATTGATGATGTAGGCTCTCGCTCCATATGAGCCAGTGATTCATTATTTAAGAGTCACTTTGTTTTTAATGTCATCCACTGTAAAGCAAGCTCAACTTTCTATTCCTCCTTCTATGAGATTAAAAATAATGTGCCTCCAACGGTACTGTCGAAAATTAAACTATTCTGTTCTCTAGAGTAAATGCATGAAATAAAATGTCTTTTTTTTGTAATTTTCTTGTTCTATTCTCTAACGTATTCTTACATTTTATGTTAGAAGTCTTAACCCTTTGTAGTTGTATCATAGCTCTCAGGTACCAATTATTTTTGTAGAGATGCTGATTGCACCACTTCCGGTAATAAAAAAAGATTTTAAAGTGATAAAGACTTAACCACTAAGACCTGCATAAAATTTTTTCTCTTCACCAATGCTTCACAAGGCTCACTTTAAAACAATTTTGAGCAAAGCGGCATGGGCAAAGTGATATATTTGAACTATTTTAATATCGTTCTAAGCAACGTAACTGTTAATCAAATCCACTAAGCGAAGCATGTTGGTATCTCTGCTTTTGAGTGTCAATAGACAATAACCTCAAAGCGTTAGTACAAGCGTTAAACAAGCCTGACATAAAATTTATATATTTTAATAACTATCGTTGATAACTTAATGTGATTTTTAGAGTTACACATGCATATGATGTTATATAAAAGCAAGTTAAAATCATCAAATATATTTTAATCATAATTAAATTTCATTCAGTTCGTTTGTAAATTACAACTTGAATGAATGATAAAATTACTTCCTGCTCTTGCCTTTTACCAATATCTAAAAATTTTTTATAAGTATACATTACCAAACCTTTTATAAAAGAAGTAATTAACTAGAAAAATTGGGATCCAAATAAAGGGGAATATAGAATATTTATCAAAGTTATATTCTCAAGAACTAGGATTGAAATGATTAAATTCGATTTTACTTACTTAGTATTTTTAATTACTATTTGTACCCAAATGAAATGAAAAATAATTTAGAAAACTGTTAATACAAAACTACAAAATTTCTGTCATAAAAAGTTAAAAATTCCTAAATTCTTGTACTTAAATCTGTCACATAACTACCAAATTGTAAAATCTGAAAAGCTTTGTTTTGCGATTATATTCAGTACATTAATTGTTAAAAACAAATGAATTACTAAGCTTTTACTTTTCTTTTTGACTTTCACTGCTTAATTTCAAAATTAAGAATAGAAATTTATTAATTACCGACCATGCCATCTATAACATTTGAAAGAAAGAAATACTGATAAATTATTTCTGCGACTCATGTTATAAATATTTTCCTTTTAATCTTATCTACAGCAGGCAATAATAGATTCAATGAATAGTCTGAAAAGGAAGAATTTATTTAAAATGTATTTAAATGACATTCAAGTGAAAACATTAAAAAAAATTAATAGAAAATAACTATAGTATGATTCAAATGCTCAATAAAATATGATTGAAATTCTCTCAGGTTCGAGTTAAAATTATGCATACAAACTTGAGTTATTTCAATTGGACTAGAGTGAATTACACACACACGCACACAATATATATATATATATATATATATATATATATATAATATAATATAATATAATATAAGAAGAGAGTGGAATGATAAAACATAGCCAATCACAGAAGACTTCTGGTTAGTAACGCACAAAACAGTCAATCAAAATTGAGAACGCATGTGTGTGAAAAGGTAATAATTTCTAATAATGCTGTCTGCAGAAATGTTACAACTAAACTTATCAGCTAAATCTTGCTGCGATTTTTATTTTGTATCGATTGTGTGAAATATATTGAACAGAGTTTACTTTAAAATACTTATATCTTTTATAAAAAATGGATCGCCGTGAATATCTTAGGCGATATCAACAGCGACATAGAGCTGAACATAATTTAGCAGCACAAAATTACCGGGAAAATGATCGTAGTGCTATCAATACGCGACAGCGAAATGAGCGGCGAAGAAACGTTGAAGAGTCAAGACGTTTAAAATGAAAACGAATAATATGGAAAAGAAATTGATTAAAAAATGTTGCATATATAAGGAGGTTTTGTAAATAATTTTTAATTTTATAATTTTTTTTCCTTACTTTTAATTGTTTTTTACTTACTTTCAAAAAATCGTTCAGCCAGAAATATTAATTAACAGTTCATATTTGTTTGAGATATTTCTTAAATAATGCATAAAAGTACAAATCATTGGTACACAAAATGATGTGAAAAGAAAAATCAATGAAAAGTGTACATAGGTAGGTTTTGTGAATATTCAGAGATCTATTGTAAATAATTTTTAATTTTATTGTTTTCACCTAATTTTTTTATAACAATGCAGACAAAAATGTTTATTGATCATTGATAACATAATTATTTCATTTTACAATAGTTTTTTTTTATTAGTATTCAATAAGACAAAAAAATTAAATTGATTAATTTAATTTGTCGAATTTCAGTTACATATGTTTTTATCATATAATTTGCTTTTTGTCTGATTGAAACTAAAATATTTTGTCAGTTGACAGTATTGAAGGTAATTGGGCAATTACTTGCAATGGTTTTTGCTTTTGAAATATTACTCAGCATCAACTTATTATTATTACATGTTTTAATTTGTTTGCCATATTTTTAAAGTTTTTTTTCATTAGGTTTTAGTTGTTTTCAGTTTAAAATTTAAATTACTAGGGGGGGGGGGAGTGGAAGCACCATATAGGGAGCGTCCGGCATCATATAAGATTAACAATGATTTGAGTTAGAGGTAAATATATACTTGAGGGTGCCTCTTGGCGAAATTAGCGACTTATGTTTGGCGCCATTCCAGTTTGTGCGGAACACCATGGTAACAGGAATGGCTGCCAAAATATAATGATATTTTAATAAAACATTGGAAAATTTCAACAAAACATCGGCCAAAACTTTATAAAATTGCAATGAGCCCGATATGAGCAAAATTAATAAACCCAATAAAATGCATTTTGAATCGAAACAAAAATTAATGGAGTAAGCACAGAAAGAAAAAGAAAAAAAAAACAACTCACTTCTTCGTTAAGCTTGAATATCCTCAGATTTAGTTGCACCGAATTCTCTAATAGCAGTTAGATACTGTCTAAATATATCATGAATAGAATCTGTGTACCTCCATCGCCACATAAATTCGGTGAAATACGAATCGAAAATGGCATCTGTGGTACCGAACTGGCCATGACATTCTTTTCTAATGTCCCTTTTTATGCTTGCCCACATATCTTCGATCTTATTGACCAGAAGCAAAAGTAACCTTACCAGCTGGTATTCAACGTAGAACTAACGGACCTCTGAAATTACATATACCGTTGAACATTTAAAAATAACGCTAAAATCTAAACCAATCAGAATCACGATTGGGTTTCAACATCGCCTAGATTGGTGATCAACCGTGAACACAACTTGGCGAGAATCAAGGGGCACCCTCAAATATAGTCTACCCGAGTTAGGCTTTATCACGCGTGCTTCTGATACGGAGATTAATCTCCGGCTAATGCCCTATAGTATTGTATTAAAAAATATTGCTTCCTCGCTTTATATAAGTTTATAATATTGTTTATATTAAAATCGCTTTATATAAGTTTATAATGCTGATAATAAGGACCTTTGACATTTTACAATCCTATAATGTTCTCTCTATGTGATGTTGGTGCTGAAAAATTGCCAGCTAATCTCCAGGAAAACGAATGTAATGAAAAATGTAATTGCCTAGCAATTATCGGGGGTTGGCGAGCGGTAGCGATCAGGGAGCGGAGCCCTCTTCTGTTTGTCTACGATAGGTACTCTGTCAGACATTAGTCTGGAGCTGTGGCGGTGACTATGGTAACGAGGTATGATTATTTCAAGTAGGGATGCAGGGTCCCTCTTTAGGACTGGTTTCGGCGAAAGAAAAGGAGACCTCTTCATCGAAGCCACCCTCCCTAAAATGTCCTCTTCTTGTTTCCATAGCACCAGACAGCCGCAGACTTAGTGGCGGTCAGAGTACCTATCTTAGACAAACAGTAGTATATATATAAACTACGTTTATGTTTGGAAAATTAGCCTTCGTATTATATATTTATTTATTTATTTTTCCAATTTATATGTTATTGATGAATATTTTTTAAACTCAAATGTGTGTTAAATTTTATCCAACACACTTAAAATTTGAAATAGTATTTATGCTTATAATGCTGATAATAAGGACCTTTGACTCCTAAAGAATATTGAAACAATAAACTTTATAAAATCTCATTTCGTAAAAAAGAATGCATCCAGAAAGTAACATTTTTATTCTGAAGTAGATAATTCTTCAATCGAATTCGAAAATGTAGAGTCAGAAAATTGAAAATGTAGAATCAGTACGAAAACGTTTGAAAAGGTAAGAGCTTATCTAATATATAGCACGTAAAATGTAAATTTACATTAGATTTATTTTACAATTGAATCAGTAATTTGTACAAAATTTAGAAACTTATCTTATAGAAAACTTATTTAATATATCCTTTGGAAAATTTACATTTACTGAAGAAGTCACTAAGTTTTGCAAAATTGTAAGTTTTTCTAATGGATAACTTTATTTAAAATATATCAAGGAAAATATAATTTTATTTTACAGTAGATTTATTCTATAGAAGAGTCAGTAAGTTCTACAGAAATTAAAAGCTTACCTCATAAAATGGCTTATCGTATCGCTTATGAAAAATGTAAATTTACAGTAAAATCAGTAAGTTGAGTGAAATCTAAAAACTTATTTTAGAAATAACCCGTAAATGATGTCACACTCCTTCTCAATATTTCGTTTCCCCTTTTCTCTTTTGTCACCACCGCCCCCCTCTCGTCACACGCCACGCTATATATTTCATAAACATAAATTTGCTGTTCAAAAACAAAAATGTATGTTATTGAGTATGTTTCATAAATTTGTATGTTTTCCTATGCAACTATGTTTTAATGATGTCTGTAAGCATAACTATGATAAGTAGTACATGTGTACTTATTTTGATGAAAAAATATTTCACTTACTGACTGTCTTATTAAACCGAAATATGAGGTGTTACACTTCTGATTACTCCCTTCCCTTCCACTCTCTTTTACAAACCACATCTTATTAGAAGCTTTATATTATATTGTATAATACATTCAACGAAATAACTGTTACCTCTAAAGCTCGAAATCGGTTAATGTGCACTTTGCCTGGCTAATCTGCAGGCCTGTTGGATAGAGTGCAGAATCATTAGTCTTCCGCAATTTATCTATATGATGTGCATATTAACGGCTTCCGTATCTTTGAAGTTCAGAAGCTTGCTTCTCCGGTTCTATCAACTAATTTGTTGATTGTTTTGACTTTATTCTTTAGATCTCGAAAAACAAATGCATGATATTACATTAATTTTCTTAATTGTAATAATAGCTTAAACCGTTTGATTCTTTTTATTTTAGTTTTAAAAATGATTGAGGATTGATTCTATTAGCTAATGTATTGATTAGTTTAATTGTAGTGGCTTGATTTTTTATACATCAAAAAATAAATAAAAAACATTATGTTAATTTGAGCGTACAGAAAATGTTCCTATTGCTGCTATTGCTCCAGCAAGATATTATTTTCAATTAAACGAGTGCTTATTAGGTAATGAGTAGATCATCTAGGTAGTTTACAAATTATCTAGATAATTTGTGCTATGATGCATTTTTTGGCACTTTAACGAATCACCCTGGTTAATCTGCTCCCTATCTAAATCTATAATAGAGCATATAGAACACTTAAAGGCTATTTTTTGAAAGCTCTGTCGCTTTTATGCTTTTTTATGCATTTTTAAATGAGTTAGTAACAGTCACTTATGACTGTTAGGTAACGTTTATCCTATATTTAAACAATGTTTATTCTGAAAATGGCTCAAAACGTCAGCATGCAGAAAAGCCACAGTTTTGAGAGAGCGTTTATGGTCTGGCTTTTTAATAATTACTTCGATGCTGTATTATCTAAAATTTGTAAAAAGGGAGAAGAAATCACCGATTTTAATAAGTATCATCTGGGTGAAAGAAAAATTGCCAAATTGGCGAAAAAAGTTCAATATTTTTTTAAGATATTTGAGCTAATTTTGAAGCTCAGATAATTCTTAACGATAACGCAGCATACATAGTTTGAAATTATAGCTTCGCTTCAAGTGTTGAAATTATAGCTTCACTTAAACTGCGGCTTTTTTTTTTTCTTGGTGAAAGATCTACGAAAAACCATGCTAAACGCGCTAACTTCGAATTATCGTTCTCTATAAGGAAAACTAGAAAAATGCTAATAACAAAAATAATTGCACACGGGTAACATGAACAGATATAAATTCTTATTGCTTTTTAGTTCATTACGTGTACCGCCTTCAGTTTACTTCGTTTCATAAACTCCATTTCTTTCAGTGATCTTCGATCGCCAGAAAATGAAGAAGATGATAGAAAATATATGAATAGTCACCTCAATGCAATGCTTCTCGTTTGATAAATGAAGAGAATGTATCATATGAAGTAGATGATGCACTTTTTATTTTCCTCTTCGCTTTCGGACCACATCTCAATGATAGAAACAAAAGCAATAACATTTTTCTTTTCTTTCCTTCAAAGATATTTCTTCCAAGCACGAAGGAGTCATAAATAGTAAAGGGTGGTTATTTTTTATAAGCTGTCATTAGCCAAACGTTAGTCGCTTTTTGGATCTAATTGATTTCAATTTTGTTGACAAAATAGCTAAATATTCATATATATGAATTTATGATTTTTAAAGTAATAATAATAAACATATTAGCTTGAACTTCTTAACTTAAAATTCTTTTTTCTTGTGAATGAAATAAATTGTTTTAGAAATATAATGTAGTCCGAAATTTACGCAACAAGCAATACTGTATGAAAACGGGTGTTTTTAATTAAATATTGTTAATTTTTAAGGATCCATTAAGTATACAATATAGGAATATGACCATTGTGACAAAAAACTATAATTTCTACAGTAAAAAATGCATATTAACAGCAAAAATCTGTTTAAAGAAAATCAGATTTTTTTTCCCCTGTTTTTTACCATTATTCGCGCATTGAAAATATGTCCATTCTTTTAACAGATTTCCTCTGTATAATTGACGGTGTAAAGCTGTTTAATTTTACAAACTGATTTTTCTCAGTTTTTCACCCTAATTATAAATGGACTGAAACAGTCAGTTCAAATTCTAGTTCCGTTTAGCTTACCGTGCGAACTTTATCGTATTTTACAATTAGTTTCTATGCTTGCTCTTACTTTTCAGTAATTATTTTACGGCATGCTATAAATAAAACTGCAGCAAATCACTTTTTTCCCGTCAAAATGATATTGTACCCGATCATTAGATACAATAAGTTAAGTTGCCAGACAATTTTATGAGGGTGGGTCACTTAAATGTTTTTACAATTAAATAACTAAGAAGTGTCGCTGTTCTTTTTCCGTTGGCAACATTTTGTTGCACAAATAGCTCAAAAATTCAAATGTTGCATAAATTTTGGACTCTTTTTATAAAACAAACAGAAAGACTGTCTTCAAGTTATTTTTAAGGAACTTGTAATGAATAATTATATAAAGTAAATTGTGTGATAGATTAAATATAAATAAATTTTCTGTTACAGGTCACAATTTTTGAAACAGCAACTCGTTTGTCTTATTATTGGGTCGATGCAATGATTTGAAAAGCATTTCATTACAAAATTATCCTGACAATTTAAATATTTTTAACCCGTGTTTCAATATTTGTGAAACTGCTGAATTAATTTATGTAATTTTTAACATCCTTGTAAATGGTTGGGTGCATTTTAATAAATAAATTAACTAATTATATAATAAGTTAATAAATAAATAAAATCAAATATTTTCAACCAATATAGTAAACGAACTAAACAAACCACGGTAGGAGATAAAATATAGATGCAACTATGCACTCGACAGTGGACTTCAAGATGGTATCATACAGGGTGTACTATCCATAAACTAATAGGTCTCTGGTTTTTATAAACAAATAACAATTTTATTATTACGAAACAATTACAATTCCAAAATGAAACATTGAACACACGAGAGTTTCGAATGCTTCGAAGGACAAAAAACAACTACTACATTTTACAATCTCTTTTAAACTAGAGGGCGTTGCTCGCTACAACAGAAGAGCTCAAACATTCCGGCCCCCATTGAACTTGTTCAATAATTAAAGATAAAAATACAAATTTTAAAAAAAGAACAATTGAAATTAATGCAATATCACAACAACTTACAACATACACCAATTTCACAATAAACAATACAATAATAAAGTTCAATTAATCATTATTTATGGGTAGGATACTTAATCGATTTACAGCTCTTTTAAAAAGACCCTTGGAAGTTCTTACCTTAACTACCCTCACATAATTATCTGAACCAGGGAGAACTTCCTCAATTCTACCGAGTACCCATTGACAAACAGGTAAGCGGTCTTCCTTAACAAGAACCATAGTGCCGATCGTAATATTATTTTTTGAAAATTGCCACTTAGATCTTTCGTGCAATTCTGATAAATAGTCTCTATGCCACTTTTTCCAGATGTTCTGGACCATTTTAGTTACTCTTTTCCATTTAGTTAGGGATTATCCTTTTCAGTGCTTATATCGGGTTCTACTGGGGCAATGATCGGTCTGCCAATTAAGAAGTGACCTGGTGTTAATGCGTTAAAATCCTTGGAATCTGAGAAAAGGGGGGTAATTGACCTGGAATTCAGCATTCCCTCGATTTGAGTGACAAGCGTTAAAAATTCTTCGAGTGTCAATTTTGAATCTCCAATAGTTTTCTTAAGGTGAGTTTTGAATGACTTTAATCCAGCCTCCCAGATCCCCCCAAAATGAGGCTCCCGAGGAGGGATAAACTTCCACTCTACTTCGTCTAACAGTAAATAATCTAATAATTGAGGTTCTTGAGAATTAACAAGTTTAAATAATTTCTTTAGCTCATTGCAAGCTCCTCTGAAATTTGTAGCATTGTCGCTAAAGATGGTTGAGCATTTTCCTCTTCTAGCAAAAAACCTCTTTAAACAAGCTATCAATGCTTCGGAAGATAAATCAGATACGATTTCTAAATGTATTGCACGAGTTGCAAAACATACGAATACTGCAACATACATTTTTGATACGAACCCCTTCTCGATTTTTTTGATCTTATAAAAAATGGTCCACAAAAATCGAGACCACTTTTATTGAAAGTAAAATTAGGTACAACTCTTACAATCGGCAAATTATCCATTATTTGAGTTACTGGTACAGGATTTTGTTTACAACAAATAACGCAATCATGTACGATCTTTCTTGCGAGACCTGCCGCTAACCGGCCAGAATTTTTGTCTCACAGTATTCAGTAAAACTTGAGACCCAAGATGAAAATATTTTAAATGATGATGTATATTTTAAATAATCATCCGCGTTAATTCATGTCTAGCAGGTAAAATGATAGGATATTTAGAATTATATCTTACCTGAGCATGAGCGATTCTACTACCTACGCGTAAAAGTCCATCTTTATCCAAGAAAACATTTAATGCTTTTAGTTTACTTCTGGGGGAGATTTGCGCTCCTTTCTTAATGGATGCAATTTCCGAGAAAAACTCACCTCCTTGCACCTCACTAATAAGAAATAGCTCCGCCCTTCTTAATTCCTCCAAGGTAATACAACCCTTATTTGATCTTTACGAGCGTTTCCTATGAATCTGAAAATAAAACTAAGAACATGAATTAATTTCAAATAATTATTGCTAAGATTCAGAAAATTATTCACAAATGAACTAGAGTTTAGAGTGGCAAAGTTAGAGTCAATGGTGGTTTTAAATTCCCTAATATAGTCATTGTTGGAGTCTAGTTCAACTGAATTGTTCTTATCTGGTGGGCTTTCTTCACGAAGGAAACTCGGTCCATGCCACCAAAGTTTGCAAGTCAAAATGTCTTTGGCATCTAATCCACGAGATATTATATCCGCTGGGTTTTCTTCAGAATAAATGTGTCTCCATTCATACGATTCTGTAAGTTCTTGGATTGCAGCTATTCGATTACTCACAAAAGTTTTCTGAACATGCGGAGATTTACCAATCCATGCTAGGCAAATCATAGAGTCTGTCCATAAAATTACCTTCTCAATCGGAATTTTTAATGAAGGCAGAACCTTGTGCATCAACTGAGCCAGCAGAAAGCATGAGCTCAATTCCAGGCGTGGGATGGTAAGTGATTTTAGAGGAGCAACTCTAGATTTACTGCAAAGAAGTCTAGCTGTGGGTATTCCATCAGTTGGAATCGATTGTACATAAATCGCTGCTCCATAAGCCATTTGCGATGCATCTGCAAACTTATGAATCATAATGCTGTCTTCACGAAAGACATACCTCGGAATTGCGAGATTTCTCAATTCTGGGAGCGTTGAAACGAAGTCAATCCAGTTCTTTTCTATACAGTCTGGTAACATTTGATCCCAGTCTATTTTTAGTAACCAAAGTTTATGCAAGAAAATCTTGGCCTTTGTTATAACAGGGCCAATCAGTCCAAGGGGATCAAATATTCTTGATATGAGAGAAAGGACATCTCGTTTTGTGTAAGAGTCCTTCTCATGTAGTTCTATTTTGTACAGAAAACAGTCTGTAAGTGTGTTCTAAAGAACACCTAAAGTTTTAACTGACTCGTATTCTGGCTGATCGCTGAAACTATATTCAGTAATGCCCTTATTTTCGAAAGCAAGCAGTTCTGGATGGTTTGCACCCCATTTGTGCAAGTTCATTTTTCCTCGTTTCATTCTACATTCAATTCTACAAGTTGAGACTGAAGAAGTTTAGTCCCTTCTATTGTGGATTCACCCGAAAGAACGTCGTCAATATAAAAGTCATTTAGAACGACTGAAGATGCTAGAGGTAAGTGGTTGCATTCATCAAGAGCTAGTTGTTTCAGTGTACGAGTAGCTAAATAAGGAGTATTTGTTGTACCGTAAGTAACCGTATTTAACTGATATGTTTCCACAGAAGAATCGAAACTGTTCCTCCACAAAATTCGAAGAAATCTTCGTTGTGACGGATTTATTTGAATCATTCTATACATTTTCTGGACATCTGCAGTAAATGCATATCGATGTTTCCGAAAGCGAACCATAATCGAAAATAAGTCTTGTTGCGGTAATTTACCCTTTAAGAGGATGTTATTCAACGACAAACCTGATGTCGTAGGCATCGAAGCGTTAAATACAACGCGTAACTTCGTGCTACTTTTTCTGGTTTATATACAGAATGGTGAGGGATAACATAACAGTCATTATCATTTTCTGCATCTTCAACTAATTCCATATGATTAAGAATTTTGTATTCTTCCATAAATGCGGAATAGAGCGATTTCAAGTTCGAATCCCGATCAAGCCGTTTCCAAATGCCGTCGAGTCTTTTTTCAGCCAATTTTCTTGAATGTCCCAATAAAGCGGGATCTTCCATAGGCAAGCTAACGACATATCGTCCATCAACCTCTCGATAATAGGTCTCCAAGAAATGATTTTCGCAGAATTTTTCTTCACTATTCGAAAGAATGTCAGATTCGCCAAAACCCTCAATTTCCCAAAATGTTTGCAAAGTTTCTTCCAATTGTTTGTTTTGAGTCATTAAACCACAGTACTGTAACTCAGAAGAAGAGTTAACAACACCACTAGCCACGTAACCAAACTGCGTTTTCTGGAACAGTAAATTATGCGAAGCACTTCGAATTTTGTTTTCTTTTAATAAATCAAAGAAACATTCAGCTCCTAATAACAAGTCAATTTCCCCTGGGACATTAAAGTTAGTGTCAGCTAAAGAAATATTTTTAGGTAAATCAGCTTCCTCGATGCAAATTGGCATAGCTGGAGTTATTTCCGTTATTTTTGGAACAATAAAAAATTCAAGTTCCCTAATAAAATTCCTTTCCTTATTTGTAATTGTTGACCTAGTTTTATATTCCAGAGTAGTAGTGATTCCATTAAGTCCGGAAATAGGAGCAGATACAGCATTAATTTGACTACAACTATCGAGTAATGCCCGTCCTTCAATTAATTCACCATTTCTTGCTTTTATTTTAATCATAGCAGTAGCCAAAACCACAGATTTATTAAAGGTCATAAAGCAATTCGAAAAAGGTTTAGATATATGAAGAGCGGTCTCCCGTCTTCCCCCCTCAACAGTTTCAGTTTGCGGTTTTTCATCCAAGCGCGTGGGAAGAGGCGCCGATAATTCATTATTAATTGGAGTGAATAATTCCACTCGATGAAGCAAGCTATGATGCGATTTCGATCTGCATGTATTACAAACATTATTACTTACAATTGATGTAAAATGTTTACCAGAAAAACACCTTAAACATAGTCCATTACGTTTAACAACAGAAAATCTTTCACTAAAATTCATATCAATAAATTTGGTACATTTAAAAAGTGGGTGCGGCAAATTACAAGCAACGCACTTTTTATCATTATTATTATTCGAATTAAGGAGAAATTATTTTGGTTTTGCTTCGCTTTGCTGTTTTGATTTATAGAACACATTTTTAACTATACTTTCTAATGTCTGGCTTCTTTTTTCAAGAAATGCCATTAAATTATCGAAACTTGGAATTTCAGCCGTATTTATAGAAAGTTCAAACTGCTTTCTCGATTCTCTATCAAGTTTGTCTAATATTATTGTTATTAATATAATATCCCATAAATCATTTCTTTCTAATCCTAAATTTTTTAAAGCTCTAATGTTTTTATTTATAACATCGATTAAACGTCTGAGATCTATAGATGATTCACGATTTATTTTTTCGAATTCTAAAATAGATTTAAGGTGAATGTTTACCATAATTCTTTTATTTTCAAATCTATTTTCTAATGCTTTAAACAACGATTCAAAGGTATCTTCTGGTGTTTCTAACAACTTAGCTTCATTTCTTAACGCGGCATGAAGATAATGCAATTTTTGTACATCAGACAATTCCTTATTATTTGTTACAATGTTATCAAATTCTACCATAAACATATTCCATTCCTCATATTTGCCATTAAATAGCGGAAGTGGAATTTCAGGTAACTTAATTTTATAAACATTAGTTTTGTTTTCTGATGAATTACTAGCATTTTTAGCATCATCAATTAATAATTGATTAAAGCTTACCTCTAGCTCTTCGATGCGAGTATCCATTTCTATTAACGAATTTTCAATTTCCGTCATATCCTCGTCTTCCGGTACAGAAGTGTAATAATCTGATCTAAGTTCTTCTATAGTGCTGGATATCTTTTCAAGGGATTTTAACTTATTTTCTAATTTTATTTTAGTCCAAACAACTGTATCATCAGTTATGGCAGTTTCTAGACGAGTCAGTTGCGCTTTAAGCGAACCTCTTTTTCGATTTAACGCTACTAGTGTAGCCATTTTAAACTATTGTTTTGCTGATGCAACGAACGAAATAACTAAATTCCGGCTCAAGGGCCAAAATGTACTATCCATAAACTAATAGGTCGCTGGTTTTTATAAACAAATAACAAATTTTATTATTACGAAACAATTCCAAAATGAAACATTGAACACACGAGAGGTTCGAATGCTTCGAAGGACAAAAAACAACTACTACATTTTACAATCTCTTTTAAACTAGAGGGTGTTGCTCGCTACAACAGAAGAGCTCAAACACAGGGTTTAAAAATTGCGAACACCTTTCGATCTATTGGTCGGTTTTTCACGTATTAGGTATCAACTGTAATGTTACTAGAGTATAACCTTAAATATGTCAATTAATGTACATCGTATTTTCAGATTCGGTATCACATGCAAAAACTTTCGCTGGGTAAACACGTACTTATTTTTTTTTTTTTTTTTTTTTTTTTTTTTGCCTTTCTTCCTTTTTTGATTTGAATTCGTGACGATCAAAATATAGGTGGTAGCCGCAATCTTGAAAACATGATTCCAATAGTTTATAGACAAAAGTGATCGGACGTTTTCGCCTATTGTCAAGTGATATCCTGTCTTAACTATTTGGACTATATTTTCGGGAATGGCCAAGACCTTTCGTATTTTGACGCTCAAAAATCCGTTAGAAAAAGGAGTACACTCACATTTACACTTAATGTAAAGTGACAATTAACTGTTTTTATTAGTTTTTCTTATTGGAAACATCATCTTTCAATTTATTAACGGTTAAATTTGTATCTGGATATAGCATGTCATTATCATATTTATTTTCTAATTTTTGATTAATTCTTAGTTTTCACCCTTATTTTAAATTTGGTGATACCAATTTATCCAAATCTCACACTTTGTGACCCTTTGAACCTACCGGGTTATTGTTATACCACGAGTGCATTGTACAACCACTTTCCTTAACGATCACGTTTCCCTTAATTTAATTACCTTTATATATTTTCGGCCTTAATTTAATTATTATGAAATTCAATCATTTAACTATTTTTACCATGGCTATATCTAAATGCATATACAAATACTTATACAAAATGATTTAAACCCACCATCTTTATTTTAATATAAACGAATAATTTTACTTAATTCGCACTAACTTAATATTTTATTTCACCCGTAAAAAATGGTGGCACATTTACACTTAATGTAAAGTGACAATTAACTGTTAATTATATCGAATCCTTAATTTTTTTAAAACTTTATTCCTTTTTTCAATTTAGCAATTATATTTATTTTAACTTTTTTGTTGACCTCCCTCATGGTCAACGCGGTCATCGCACTTCCTGTGGAGGAGAATCAACCCCTCTTTCTTTCTTACTTCTTTTATTTTTAGAGAGGCTAACTAACTAATCTCTTTCCTTTAATTTTCAAACTCTCCGCCTCTTTTTTTTTAATTGGCTGTAACTTTTCTGGTTCAACACCAGTTAAGGAATTTTTAAGTCATTTTTAATACGTGCTCTTTTTGTGCTTCCTTCTGGCAGGTTACTTTTTTTCTCCGAGATGCAGACTTCGGTCCGTATCGAGGGAAGTTTATGCTTTCATTTTCTCTTCCTAACCTATAATTTTAATTGAATCTATAAAATTAATTTCTATAAATTAAATAGCTTTATTTTTTTACTTTTAATTTTTTTTGCATTTAAAGCCCTCTTAAATTCAAGCTGTCTCTCTGCAAATATCCTTTTCAATAGTTAAATTACTCGTTTTCGCATAATTTAACTGTATGCATGCTGCCTTTGATTTCTTTTATTCTCTTGTCACCCATTTCTTTTTTTTTAAAAAATTATTTATTGTGCCACAAAAAATGTGTTGAAACATATTGTTGGTTTTTTACAAAATAACAAAATAAGTAGTTTTACAAAAATAGTGTTTTGCAAAATGTTTTACGAAAATAAATGTTCAGCTGAATGGAAAAATTGGTGTGATTTTCTTTAGTCTATATCTTCTCATTGTTGTTACCCTTTTTTCCTCCTGTATGTGGTGAGTACCTTTTTTTATTGTTATGGGACTTTATTTATCTTTCTTCGGAAACATCTCTAAAATTTCATTGAATGATATATTTATGTTTGAATATAGCAAGTCATTATCGTATTTATCATTAATCCTTGATTTATTTTAGTTTCACCCTTTTTCAAAATTTGGTGATACCAATTTATTCACTCACTCTTTGTGACCCTTTGAACCTATTGGGTTATTGTTATACCACGATTGCATTGTACAACCGCTTTCTTTAACGATCATATTCCCCTTATAATTTAATTACCTTTTATACTATTCTCGGCCTTAATTTAATTACCATGAAATTCAATCATTTACCTATTTTTATCATGACTATATCCAAATGCATATACAAATAGAAGTACTTATACAAAATGATTTCAACCCACCATCTTTATTCTAATATAAAATAAATTTACTTTTCCTTATTTCGACCCTTCATTTATAAAATGTGAGATGGTGAAACCTCTTATGCCCCCCCCCCCCCCGATTCCGCTGTCCCTGTTTTTGTGTCTGGTTTCTTATGTCAAAATGTCGTCCTCACTAATATATTAGCGTAAAGATGAGTCTCTCAAACCATTACAGTAGAACTTTACGAAAATCCGGTGATTAAATCAAACGGTATTAAAGTGAACACTGAAGTGAACACAGATGGAGTTAACCTTCTGCCCAGATAATGCCTTCAAATATTTCATCATACATTTTAACAAACTCGATAGTTTTAACTTTTAAACTGCTCTCAAATAACAAATTTTTAGCAAATAACGCTATTAAATGAGCTAGAAAATCAGGTCATACATTTTCAAAAACTAACTAAGCCTGTCAGAAAGATTTATTATTGATGTTGAGATTTTGGTCTTATATGCTAGTGGCTTAAGCTCCTCCTGATAATTAGTAATCTTTCCAAAACTGCCAGTTTTCGTGATAAAAATTACAGCCAGTATCGTCTTCAACCCCTCCTTTAGAAAGTTTCGCTTTTCTAATTCTGCTTAGCCGCCGGGGAAAGAAATTATATGTTACAACTTATTTCTAGAATTTAGCAAGATTAGAATTAAAAGCGAGAAGATTTCGAACGTTGTATTCTGGTTCGGAAACTTGAGATGTGGTCTGTTTTACACGGTTAAAGATTTTCTCCGAGATGAGTTAATTTAGCTCGGAAATTCGTCATTAGGAATAATTGGTGCTGAAAAGTATTTCTGCCTTTAAGATGGTAATTGAATCCGAGATCGATTAAATTATCTTTTAAGTTGTCGTTGGAAAAAGACACATCATGTAGTTACAAATATAAATTTCTGTTTGACATTTGTCAGTTTCGAAAAAATCGGTCCTATACATAGTTCATAAACCAAAAGCAGTGTTGCGGTTTCCTTAAGAGCTGAATATTAGTGCAAATATCACAATATTTTTATTTTAATTTCTTAGTATACGATTATATTTATTAAATTTCTATCATTATGTAACTAGTGATAATAATGATTACTGGTAATAGATAAGTTTTAAATTTCATAAGAATAATTTTTTTAATTCTTCAGAATCTTTCAGGAAAAAAAAACCCTATTTGTTTAAAATATATACGTGGTCACTAGTTTCTTTTCACCAATTTAGGTTTATTTCTCAGATACTTCATAAACTAATATAACTGTAATATAACAAGACTTGACTCCAGCCTCCCAAAAGCCCCCAAAATTAGGGGCTCTCGGGGGTTTCTCCAATCAATTTTTTCCAAACTTAAGTAATTTGCAAAAACTTCATTAGATTTGCTCAACATATTAAAAAAAAATTTCAGTTCATTATTTGCTCCAACAAATTTTTTTGCATTATCGAAGAATAATTTTGAGCATTTGCCTCTTCGAGCAAAGAAACGCTTTAATGAAGCTATAGAAACTTCAGTAGTTACATCCGTAACTAACTCTAAATGGATGGCTTTGGTAACCATGCATAAAAAATACAAACATAAACTTTTTGATAAATACCCTTGCGTTGGTGCTTATACTTTATCATGAAAGGTCCACAAAAATCTACGCCAACGCAGTTAAATGTAAAATTTGGGGTTATCCTTTCAAAGGGAAGATCTCACATTAATTGTTGTTGAGATTTAGGTTGACATTTAAAACAAATAATGCATTCATGAATAACTTTTTTACAATTATTGCGACCATTTAAAGGCCCAAACTTATTACGCACATAATACAATATTGATTGAGTACCGCAATGCAAATACTTTTTGTGATAGCAATTGAGAATCATAACAGTTAATTTACAATTATTTGGTAGCAATACTGGATATTCTTTTATCATAAGCTAAATCTGAGTGGCCAAGTCGACCACCAACTCTTAAAATTCCAGATTTGTCAACAAACGGGTACAATTGCTTAGTTTTACTATTTTAAGAGACCTTACCAACAGTCATAAGTTCTTTAAATTTCTCCTTGAAGAATTCCTTCTGAACCTGTAAAATTAGAAAATTTTCAGAATTACTTATTTCTTCAGCATTTAGAGGTCCAACTTTCCTTTCCTCAGGACGCTTAGCATTGTGGATGAACCTGAAAATAAAACTTAATATACGAAGAAGATTATTATAATTATCAGTAATATTAAAAAAAGTGTAAAAATTAATTAAAATTAAATTAATGTCTTTAGGAGATTTGAGTTCACGCAAATATCTGCCACACTCTCAGCTGTTGGTTGTGGAAAGTCAGTTTTTTTAGTCAAATTGGATGGACCATTCCACCACAAATCATCCACTAATATTTCTTGAACAGAAAGTCCACGAGAAATGGCATCTGCAGGATAGTTCTGAGATGAAATATGATTCCATTGAAAGGTGTCTGTAAGATGCTGACTTTGAGTAAACCTGTTACTCACAAAGGTTTTTAATAAATGGGGAGAGCTCTTGATCCAGGCTGACGCTATAGTAGAATCAGTAAACAACATTACTCCGTTTATCTCTAACTTTAGAGCAGTAAAAGATTTTCGAACAAGTTTAGCTAACAGAAGGCAAGCTGAAAACTCGAGTCGAGGAATAGTCATTGTCTTTAATGAGCTAACTCTTGAATTACTGCAGAGAAGGTGGTTGCAGATAGAACCATTTAGAGAGATACTTTGGAGGTAAAAAACAGCTCCATACGCAGATTCGGATGCGTCTGCAAATCCATGAATAAAGATCTGACTTGCTTTGTTTATGATGACATGACGAGGAATCTTGAGATTTTCGAGTAGAGGAAGAGCTGATACAAATTTATGCCATTCTTGAGCAGCGGATTGAGATAGTGGATCAGGCCAATCAATTTTCAGCAACCACAGTTGTTGAAGGAAGATCTTTGCCTTTGAAATCACAGGGCCAACCAATCCTAGAGGGTCGAAAATGCGAGCTATTTCGGACAAAACAGATGTTTTCGTATAGGATGGGTTTGGATTCACTGAAACTTTGTAAGCAAATATGTCGCTAGTAGTGAACCACTGCATTCCAAGAGTCTTTAAACTTTTTTCTTCTGGTGTATCATCAAATGAATACATTTCCGTATCCCCTAGTTGCAGATCAGAATGATTTGAACACCACTTGTGGAGCTCCATTCTACCGCAAGATGGCATTAGTGTCAATTCTCGTTGAATATCTTTAGCTTCTTGTAGATTAGATGATCCCAAAAGGCAATCGTCGATATAAAAGTCTTGTATTACAGAAGCTGCAAGAGAAAATTTGCTTTCTTCATCGATCCCAATTTGTTGGAGAGTTTTTTGAGCAAGCAGTCCCGTACGTAATCGTTTTCAATTTATAAACACGAACTGGTTCATCTTTTCCTTTCTTCCAAAGAATTTTCTGCAAGTGAGTCTGAGATGGATTAATTTCTATCTGGCGGAATATTTTCTTTATGTCCACGGAAAAAACATAAGAGTGCTTTCGAAACCTGAGCATAATAGAAAATAAATCATCTTGTATGATACCTCCTTTAAGCAAAAAGTCATTCAATGATCTTTGATTTGTAGATTTAGCACTAGCATTAAAAACGACGCGGAGAGTAGTACTCGAGTTTTCAGGTCTGTAAATACCATGATGAGGAAGTCTAAATTCAAATTATCTTCCGATGTTATTTCAACCATGCGGCCTAAATCTTCGTATTCTTGCATAAAATCAGAATAAAGTTTTTGCATATTAGGATTTTTATCTAATTTTCTCCATAATTGTTCTAACCGCAAGGATGCCAAAGCTTTAGAATCACCTAATTCTACTTTATCAGAATTTAACGGCATTTGAACTACATATCGTCCTTTTCGATAATTTGTTTCTTTAAAGTGTTTGTTGCAAAAAGTCAATTCATCACTGATTGATTTCTTTTCCACAACAGAATTTTTTAATTGAATTATTTATATCTTCCATAGACAAAGATTACTTGAAAATAGATTTGTTTCCGTTTTTGAATACTTCCTGAAACAATGAAACCAAAACAAGTGTTCCGTAAAATTAAGTTTTTAAACAAATCTTTCCTTCTTTTAAAAAATGGAAAAATAATTCAGCTCCCAATAATATCGGTACTTTATTCGGTTCATAGAAATGAGCGTTAGGGGGGAGTTTCAAATCAGAAAGATTTAAAGTTCTAGAAGGGGATAGTCCAGTTATTTTTGGAACAATTAATAAATCCACACAGCGTTTGAAATCGTCATTTAAATTAGATAAACGAGTGGTCATATAAGATTTAATGCTGAAAGAACTGTCATTTAATCCGCTAATCGGAATATTTATTTTTTCCTTTTTCATTCCTAGAATATTCGCCGCTTCACTACAAATGAAATTCGATTGGGCCGCAGAATCGAGAACAGCTCTCAAGGGTATTTTTTTTATTATGCGAGTCTTGGATGTAAATTATAGCAGTATTAAACAAAACAAAGTTTGAATTTCCAGATGTGAGAAGTGCCGTTCTGTCTTCCGAGCTTGCGGTTTCGATATTTGATGAAGGAGGGGCAGAGGGGGGAGCGACCTTCACTTCGGGAATGGTAGATTGAGTGGGCGAAGTGAAATAATTATTATCCCGGTGAAACATTGAATAGTGAGATCGTTTACAGAAACATTTTGTTTTCGTTTTGCAAAAAGCTACAGTATGATTTGAGCGAAGACAATTTATGCATAATTTATTTTTCTTCACAAGTTCATATCTTTCTGAAACACTATAACTTTTAAAAATGGAGCATTGACAAATAGAGTGAGAAATATCTTTACGTATAACACATGCATTAGGTTGAGAATTAAGTAATGCACTTTTTGATCGTTGAAAAGAATTACTAGAAAATTTATTCACAGAAGTAGAGGTTT
Organism: Parasteatoda lunata; assembly: GCA_949128135.1. Lineage (NCBI taxonomy): Eukaryota > Metazoa > Arthropoda > Arachnida > Araneae > Theridiidae > Parasteatoda > Parasteatoda lunata. Next base: position 952,504 of record OX421970.1, on the reverse strand, counting down.
TCGCTTGTACATTTCTATTGATAGAATCCAAAACATTACTTCTTTTTTCCATAAATAACAACAAATTGTCTTAAGACGGGATATCTTGTGTTTTTAAAGTTAGTTCAAATTGGATTCTGGCATTTTTTATCTAGTTTCGGAATTATTATATTTATTAACAAAGCATCCGAAAGGCTATTTCTTTCAAAATTCAGCTATTTTAAAGATCTGATATTTTTGTTTACACTGTCTAAAAGATCCCGTAAACTCTTTGCAGTTTCATTAATCCATAGAAGGATTATTAATTATGTTGTTTATATGTGTATCAATTAAAACACGTTTATTTTCAAATTGCTCAGTTAAAGCTTTCATTAATGAAACATAAGTATCTTCACTGGTTTCAATTAGTTTTGCTTTATCTTGTAAACATGAGCGCAAATAAAATAACTCTTGTGCATCTGATAAATAAGTATGACAATTGATTAAGTTTTCAAAAGCTATCTTAAAGTTATTAAATTCTTCCTAATTACCATTAAACATAGGTAAAGGAATAGTAGGTAAAGAAGAGTTAAATAGTTTTGGTTTATCTTCATTAATGTTTTTATCTTTTATACGAGTACAGTTAGATAACCTTTGAATTAATAAAAGGAGACTTATCTGTGTTTTGTTTATTCTTTCTTCAATCTCCAAAAGGGATGAATCGATTTCTTCTATATCTTCATCTTTTGCAATTTTGTAGTATTGTAGCCGTAGATTTTCCAAATCAGTTTCAAATTTCTTAAGATTATCCAGTTTATGATTTAATTCAATGAGCGTTGGTTTCTCTTCCACCGTAGACATTGCTTTAATTGACGTAACATAATGTTCTAAATTTGTTAATTTAGCTTTCAAAGCGCCACACTGACGATTCGCTGTTTTAATATCCATTTTTATTTGTTCCAGGTTCCGGCGAGGCGTACCAACATGTGCGCAACCGATAACTTCGGGATCGAGTCAGTGTGTGATATATATTCCAAAATAAAAACAGAGGACTATAACTAACGATAAACTTAATATGTAATTTTTAACAAACAATAACATTGACCAGCAAGGGTCGAACATCAATGATTTTTACAAGGAACGTTTTGTATATCCGTCATGCACTTTTCAATCGCCATCATTTTTCCTACTACTACACCCTGCAAAAAATGACCAATAGAAATCAATAAAAAAAATGTATTGATCTGTACGGGGAAATGGAACACTGATATCAGTAGAGTAGATCAGTACAATGGACTGGTCACGATATATTGATATCAGTAGAGTAAGTCAATACACTGTATTGGTCTAAATCAGTAGAATGGACTGATATCAGTAGAATGGACTGGTCTCTACGGGGAAATGGAACATTAATATCAGTAGAATGGACTGGTCTGTACGGGAAAATGGAACACTGATATCAGTAGAATGGACTGGTCTCTACGGGGAAATGGACTATTGATGTCAGTAGAATGGACTGGTCTGTACAGGGAAATGGAACACTGATATCAGTAGAATGGACTGTTCTCTACGGGGAAATGGAACATTGATATCAGTAGAGTGGACTGGTCTGTACGGGGAAATGGAACACTGATATCAGTAGAATGGACTGGTCTCTACGGGGAAATGGAACATTGATATCAGTCAAATGGACTGGCCTGTACAAGGAAATGAAACAGTGACATCAGAAGAATGGACTGGTCTGTATCAGTAACATAGACTGGTCTAAGTTAGGGAAAACAATATTAATGTAAGCATATTAGATAAGTTTAAACAGGAAAATGCAACATTGTTTATCATTTTTTATATGCAAGTTTTAGCTGAATTGGTCATCTGCTTTGTATATAACATGGCATAGTAAATCTCTTACTAGCTGCAACCAGTGGAAAATTTCCTATTAATTAATAAAATATAACAGGACAGTATATAAAAAAATACTTATTTAAAGCCTTTAAAATTTTTTTGAATATTTAAAGTTAAACACTGCTTAAGTGAGAGGAATAACTAATTATATTCTAAATCACATACTTCTTTATACATACACTATGCTAGTTTTAAATTAAAGTTAACTTTAATTTCCTTTTATATCTCTAATTTAATTTTAAAACAAAAATTCTTATTAAATTATAATTTATTGTTTCATAAAAAAGAAAAACTGTAATAAGAAACTTAAACTGTGAATTCAAGAGGGTACCCTATTGGAAAAAATTCTTGGTATATATATATATTTAAAAAAAAATGGCTTATGAAACACCAGTTATACTGGATTCAGTATCATGACGGAAACAGTGTTTCGTAATCCGGAATTAAATTGATTCCGGTGTTTCATAATCAGGTATCAAGTTGATTCCAGTATAATACTGGACTCAGAATCATAACAGGTAATTCAAAAGCCGATATCAAATTTGCCGATGCTGGTGTTTCATCAGCCGGTATCATATTGGCTCTGGTATGATACAAAATTGGATATCACACCAGAACAGATGTTTCACAAGTTAGCAGGATACTGGCTCCAGTATAATACCTAAACCAGTGATTCTCAACCACTGTGCCGCGGCACTTTTGTGTGCGCCAAATATTAGAAATGATACAATAAAAATTATAATGCTTTTTTTATTATGGGTAAAGTTTAAATTAAAGAAAAGTGTATTTATATATATAATATTTATATATACTTTTTATAATTATTCCACGCTTTAACTGTGTGAACATCTTCGTCGGCGATTGTCTTGTCTCTGACAATCTTAAAATAACATGGAAGGGTTTAAATTGTCTTTTACACACAATTTTAAAAAATGTTGAAATAAGTAGGAAATTTAATGACTATTAAAATTATTAACCACAAAGGAAAGCAAGCTAAATACTAAATTTTTAACGGAAATAAAAGCTAATCATTAAAGTAAGCTATGCAATTAATAAACAAATTAAGAAAGGATAACTAAAAACACAAATATATAAAAAAACAAATTAACAATGATAACTAACAAAAAAAAAGCTAACAATTAATAATTAGCAAAAAAATTAGTTAACAATAAATCACAAAAAAATAACAGTTAATAACTATAGAAAACAAGCTAACAATTAATAACTAGCAAAAAAAAATAACTGTTACTAACTAATAAAAAATTAATCGAAAAAAATAATTAATCCCTTAATAAACGTGCTTTTGTAGTACATATTATTTTTTTTCGCATTCAAAATTATTATCACAAACTATTTAACACAGTGTATTATAGGTAAGTAAACAACTTTTAAGCTAATTTCTTTCATTGTGTGCCTTCAAATTTCAAAATCGTTGAAAGTGTGCCGCAACAAAAAAAAAGTTGAGAATCACTGACCTAAACTATTGTTTCATTAGCTGGTATTATTCTAGAGTCAGTATACCTACTGGTACTAGTATACCGCGCCCAGTGTTGATACAGGAACGTTAGTGAGCAGCTCTGATTGGGAAAATAAAACATTGATACAATTGAGTAAACAAGTAAAGTCACCCGGATTATACAGAGATATTAAATACTGACATCAATTCACACTTTATCAAATGCTATAGAGTTTGCATTAGGGTTATAAAAACAAATAACCTGCTTTTTTTCTTTATAATTAATTAATTTTTTTAAACTCTAAATTAAAATATTATTAGAAATAACTGTCAATAATATTTGAATCTACAATACTACACAAAAAATGATTTGCAGCAACATTATAAAAGTGAAAATGAATCCTTCAGATTTTATGAAAATTGAATGGGAATTAGAAATATTATTTTATAGATAACCAAAAACCTGACTAAAATAAACAAGTCAAATCTTAATTTCGAATTTTTTTTTTTTCATATCTTTTGAAACGACATAATAAATTTCGTTAAATAACCCAAGAAAGGTTTGGTAAATGCAAATTCACATGTAAACTAAGGAGACAATGTGACGTGCATACAATAAATTTAAACAATCTTATAAAATTATGATTTGAATAAATTAACTTTGGTTTCTATTTAAATAATTGATAAGATAAAATGGAATTCAAATTACACATATACAAATTTTTGATATGCTCCAAAAATAATGTTTGAAATCATTCATATTTGACACTGTTAATTTACTTTGGAATCAGATTTAGTGAAATATTAAGGTTTTACTCCTTATAGTACTAAAGGAAAACAATAGTTAGTTATTTCAAAAAATAAATAATGAAAATATAAATAAACAGTTATATTACATCATGGCCAATGTACCTTCTTGCTACTATTAATTTAAATATAAGCCATTTTAATTTTAGATATATTTGGCCTTTAAATTAGAGTTAACTTTAATTATTAAAACATAATAGTGGGTTGAGTAGTAATAATAGCTGCAAATAAAAGCTCAAATAGCTCTAGTTATTAACTAATATATACAAAAGTTTTGAACTATTCCCCTCTGTCATTCTATTTACTTTTTTCTTAAGATTCTATTACTTAAAAAGCTCCATTTGTTATACTCACATTTTCTATATCGCATAATATCTGAAAAATAAATCAGGAAAAAAAGTTATCGCCTTCAAAAATCAAATCTTAAGATCGAATTATTTATATAGCGACACAAGTTCGTAAAGCATAAAATAGGCCTAAATATTCAAAGTTTTTTTTCTCACAATTGGTGTGAACTTAAACTTTGTCTTATAAGATAGAAGAATTACAATTACTAAATTTATATAAATATTACCATGGTAGCCTAAAAAATGTTCATCTATTTATAATCAAATTAAATAAATTTTTTCATATTTTAGTAGTTCTTATAACGTGAAATACCCGAAAAGCATTTTTAGTATACTTGTGTGCAAATTCAAACATACATCTTTCAAAAGGTTGATAGATTCATATAGTTTAAATATTATCGTCCTTGATTTGATGCATTCATATATATAAAGAATAAAAACACACAACAACAAAATATTAAAACTTTTAACCATTGGATATGACATAAATTAAACTTTGTCTCATAAGATATAAGAATTACAATTACTAAATTTATATAAACATTACCATGGTAGCCTAAAAAATGTTCATCTATTTATAATCAAATGAAATATTAATTTTGTCATATTTTAGTAGTTCCTATAACGTGAAGTAACTGACAAGCATTTTTAGTATACTTGTGTGTGAATTCAAAAATATATTTTTCAAATGATTGATAGATTCATATAGTTTAACATTATATCATCCTTGATTTGATGCATTTTTATTTTTCACGAACACCACAGCTGCTTGCAGACCTTAACTGTGCCAACCACGCACTTTCCGGCAGTCTATTTTAAAGTCTCTTTGATGTCATCCAACCATATAGTTGGTGGAATTGTAGTTGCTCCGGATCCCTTAGATTTCTCTTTAATGTAAACCTCTTTGTAGAATTATCTTCAAAGCTTCTCCAAATAACAGCCAGTAACAATGCCTCTATTTAGTGCTCCTAATATAAAAAAAAATTTGAATAAGCAGAAATTTTAGACTAAACAACAATTTCTAAAAATCTCATTTTTAACATTATATGCTCTATTTTTTAATATTATGCTTTTATCTTTTTATGCTAAATTTGAGGTTACAGTGTTAATTTAATTGAGTTAATATTTTAGTATGCATTGTTAATTCCATTAGACACCTTTGGCATTTGTATACTTTTTCCTAACTATTAATTTGAAGCAAGAATTATTAAACAAATAAAAATAGTAAAGAATTTTTACAAGGATTAAACTTTTCTTACATTATAATAATAAATAAATAGACAATGAAAAATATGGTAAACGTCAGTTAATTAAAGTAATATTAACTGAAAGCTTAATTCTGTTAAATTTTTCATATGATTATGATGAATTTTACCCTTACACAAATAGCATGCATAGATTTTTCAGATTATATGACTTGATGAAAATTGATAAAGCATTATGCTTATTTTTTTAATAATAATACTATTTAAATCAATAGAGTAAGACATTTACTCCAATTTTTAATTAACTTTTATGCATTATAAAAACTTACAAACTAGCTGTTACAGATGTATAAATAACTTAGACAAAGATCCAGAATGCACAAAGAACAGATTTCATACAATTCTATTTATATGTGATTCTTTCAAAAATCAAAATATGTATGTATACAAATAATATTACGAATATTCAGGGAACTGTTCAATCATACATTTTAAAAAAATCCATTGTCTACAGACAACGCATACTGGAAATTAGACTCAATATTTAATCTTATTATTAAGATCTTGAAACATAATACCATAGAAATTTTATACTATTTTAATAAGATTAAATTAAAGCATATTTTCTTCCAAAATGAGAATAACATGCATAGTGATAAAAATTAAAAAGTAATAAGTTGTAGGATGATACTAAAAGGTTGCAGAAAATATTTAAAAATTATGGTATTACAGTTCAATTATGATGTAAAATTTCAAACAATAATGATATTTTACAGATTTGCTATTGAGACGCACAGACTGTAAATAAATAAAAGATTTTAAAAAATTATTTATAATTAAGAATAAACAATTATCCAAACTATATAGACTAATTTATACATTTAAAGAATTTTTCAGATTATTAAATATAAGAAATACAATTATGAATACTTATTTTTCAACTACTGTACCAATCAATTACGAATTTGCGATTAACATTTCAAATATAATGCTAAGTTTAAAAATATTACAGACAACGAAATAAATAATTAATTTGTTAATAACGGTGATATTAACGGAAATTTATGTAAATAACATATGAACAAAGCATTTCTATTAAAGTCTCATTAAGAAATCCAGGAAAAAAACATTAAAAATACTTTCTTCTCGTGCAATGGAGTCTGAAACGTAACCCTATGCACATGCAGTAATAATTCAAGAATGATATACATATCTAGATTGCTTAAAATATAAATATAACTCAATCATACGTTTTAATATTTCTGTAACTAACAAGATGTAAATAAAAGTAAGAAAGAAAGAGAAAAATAGACTTACTAAAAAATTTCTCGACATAGTATGCGCCATTCTTTCCATGAGGCTCAAATGTAAACAACGTGAACGTAAGTCGAAGCAATGTGATTGGTTGCAACTTCAGACTGAGAAACGGAATGAACTGGGGAAACTGTTGAAAAGGAACATTCTCCAACTTCGGAGTGTATGCAGCTAGATATAGATTTAACGAACGGCTAAGAGGAATTTAACGAACGGTTAATTCACGTCTTTTGCGTGTCCCCTTTCGTTTCTGAATTAATCGCTGGTTTTTGCTTTTATAGATTCAATTGGATTGAATTAACTATATTGTTACAAAACAAATATATTTATTTCATTCAAAAAAGTTTATTTTGTTTTATGATCTGAATTTATTTAAAACAAATTTCAAAAACGGACGGAAATTTATAAATTTATGATGGAGAGGTTAATGTTTGAAGGTAAAAAGTTTGAGATATTATATGAATTTTTAATTTATGTAAAAATATTTCTTTTGCTACGAAGTTGTTTGAAATCTAAACTAATTAATTTATTTAGCGAATTGATTAACTAGTTTCGGTTAGGAGTAACATAGTTCTAGTTTAGTATAAATTCAATAATAATAATAATTAAATAAGAATTAAAAACAACTTATAATCAAATTTAAAGTGATACAAAATTAATAATATTTTTTTGTCATCATGACTTTGATTAAAATAAATTTTGTAAATTAAAAAATAAATAAGTAAATAAATAAAATACTAATAAAAATAAGTTTTATTATTAAATTACTTTTATTATAAAATTACTTTAATTTAAATGACTTAAAGCAGATTTTAAAGCTCTTAAAATGTGTAAAAAAAATTTCTCATAAACTTTCCTTTCTTCCAAAATTATAAAATGATTTTAATAATTTAAAAAATGTATTTTTTAATTAATGCACGTAGATAGTGTACGTTTTCACCGCCCTTAATATATACGTTAAGAATCCTTATAAAAATCTAAAAAATTAATTATCGGAAATTAGTATATAATCAAGAAAAAAACACTACAAATTTATAAAATAATGAAGAATTATAAACAAAGTTAGCTAATTTGAAAAGGTCAAAGCCTGTTAGATTTCTGGAAAAAATATTGATTGTAAACAAATGTATGTAAAATAATTCCATAGGCACCTGTTGATGTATTAATGAAAACAGGTATTGACTAATAAAATACCTATTGATCAATATTTATTGGTAAGTTTTACTGGTGTCAATAAAAATATGTTGATATCAGTTCATATATTGATAAAACAAGTAGAAAACCTAACTGATCAACATCTATTGATACAAGTACCCTACTGATGACAGTAGACATCAGTTGAAGTGTGATATACAGACAAGTATAAACCAATAGAGTACCTACTGATCAATATCTAATGATACCAATACACTGCTGATATCAGTTGAAATATCAATAGAAACAAGTACAGACCAATAAAATTGTATTGATCAATGTCCATTGATACCAATACACTACTGATATCAGTTGAAATGTCAATAGGAACAAGTACAGACCAATAGAATACCCTACTGTTCAACATCTATTGATACCTATACACTACTGATATCAGTTGAAATGTCAATAGAAACAAGTACAGACCAATAGAATTCTATTGATATCAATAAATGTTTTTAATTATTTCTATTGGTCATTTTTTGTAGGGCACTTTCTTGATCACATGATCAAGAACTGCTGCGCTTGCTCCAAAAGCGACAATCCCAACAAAACCCATTGGCATACTTACTAGAATAACTTCGGTTTACTTAATGAACTAACTTGAGTATTTTATTAGGAAAAATAAATTTATTTGCCAAAATTATGTTCTTGGTCACAAATATATTTCCCGCCATTAAGATGTCTTTCTTTGATACTTCAAAAATTAACACTAATTCACAACAAAATTGTCATCTCTAAAGTATTGTAAGTGCCGTTGATTAGAATGACATAGAAACAATAATACCTATGACCACAACTTTCCTTACATCAAAAGTATTTTACGAATGAATTCAGTTTTCAGCAGTTATAAAATCCAAAAATAAATGAGCCATTGTGCTGCTCATCATCCAACTGTTATTCTACTTTAAAAAATTTTTATTACAGTTGCTAGCTGCCTCCAGCGACTAGCTGGTCTCCCTTTTTTTATATAAGTTTAATTTCAAGTATTTCGAGATTTAAAATCTTATAGTAAAAAATCAAGAAATGGGTACAGCCAGGAAATTCTTATTCCTTAAATAGGAGTGGATTTAATTTTTGTCTCTTACATGTTCGTATGGCTTCGTGGTTAATTTATTATTAAAATATTTAATACAACATATGCTAACATTAAAAAATATGCTAATTTATCTCAACGGAGCCTGTGATGAATAATAAATAAAATTTTATTTTATTTTAAAAGCCGTCGTTCAGCAGCCTACCCAATTTTTCAGTTTTACGACTAATCATGTTCAACGCCATAGTCTTGTCATTTTGAATCCAATCCAGAAGACAAGGAACTCCTGGATCAAGTATTAGCAGAAATCTGCCTTCGTGGAGGACTTTTTTGATGTAACTAACCCGCATTTGCGTTACATGGAGAGGATGCACTGCAGCACTGTGGTCGGTGATGAGGATTTCGCATCGATCAGCTATCGCGGGAATTCGAACCCATTGGAAAGCGTACACTCAATCCCCTGAGCCATCACGTCTTTATAAATTTAATTAGCAACTTTTTCTGCTTAATATTGAGACCCTAAGCCGCGATGTTAGTTTTGCATTTCTTACTAAATAAGTAGTAATAAGAACTATTTTAAAAACCAGAATTTCCCGTAAACCGTTGCCGTACAAACGAAAACCAAATGAATAACGTATATTTTTTGTTTTACCAGTAATATCATTATCATACAGTAATGCAATTTTTTCAGAATTTTATTCTCTGTGTTCTAGGTTGGACAAAATCATCTGCATGTATAAAAGATTAATTTTCCCTCCAAATTGTTGTTTATATTAAACATATATTCTTGGAACTCATATAAAAATGTGAGTAATTTTATTAACAGAAAGGCCTAAAAAAAAAAGAAAAAAAAAAAAAGAAGATCACGGTTTTCCTCCACTTACCTTAATTTGCATTTCGTGAGATTATAGTAATCTACGTTTATATATATATATATATATATATATATATATATATATATATATATATATATATATATATATATATATATATATATATATATATATATATATATATATATATATATATATATATATATATATATATATATATATATATATATATATATATGTGTGTGTGTTATATATATATATATATATATATATATATATATATATATATATATATATATATATATATATATATATATATATATATATATATATATATATATATATATATATATATATATATATATATATATATATACCCTTACGATACCTTTGAAATTACCTAATATATTCATATCATCTATTCCTACAGATGTAATATAACGTAATTCATGCCTTCTTAAACAATAATTTTGAAAACATATTTCAACTGTAAGAGCAATAGAGAAGAAGAAAAAAACTTTCTAATCCCTTGACATTTTGAAGTCTTATATGGAAAAATTGCGATTCTCAATTTGGTTTTTTGAAGTTTAAAAATAAAAATAAAAGTTTTCAATTTCTGACACTGTTAAATATTATTGTTATCTGTAAGAAATCAGAAAGAAAAAAATGCTTCTAAATGTCTAGGAACAATACAAAGGCTTGACGACATAGTATTGAAATTGTAAGTTTAATTCAAGTGTAAACTACTTGATCGTATGCAATGAAGATAAACACTATATATTTTAATTTTAAGTAAGTAATTTACATTGCATGAATGCGAAGCTTAAGCTTTATTTGTTTTTAGAAGCAAAATAGAAATTCGTAGCTGATGAAAGCAAAGCAGAATGATAATAAAAGAAAATATTATTTTTTCTCAAATAAATTCCAAAAACATAGTTCTCTTATGTAAAAGAAGTTTAACATGTTTCTTGGACATGTTCCCGATCCTTAACGTTATTATGCGTGGAATTAAGTAGGGAATTCATAAATGAACAACATTTCTCTTTGAAACACCAACATAATTCTAATTTGCGCAGAAATTTAAGGGAACACAGCATTTTTTAAATTTATAAATGTTGTGTTTTTAATCTAGATTAATCTAGTTGTGCGTGCGAAACAATAACACAATTATGTCTTTTTGTTTTTAAACAATATTTATCCTCGTTTAAAAATATACTTCCCTTTTGGTAAATGTGAGCATTCGTATAAATACATTTTGTAAGATATGTGTACAGCTTTAGGAAAAAAAATCATTTTGAGCTATTTAGAATGAAGTTATATTATTAGCTCTCAAATATGTACCTCTGAAACAGTAATACGATTTCAATTTAGGCATGTCGTATTATTAAAGCTCAACATAATTACTATTTTCCATGATACTATGTTTTTTATTAAGTTTTTTTTAAGCAAAAACATATTAATTTCTTGATATTTTTAATTTTTTTCGTCTATTAAATATTTTTTTAGAAAACGTTAGTGTTTGCATTTATTTTATAAGGTTTATGTATAATTTTAATTATATTTTAATTTAGTTTAGTTTCAACGCAAAAAAAAAAATATATCTTTTTGCTATTTAACAATATTACTTCTCGATTAAAAATATGCTTCTTTTACGATAAATTTTAGCATTTTTGTACTTGCATTTTGTAAGATATGTGTACAGTTTTAGGAAAAAAAAGTCATTTTGAGGTAATTAGAGTGAAGTTATATTTTAGCTCTCAAATATGTACCTTTGAAAACGTAACGTTGTTCTAATTTGGAAAAAAATTCCAATATGTTTTAACTGTTTTTATTTCCTCTCGAAATGTGTTTTCATTTTTAAAAATGTTAGCACGAGTACTTTTTTTTAAAGCTTACATAAATTTTCATGCTCGCTTTTTGAACACAATGTATTTTCAATATGGAATAAAAACATTGTAAGGAATAATAAAAATGAGTTATTTTAACTAGTATTTATTAACAAAATTGCAGATAAAATTGTAAGTATAACGCTAACAACCGCAAGTGTAATACTACTAAAAAATTATTATTATAAAATTTCTATCATCTTAATCATTTAATAATAAATATTTTAAATCAGTTGTAGTTTTTTTTTCATTACCAAATGCCCCTACAGAAATGCTTTAAAAAAATGTGACTGCAAATATTTAAAAAAAAAGCTTTTTTCCTAATTTAAATATTAACTAGGTTTTTAATTCATCATTGATTATATTTTTTTGATCACGTAAAATAAATCAATTATATTCTTAAATTAAATATTGGAGAGCTCTCATTCTTTCATATAATATAATACATTAAATAATTGAATGAAATATTGCAAATTAATTATTATAATGTTTTTTTATTGTCTCATAGAAAATTATTTTTTTTAAACAAAGTTTACCATTATATAATTTTTTTTTCAATATAAATTTTACCAAACAGAAAAAAACGAGTTGACTTAGTTTATATTGACGCAGGAAAATTTCTGTAAGTTTACTCGCACAAAAACACCCTTTTTCAAATATTTCCTTGGACATACCATCAAAAACATTAAATGGCATTAGGAATGATGAAATTTAAGGGAAACTGGCGGAAAAATAGTTGCCTACAAAATGATAAAGTACTTTCTTCTTATAATTAGAATCAGATATTTTATTTTATAACCGACGCTGAACAGCCGACCCAATTTTTTGGGTTTACGACTACTAAGATTCAAATCCGTAGCCTTTTAATTTTGAACTCAATCCAGAAAACAGGGGAACTCCTTTATCAAGTATTGGAGGAAATTTTGCCTTCGTGGAGAACTTTTTTGAGGAAACTTACTCGTATTTGCGTTGCTTGGAGAGAAAAACCTCGAAAACCTTCCACGGTTAACCTGACTGCAAGGGGACTCTAACCCATGATCGTCTACTACTGAGGATATTTTGTGTCAAAACGGCGGTCAATGCAAGCCGGGTGCGGAATTCGAATTGACCAGTCATTTCTGGTAATCGAGCTCGGTTCATCTCATTGGAGGGTGAGCACACAATCCCCTGAGTCACAATTAGATATCTACGAGCTGTAGTTGCCCAGTGATGAGAGAATCGGGCTCCGGTTTGAAGGGGTCGGACTTCGACCTTTGATTCCGCTGCTGAGACCCCACCGAGAATATGTAATATTCGTGTTCGTAAAATCTATGGAATCTGAATTCCTGTAGTAGATCGCTAAACAATACCATGGATACAGGGATCTGCAAAAAAATTCTTTTCCCTTCAGATCTATGTTTAAATTGAAGAATGAGTGGTGTTGACATCTATCTATGGGGTTCTATACCAAAGCATACTTTCCCCCATGCGGTGCTCTCTTGTTAAAAGAAGAGCGCACTTTCCTGACTTATTTTGCTAAAGACCAATAGCTGCAAATGTATTTTGTGATTGTCCGAGTGTTATAAGAAACAAAAACAAAAGATATGAGCATTAACTGATGATTTAGTTGAACTGATTATACTTATTGTAAACGATATATCAATGTGCCTTTCCAAAGTAATTGAACATAAACATGCATACTTGTTATCAGGCATCGTAAACGGGAATATAACTTTACGCGATTACCTCTTCTAGTGTTGGTAAAATCTAATATATTATTAAAAATATTTCATTATAATAAATGTATCAGAGCCGGAGAAAAAAAAAAGGTTATTTATTATATGTTTTAACAATTACTCAAATACGTTTCGCTGCTTCCAAAAGATATGATTTTTTTTCTTCAATTTATTGTTAATAGGGTTAAGGAGGATTCATTTTTTAAAAAGTGAAATGAAATGGATTCTAAAGTTACTAATTCATTTTGTAAGCAATAACTCAGGTAGATAAAGCGATGCCGGTAATTAACGCTCATTTTTAACTGATTAAATGCAAAGATAAAGATGGCTTTAAGAACTAATGGCAAGTTTATCTTAAGATATTTTTTTCTTCATTAAGATTGATAATGATTTTCGTCTTTTATATATATATATACAGTGGTGGCCAAAAGTGTGGACATTTTTTGAAAGTTTCATGTTTTTCAACTTTGTGTGCTTGTAGAATATATTAATTTTCATTTAAATACAAACGTTTAGATATCAAATTCAAGGTAATTTAATGTAGAATTTAACAAGAAAAGCAGAATTAAAAAATCTGAATTACAAAAAAAAGTTATGCTCATTTTAGTAGAACAAACAAACACAAAGCGTTTTGAATAAGGATGTGTTTTTGTAATAAAAGCGTAGTAGCCAATCACAAACACTGTTCTTAGGATCAATCAAATGTCTGTAACTATAGTTTAGGTTATTTGGATGGTAAAAGAGTTATTGTTGGGGAAATATTTTGCGGAATGATGAATACTAGTACAATTAAATAGAGTATTGCTGTTTTTGAATATTTCAAGTCCTTTTTTTAATTAAACTAATTTTAAACAATGTCATCAACAAGAAGAACTAATTGGACATCTACAAAATTAAGCCGAATTGTCATATTGAGAGAAAGTGGCCTCTCTTAAGCTAAAATTGCAAGACAAGTTGGTGGTTCAGTGGCTTGTTCTGGTGTACGCAAGTTCTGTTTACGTTATGAAAAGACGAAATCAGTGGAAAATAAAGCCAAATCAGGCTGAAAAAAATGCACAAGTGCTACTGCCGATAGAAAAATTAAACGGCTATGCCTTTAAGATGGAAAAAGTTCATCAGATGCCATTCGATGAGAAATGAATGCAGCGGGTATTGCAGAAAGTTCAAGAACAATAAGAAGAAGGTTATCAGGATTTGGACTACAAGCTAGAATTCCAAGGAAAAAAACATATTTAAATCAAAAGCAACGCGAAAAACGAGTTAAGTAGGCAAAAAACGAGAACACATTAAATGGTCAGAAAATCAATGGAAGCAAGAAATCTGGAGCGATGAGAGTAAAATTTCGCTCTTTGGTAGTGATGGTAGAAAATACGTGAGACGTAGAGTAGGTGAAGCACTTCATCCTGATTGCATTGAAGCAACTACAAAAAACCCAACAAATGTCATAATTTGGGCATGTAAGTCTGCAGATGGTGTGGGCCCAATTCAAGTGATTGATGGCATCCTGAATGCCAAAAAATGCATCGAAACTGTCCTGAAACCAAAATTGATACCTTCAATCAGGGATCTCTTCCCCAACAACGCACCATTTATTTTTCAGCAGGATTCAGCTCCTTGCCACACAGCAAAAGTATGTAAAGCATGGTTTCAAAATAAAGGCATAGATATATTACCATGGCCAGGAAACAGCCCTGATCTCAATCCAATTGAAAATTTGTGACGACGTTTGAAAATTCTTACAACTTATTGAAGCTATAATTGATTCTTGGCACCATGTGATTACGAAAGATGAACTTCAAACACTCGTTCACTCGATGAAAAGGCGCTGTGAAGCTGTCTTAAAAAATAAGGGTTATCATGCTAAGTATTGATTGTGTAAGTATCACTTTAAAAAAATGCAAATCTAAGATAGATCTTACTATTAGTAGCATAACTTTTTTTGTAATACAGATACTGCAATACTGTATTTATTATTAAATTCTACATTAAATTTCCTTCAATTTGATATATAATCGTTTGTATTTAAGTGAAAATTAATATATTCTACAAGCACACTTCTACAAGCACACAAAGTTGAAAAACATGAAACTTTCAAAAAATGTCCACTCTTTTGGCCACCACTACATATATATATATATATATATATATATATATATAGATATATATATATATATATATGTGTGTGTGTGTGTGTGTGTGTGTGTGTTTAAAAAAACTTTATTTTGAACAAAAAGAAATGGTTTGAATGATTTAAAATAAAAGCTCTTAAATGCATTACGTGTCGATGCTCAAAAATACAATGACGATACGCCATAAGAAAAATCTATTGATTGTCGGAAAATAATATGGAGCAAAGCATAATTGTTATAAGATATGTTTACAAATATTTGTGTAGTTTCGTAAATATTCTTTTTATGAGGCTAAATATCTTAGAAGGAGCCTGAATAAGCATTTTGATTAAAAAATTTGCAACAAAGACGGTGAATTCTAACTTAAATTAGAAAGAAAGTAACGCCTAATGTATTTCTTTTGGAAAACTTGGTTGGATGAAATTGGCTTGAGACCTGCTTGGCGATAATATTGGTGACAAAATAATTGTTGTGAAAGCTATGAGTTTGAAAGCGGTAGGACCAATATTTCCGAGAATCGCCTAGAATCAAGTCGAAAGTTTTGCTGTTTCTTCGCCTTTATAAATATTTCTTCGCCTTTCAAGCCTATATAAATAGGAGTCTTGTGATTGCAGTAATGTTCGGATCAGAGTAAAATCATTGACGCGTCTGAGGTTGTAAAGCTTGTGCTTTGCTGTAGTACGCTGTTATTTGAGCTGTAATTGAGTGCTGTAAATTCGTTGTAATAACTTCGGAAAATTTCTGCCAATAAAATTTTGGAGTCTTAAGAAGTGATTCATTCCTTTTTCAATGGAAACAAACCCCTGTGCTTGGTACAGTATTAAATTAAACCGTGTTTCTGTACAAAATGAACCACAGAATTATGTGTTCAAGTTTTTTAAGCACGATAAATTGGTTCACTTGCCATTGTATTAAGGTTTAGACACTTTAATAACGGTTAAACATTATATATGATTAATTCACATTACCAGATATGATTTTTTCCAACGATCTTTTAAATGAACACCCGTTAAAAAAATCTGAATAAATGGTTTTTTGAGCTTCATTAAAATAACTCTTAAAGGAGAAAAAAAATATGGTAAAATTATGATACTGTATGGTAATAAAACTTCTGATAAAAAATAATTTTGGTAAGTCAAACCAAAATATGCAATGTTTAAACCATTCAGTTGGTATTTTTTGGGCTGATATGGTAACGGCTTAACGGTTTTCAAAACCATAGTATTTATTAACCGCATATTTATGAAAAATTACAAAAGTAAAAAGTAAGTTTAACCAAATAAATTGTTTTTATGTCATGCTCTGAGGTATCGTGATAAAATTACTATATTTTATCACTTATTATAAAACCATGTTTTATTCATAAATTTTCCAAAATTATTACCAAAGAGCCAAATTACCAAATTATTACCTAGGTAAAAGTTACCTAGCTTCTTGGTGTTCCCATAGACCCAGAAACAAGGTAAATTTTATTCTATTCTGGTATTTTGACAACACCTTTTTTTTCTCAGTGTTGAAAATTGTGACCTGAAATTTAATTAAAAACATTTTTTACAAAAAAACTTAACTGTGAAGCATAAAATAAATAGTGTACGTGAATCATTTATTTTATATTCTCTTATATATCAGTTATTTATTTATTTTGAAAAGCAAATGTGCAATTTAACCCAACTATGGAACAAGCTACATGCTTAACAATTTGTTTAACTACGAATAGTTAACTAAAGGATAACACATAAACTTAATATATTATAATCCCTTTTCAAAATTTAACTTGTTAAACGTTAGGTGAATTGGCATTACAGCGTGTTCCTTAATGACTACCCTTAAATATAGATTTCTAGAACCCTTTCTTAAATAAATTCAAAATAGCTTATTTATAGACAGTTATAGCAAATTATTATTTAAGCGTGAGAAAAAGGAAAAACCGCTGTTGCAATGTCTAGTGAAAGAAGGGGAATAACAAATATATCAAAATGAGTCCAGCTTTGCGAAGTAATTCAGATGTGTTTTTGAAACTACTCTCTTTTTCCTCCAATCTTACAGGATTTTTTATTTTCAATCCTTTCTTCCTCTGTAATAATTCAGCAAATATCGATACCTCTTTTATTTTTATTTTCCATATCTAAATATTATTCTCAGACGCCTAACATATTTAGGTCTTTTAGTTTATTTTTAACAAGAATTCTTAAAATTGAGTTGAATTATTAAATAGTGATAAAGTAAAAGTTTTGATTATGTAATACCATGTATAAGTATTTTATTTAACACAAAAATTAATAAAGTACTTATAGCAAATTATTATAAAATAAGTATAAAATAAACAAATCCACTTAAATTACATTTTTGTATTTAACTGACTAACTATGGAATAATAATTTACTTGTTTCACCATCCAATCTTACTTAAATTATTTAACTCACCAAAAATTTTTTAATTATCTATATAATGTATAGTTTCCTTGGCTAAATTGTAGGATGAAATCTATATGTTATAGCATAGTTTAGTACATTAAATAATATTTTCTTGCAGATGTTTAGCTAAATAAATTAAACCAATTTTTGTACTTCATGTATTGCGGTCCCTGTTACAGAAAATAGCCTGACGTTATTAGCAACTCAGGATTTTCTCTAACATTTTCCGAGTACATTCCGTGAAGAAAATAACCTAGCTAAAAGTGTATTTTCCTATTGTTCAATAGCTCGACGTTTATTGAGTTGAACATGGTCTTATATCTTCCATCCTTCTAATGTTAATGGAAGAGGAAGTAAGACCCAACAGCACGTTTCCGATCCCCTGCCTAAAAGCTTTTCTCCGGTTATTTGGTCTCATCCTCACATTTAATCGTCTCAACATTCAGATGGTCTACATCATCTTAACGAACTCTTCGGAGAAGTCTCGTTTTTATTTCAGTTGGAATAATGAATTGTATTGATTATTTTGACCTTGTATGAGATGAAACAGAAGAAGTAGAAGAGTTCTGTAAGAGATAAAAAATGGTTTTAAATTAGAGTAAACATTATTTCACGCAATTTTAATAGTTTTATGCTATGATGATTTTGAATTGTTTTGAAGTATATCATATTTAATGATCCATTCTTATAATATTTAATCACCTCCAGATTCAGTTGATCAACTTCATTACGAGCATATAATCTTTACAGAAAACTCGAGATGTTGTTCTCGTTTTTATTTCTGCTGAAATAATAAATTATTTTAATTATTTTAACCAATGATTATTTTTACCTTGTATAAGATGAAACAGAAGACACATAAGTGATCGGCAAAGATTAAAAAATGGTTTTAAAAATAATTAGAGTTAAAATTATTAAACACAATTTTAATAGTTTCATACTATGATGGTTTTGACTTGTTCTGAAATATATCATATTTAATAATAGGTTCCATTCTTATAATATTTAATCGTTATTAGATTCAATTGATCTAATTCATGACAAGCGTGAAATCTTTGGAGAAAAATCGAGATGTTGTTCTAGCTTTTATTTCTGCTGGAATAATGAATTATTTTAATTATTTTGACCAATGATTATTTTGGCCTTGTGTGAGATAAAATAGAAGAAGTAGAAGTGTTCGGAAGAGATAAAAAATGTTTTTAAATTAGAGTAAACTTTATTTGACGCAATTTTAATAGATCTTGACTTGTTCCATTCTTATAATATTTAATCACCTCCAGATTCAGTTGATCTACTTCATAACGAGAGTAAAATATTTGGAGAAAAATCTAGATGTTTCTTCTCCTTTTTATTTCAGTTGGAATAATAAATCGTTCTGATTATTCTGTCCAATGTTTATTTTGATTTTGTATGAGATGAAGCAGAAGAGGTAGAAGATCGGAAGAGATTGAAAAACGGTTTTAAAAAATAATTAGAATAAAAGATATTTAATATAATTTTATTAGTTTTATTCGATGATGATTTTTATTTGTTGTTGTAGATTTTTTTATTTACGTCGCTCTAGAGCTGCACAATGGGCTATTGATGATCGTCTGCAAAAATCCCAGAGGATGATCCCTGAGGAGAAGACATGCCATCACAATGTTATTCCTCTTCAGAGAGCCACTTTGCAGTAGGACAGTTTAACGAGGACCCACACCACAGACCCTCGGACTCTTCTCAGACTGATCCAAATGGTCACCCACCCGCAGCTAGTAATGCTCGACTTCGGTGATCTGCTTGGAACCTTGTCTTAATCAGTTAACTGCGGCACTGATCTTTAGTTGCTCCATAATATATCATACTAGGAGGCTTCGCCCCCTGCTCGCTGGCGCTCACCAACTCCCGGAACTGCTTTCGCAGTTCAATTCGGATTGCTTCGCAATCCAATGCTCGCTTTGCTCGCTCATTGGATACGTACTTAACGTCTAGCTTTTGTATACTTTTTTGAATACTGAAGTTCCGAAAACTTTTCACTGTAGAAAATTCTAAACCTGTACATTTCAATATTAATTTGAAATTGCAATTGTTAATTTGGGCATTTGGCGATACAACACTTATAGAATTGAAGGATTTGTTACGTCAAGCGCTCGGGTATCATAATTTCGATTTATGTTGCTAAGTTAACTTTCAAAAAATTCTATGGCTGGCAACAGCATTTTTATTTTTTAAGTTGTTTATTTTTATTTTTGCCGCAGCTGAATTGAACAACCTGATAATGCTCACTCTGGTAATTGTTTCCGTTTTTAAAAGCGCTATATGTTGAGCCACCTCAGCTAGATTTGGCATGTGACATTTTTAGATGCAATCATTGGTCGATTTTCTAACGTTGCCATTCGGGAAGTTGTAATGAAGCTTTTTTTTGGTGCCGTGTAAGAGAAATATATATATAGATTTAACACGAGGTCTCATTTTTATAGTATTTATATCTCCTCAAGATTCAATTAGTTTATATTTAATCTTTGTTTAAAATTTGAACTCGTTGTAGAGAAATCGACATCTAATTGAAATAAAGAATAGTTTGGGTTTTTACAAATTTATCATAATGTAGTTTTTTTAATAAGTTTGAATAAAAGTAATTCGGAAAACAAATGGTGCAGTCAAAATAATTACAGTAACATTAAAACTTAATTACAAGTGTTTAATACAAAAACAATATTCACTTTTCCTACATTATTTTAGCTTTAATAAATATACTGAAATATTTTTGTTGAGCTAAAAAAAATCTAATAAGGAATTATTGGAGAAAATGGGAAAAAATTGTTTTGGAAGCAGTTTGATATTGGAAGAAAATTAAAATGCACTTCTGATAATCGTCTTTCACTTTATCTCATATTCTCCAATAGTAAACTCCTCAGTTTTTCATACTGTTTTCGCTTTTTAATTGCTTAAATATTAATTTATGACCTCAATGTTTATGGAGTTTTAACTTCATAAATGTTAAAAAATCTAAAATTATACTTTAAGGATATTAATATTTGAATAACTTGTATATCCTCAATGTCTTATTCTTCAGAAAAAAAAACCTAACAGTAAAAGTTTTTTTCTAAACTTTACCAACATTTTTAATCTGTTTTACCTTTCAATTCAAACTCGTCATTTTTCCAATCTAATTAGACCAATAATTCACTCACCTCAAATTAGTTGACCCAGGCTCAAATTCCGATTCTTAAGCTTTTTTCAAATTAGCATCAATTGCCATGCTTATGTATAGTGTTATTATTAATAGATGGATCGTGCGTTAAATCCCCTAATCATCCAGATAACCATTAGGTTAGTAATTTATTTTTGTTATTTTTTTCCTATGTAATGCCTATGTAACACAAGTGCGGGTGTGCGGCTTTTATTTTATCAGAAAGTTCCCCATGATAGCGAGTTTCACCCAATGCTTTGTTCCCGAAATTTTCTTGTCTTCTGATTTAGGAATAAAATTACAAGGTTACGGATTTGAAACTATTAGTTACAACCGATCTTATGCTTCTGTATGTCGTTATTTATTTTAAATATCTGAATGAGTGAAATATGTGAATGATTTTATATAAACTAAAGATTTTATGTATTTGGTGTCAGTAACGCATGGATATATCTTTCAAACAAAATATATATATTAAAAAAAATTTCCAGCCACGAAGTTTAGTTCATTCAATACATAGTTTAGTTTTGTTCAATATATATAAACATAAAAACTTAAATATCGGAAAAGAAAAAAAAATTGCTTTATAGAAATTACAGATTAATATATCATGATACAAAAAAATAATTATTTAAAGATAAAAAATATTTAGAGTTAGATAGAAGATACTGAAAATAAAAGATACTTATAAGCATTTTTCAAACAAAATATATACAACAGTTTTTATGTTTTTCTTTTAGGCCATGAACTTCTGTTTTGTTCAAAATAAATAAATATTAAAACTAAAAAAAAAATCAGACTAGAAAATAAACAAACCCTGTCGAAATTAGAAATTAATACATCAGAAACAGAAAAAAATATTTAAAGATAGAATAAAAGATATTTAAAATAAAAGATACTTTTAAGCATAGCTATTATCTTTCAAACAAAATATTTACGATGGTTTTTATATTTTTCTTTAAGACCATGAACTCTTAATAGATAAACAAAGATAAAAGATACTTTAAAATTAACCCGATCGATATGAACAATTTTTCACTTTGCAAAATATTTTGTCTTAAAAATCATTAAAATCGTATGGTGGTTCATTTTTCAATATAATTGCAAATTTTTCATCCAGAGTGAAATAAAGTATTTAAAAAATTAAGCGAATAAAACAACTCCAAGTTAGTACTTTAAAAGAGTAAGAAGCACAACCGCGCATTCCGCCTTTAGTTAAAAATTCAATTTGCAAATTGTATTATCATCCTGACTACAACCTATTTGAATATTTAATCACCATTCGCAGTATTCCTGCAATATTCCAGTCACTCCATATTATGAATTCAAATTGAACGAATAGCCCCGAGGCTTTGTGGTGCAGTACATTTACTTTGGAATTCATATTTATTCAATATACTTGCTTTTGTCTTCTTTTTTTTTTCAAATCAGAAGACGACACAAAATTTTCTTGAAAATTTTGTCCCTTTGTTTCTGCGTCTTCAGTTTCTGAATTTCCTCCTTTTGTTTGTAAAATTAATAATACCCCGCTAAAAGGTTTCATGCAATTTTAGTGTGTCACATTTCGTAAAAATGGCGCTTAGCATTTTTAAAGCTAAAAGAACAAAAGAAATTCCATTAAAAATTAAAGTAAGATGGAGTTACTTCTTTGTAATATATTTCATGATGCGGGTAAGGCTTTTGTTGTTATTAAAATGGTATATCATTCATTTTTAATTTAATGAATATGTTTGGAAAGTCGCCATTAGTCTTAGAGTAATGTATTTTCACAGAACGCGTTGTTAGATAAGCAATATTTTATTTATTTCGGTATTGTATCAAGTACCACACATCAGCGAGTCAGATTAAATAATTTGTGTAAAATTTATTGAAAAGTAACCAGTTTGATGAAGACTTTAAATTTTTTTATTATTTAGACTATCCCATAAATATTGATACAAGCTTAAAGGGAAGGTCGGCGCATCAAATACTGCATAACTACCTATGACCGAAAATGCCATGGTACACCGCTACGGGCTATTTTTAGTTTAGAAGAAAGTTTTGTTGATTATACTAAAAATATTAATCCCGTTTGAAAGGGTATTCGGAAAATGACAGACCCGCCGTCGCGATAGATCCACCCAGGAAAGGGGACACAGGTCCGTACCAGCAGCAAAGAATATATAATGTGAATATAGAATATCACTTATATATTCTTTTGGCAAGGAAGCACTCTGTGACTCCTGCAATACTTTTGAAAATCTAGAACATATTTTAATAAACTGCAGTAAATTTCAAGACCTTCGACAAAAAAATTTTCCTGGACATTTAAATTACATCCGACTTAAATTATTTTGGAAGCAGAAGAAAGTCAAACAGTGAATTATTGAAATAATGGAACGCCTTTTCCTTACAAGGGAACTTGACTAGACGGCGTCAACAAATGTGGACTGTACAACTAACGAGCTCTATATTTCATGTAATGCATTAATTGTGTCTCACTGTTAACAATTTTCTGTATGCTAATAGTATTTTTATTAGTATTATTATTATTATTATTTTTTTTATTTATTTATTTTTTTTTATTTATTTATTTACTTATTTATTTAAACTTCGCAAATACTGTATTTGTGTTCTTTAGAAATGATTTTCGAATTTTTGATTAACTTATGGTTCAAAATTTTGTTAAATTTTCCAACTCTTCATGTTTTGAGTTTCCTCTTGTTTGAGGATTTTTCTTTACGGCTGCCTCGCCGTAACTCTTCTTTTTGAAATTGTATCTGTTTTTAGTTTGTTAATTTTAAGACTTCTCTAAATTCTTTGAGGCCTTCTGGATCCATCGGCCATGAATCGCGACCAAGCCTACCTTTATGAATCCTCTTTCTTACTGAGATGTCACGTGCGTGCACTTAGAGTCTATAGTATTCTCCGGATGCCCCCTGACGGGGGCGGGACGGGGTTAGCTTTGATCACTCATATATTCTTTGTCAGCGACTTTACACATTGTCGACTCTCGGGCACTTCATTGGCACCGTATTTTGAAATTCGCCAATGTTACATTCGCCAAGTCGGGTTTCAAATTTTCTCGCGAAAATCTTCGAATACTAATTTGCGCATGTTTCACTTGCAACATACGATTTAAAAAACGCATGAGTAAACATGAGGTGTGAATAAATTTAGCTGCTTTAAAAATTTTTGTGTATTATCAGTCTCTCTTTATTCGGACTTTCTGAAACACCTATTTATTTCTTAGTTTTTTGTTTCCTTTTTAGGATAAAGCTTTGTTGTGGGTGTAGGATATATGAGTAGGATATAGCTTTTTAATTATTTTTATAAATTTATTTCAAATAATTTATGGTGTCTTTACTAAGTATGTGGACGCAATATTCAATAATGCACCAGGGTTTTGTACCTTATTGTTTAGTTTTTAAAACCTTTAATTTAAGTAACTACACAATTTATGAGTTTTAAGCATTTTCTTTTTATACGTGCGTAATGATGAGGAGATTGTTGCTGTCAGCTTTATATATGAATTTATTCTTTTTTTACTTTTCTGACACTGATATCTATGATTAAATTTGATTTAATGATTCCCATTTGCAGTATTTGTGCCAATAATATTTGCGTCCAAACAATCGTACTTAGATTTGGCACTTTTTTGTAAATGTTATGTCCCAAACGATAAATTCCTTTATACGTATTAGCCAATTCCACAGCTTTGGTCGCCAAGACTTAAAAATTTGTAGCAGTTAAAGTATATTTATGAGGTGAACACAAATTTGATAAAAGAAAACTTTTTATGATTTGTAAAATAAAAATATAATCTAAACAGTAAGCATAAACTTTGACATTCTCATATCATAACTGTATAAAAATTTAAGGACAATCTGTTTATTTATTTCTGATTCATTAAAGACAAGATATTGAGTCAAATAAGAGAATCTTAAAAACTTTTAAATTTAACAATTTACTTTAAATAAAGAAAGTAGTTTTAAAGCAATTGGGTTGAAAGGCTTACACTTTTCTCTAAAACAATTAAGTGATGTTATGACAATAAAACAAAACTCTTGCGATCAGTTATCTCATCAAAAGTAAGATTTTTATTACCAAATAAGAAGCAATTATTACCATTCTGCAAGGGACAAATAAAATAGGTCATACAGTTTTCAGACACACAGAATGCATGACAATCTAAGAATAAATGTTTGAACTTTTAAAGCAAATTACAAACAATAAAAGCTATTGTGTAAAAAAAAAAAAAATTTAAAAACAAGTTGTTATAAATGAGACTATTATATGATTCGAGCAACTAAAAAATTCTTTTGAAATTTTAAAGACTAATGAATATTATTAAATAATAACAGAAAAGTTTTCTGAGTCTCATTTGTCTCATTTTTGAAGCAGAATATAAATTAAAATACACATCTCACTTTTTCTGATCCTGCTTTTCTCTGAATCGTTCTTATTAAAATAGATGAATCGTGTTAAATTACGTTAACTTAAGCTAGTAAATGTGTTTTCCTACTTAGGAGGGAAAAAAAGGCCTCAATTTAGAGTGACAATAAATGTAATAATTTTCATAGTATTTTTTCCATATCTTATTTAGAAGCCCAAAAAATTGAATAAAAAAAAATATAAAATATATAGACCAATTGTTGAGTTACAGAATCTAATAAGCTAAAGTTGTTATAAAACTATGAATAAAAAGTTACAAGATGGATAAGTTATGAAATTAATGAAGCATAGAATGAAAGGATAAATATATATAGCAAAATATATGATAAAATTAATTACGAAACAATTAAAAAGCAGGTGAGTAATTTCAGATATACACAAATAATAGTGATAGAAGCAAGAATAATGGAAAATATTTGAATTTTCCCTGACAAATTTAAGAAACATTAAAAAAAGTAAGCAGCCACAATTTTAAGTTTTAATAAATATGATTTGATGTTATAAAAAATAAATTAACTATACAAAAATAGTAGTGAATATGTCATAGATTTGTTTCTTTATGTCATGGCTTTACTAAAAATATTTTTTCCCTTGTTTTCATAATAGTACGCATTTTACAGAAAATATTTGAATAAATTTAATGAAAATATTTTTAAATTTTTTTCAAGACTCTCTTATGAAGAAAATATTGTCAATCAAAAGTTGTTAAGTATAAAATATATGCAATTTTTTTTTTCAAGATATTGTAAGCATTTTGAAGAATAAATATTTTTTCTAAAATAGAAATAATTGAAAAAACCTGGTAAAAATGAAGAAAATGAAAATAATTATTTTTCAAACTGCGTAAAAAAAATTTGTGATACTTTATTCTTTAAAAATATGAACACTTAATAATGTGATGATTTATATAGGGGATTATTTTTTTAAACTTAGTTTATTAATTAAGGTATTCAAAAGAAATTGATTATTTTGAAGATATAAATATTTTATTACTCCAAATTTATATTTAATTGACATGAATAGTTTCTATTTGAAAATTTATTTTAACCGAAATATTTATGTAATTGAAATAATTGTGCGTATGTAAATTTTTCTTCCTCTTTCTTTATAGAAGGACGAAGTATTTTTCTCGTGATTTGAATTTTTCTAGTCTTAAACGAGGATAAAATCTTCACTTAATTCAAGAAGCAACTTTTAAAAATATCGATGAGCGCGAAGACGAATTTTGCGAGTGCTGGGTGAGTGAGCCTTTCAGTGAGGGATAAGGCGATTAGAGGAGTCGACATTAGGGAAAATCGCGTACCGGCCGAGGGACCCGGTGAAGCCCCACCGTGGCACTTACTTAAAAACAAAAGATACATTTATTTCTATT
This sequence comes from Parasteatoda lunata, assembly GCA_949128135.1. Taxonomy (NCBI): domain Eukaryota; kingdom Metazoa; phylum Arthropoda; class Arachnida; order Araneae; family Theridiidae; genus Parasteatoda; species Parasteatoda lunata. The sequence continues at coordinate 925,330 of OX421970.1, read as the reverse complement.
CGACAACAGCCTGAACATTAAAATGAGACACAATAGTATTATCCCAATTTACAAAATACTACCTAAATGACAAAATAAAAAATAAAAAAACACAAGAATAATAATAGATCAAAGGATTCTTATAAATAGAATCATAATTATCAATCAGGTCAAAATGTCCTTTATAAGTAAACAATAAATAAATGAAGATTGTGCAAATAACGATGACAGTTGCTAAGATTCAGTCAAAGGGAAATGAAGTCGTAAAGATGACGGTCAACATCAAGAGTTTCGCTAATAATCAGATTTAGATCAACGAGACACTCATCTAAATGTCGATAAAAGCAGCCAAACTAGTTAAAACAAATAGCAATTAATGAATAACTGTCATTGGATGCTGATATTATAGAAACATGCTTGATTATCTTCTCGTTTACTTCAAGATTCATACATTCAAGCTTCAATATCAAGCATTCATGCAATACTTATAGAAACGTTTAGTAACAACTTTTGCAATATCAGTTTGTGGTACATTGTACACAAATAGTGTTACCAAAAAAATCCACCCCATTTACTTTTCTCAAACTGATATTTTAGAACAAAAGATAGTTGATGTTACTAATTTTTTTATTTCTTCAGTCTTTACAAACCGTAACTTCAAAACTAAGTTTTGTTGATGGATAGATTGAACTTATAAGCGCCATTTGTTGTTTATGTTAGTTACAGAAACATACTAAATTGTTTTCTTGTTTACTTCACGATTAAGCATCCACGCAATGCATGCTTGAATAATCAGTCATTTTAAACCACCCAATATCAGTTTAAGTTCTACATTTTACACTGGTAATGCTACCAGAAATATTCATCCCATATATTGTTCTCAAATTCTTATTTTAGAGGAAAATGTATTTTATTTTATAACCGTCGTTGGACGGCTAACAGGATTTCGTCGTTGAACAGGTGACCCAATTTAGGGTTTACGGCTACTAATATTCAACTCCGTAGCTTTGTAATTTTGAGCCTAATTTAGAAGACAAGGGAACTTCTGGATCAAATATTGCGAGAAATTTGTTTTCTGGAGGACTTTCTGATGGAGCTAACTCGCATTTGCGTTACTTGGAGAGGAAGACCACGAGAATCCCCCACGGTTAGTCTGACGGCAAGGGGACTCTAAGTTGACATTACCAAAAATATTTATCCCATACATTCTTCACAAACCGTAACTTTAAGACAAAATTTTGTTGATGCATACATTGAACGCCATTTGTTGTTTATATTACAGAAACATACTAAACTTTCTCTTTATTTACTCCACGATCAAGCAACCACGCAATGCATATCTAAATAATCAATCATTTTAAACCACCCCATATCAGTTTTACGTGCTACATTTTACGCTGGTAATATTACCAAAAATATTAATCTCATTTACTGTTCTATATTTTAGAACAAAGTTCAGTTGATGGATAGATTGAACTTATAAACGTCATCTGATGTTTATATTACAGAAACATACTAAACTGTCCAATCGTTTAACTCCATGATCCAAGCATTTACTTCAAAAATGTAAACTTCATATCCTATTAGAAAAGCATTTGGCAGTTTGTGGAATAGTTGATGGTAGAAAAGCACGTAGCATTGACAGCGTCAACTTCCTTGTGGACGTTGCCCTGTCAGTGTCGATGAGGTTTCTATGACAACGGCAGAGACGGGGAAAGCAGTCAAAAGAAGCTTGGTATTATTGGATACTGCGTATTTATTTCCGAGTTGCATCGGAGTTAGTTTAGTGTCATATTTTCAAGATACGGTTTTTTTTTTTTTTTTTCACTCGGGGTTTTGATTTTTTAGCTTTTATGAGGAAACTCAATCGGCAATAAATGTTAAAAGGACAGTTTAAAATGTACAACTATTTTTTGGTATTTCCATCAGAAGTATTTAGAATGCTACTTTTTTCAATACTTTATTATCTTTTTTATTTTATTTATTTTTATTTTTTTTTTTTTTTTAAAGAAGGCCACTACACCAGCCTGCTATTACCCTCCAGTTTCCAAACCTGTATTGTAGAACAGTTCAGTGTAGAATGGTGCAATAAATAAAAAGGCCAATTTTCATAGCAATCAAACTTAGCAAATTTAAACAAAAAAAAAAACAACAAAAAAAACGACATGATGGTTTGATATTCAGAAGGCTTTCAAATAAGCTTTTCATTCTTATTCGTTGCCTGCCATGCAAGTGATACGTAATAAGAAATATTATAAGTAATTACAACGCCCTCTGTTGATCAGGCAGAAAATTGTAACAAATTGCTCTTGCAAATGACTTAAATCATATATATTATTACATTACAAATTGAGAATTATTCAATGAGTTTAGATCATTAAAAAAATATATTTAATTAAAAAGTACTTATATAAAGAAAGAGATATCGTAGGATATTAGGATTATTATACCAATACGCGATTATAGTCCACCAGGGTAGACAATAACGGGAAGTTTCACTTTATATTTAAAAAAATCAGTATAAAGAAATACCGGACAGTGGCCACAATAAAATTTAAAACCCCAGTGTAAGGAATAACAGGCAATTTGAGAACTTGCATTTCAAGAAGATCACAATTCCCACAGATGTGACCTATGACGTCAGCTAATCGTTTAAAAGCAAAATGGCGTGTTAAAGTTAGCTAAGTTTCTCCCCTTAAGTTAAAATGTTAATTGACGTGAAATTAATTAAATACAGTGTCGTATTGCATATCGAATTTAATGAAATGTAATTCTTTCTCGTCTACGTCTTGTACTCGATTTAGATTTAGTAATTGTTTATGTATTTTATCGTAACCGTGACATATTTTTGTTTTGTGTACCTGGCAATTTCGATGCATAATTAGTTTGTTTATATTCTACATGGCTTCATGCCTGTCTTTTTCTTAAGAAATACAAATAATTAAAATCTTTGTGTAAGAATATGGAATGTGTCACTTAAGAGAATTGATACTTGCCGAGCTTCGCTTACTCGAAATAGAATAGAAAAAGCAGTTGCTAACGTAAACAAATGCCAGTTTTCAACAATCAATCAGGAGATACCCACTCTACGTCCTGTGCTGATATCCCATTGTAGACAGTGAAAAGGCATAACCACCATTATTTTGTTACTATCCGGATTAATCTGATTTTTATTAATACTACTGAAGAACAAATTATTATTATATTATTACTAATATTTTTATTTTAATTACTTATTAATTTATTTACTTTTTTGCTGCATAAAATTTTTTTTAACGTGTCTTTCATATTTTCACGTCATTAATTTCAAATCTGCAATCGACTTCTTTTTCCAAGCTACAGTTTTTTAATCACATTTTAAGTAAATTTTTTTGCATAAAAACCGATGTCCAGTAATTTCTTCATACATCGCTAAAGGTACTAGTACAAGTTATGGCAACAGGTTATAATAGGAAAACACTCCTAGCCATGTATGACGACATTTTTAGGCATAGGTTGCTATCTAATTTTAATTCTGATGATCTTGATGATATGACCTCCTATATGATTGTCGCAACGTTTATACGACCCCTGTTATTATATAACGTCTAACTTGCACATTTCGACGAAATAATGGACTAAAATGCTATTTAAAAAAAATCTGTAGCTTTGTTAGCAAAACTTATTAATGTAGGGAATCCCTCACATCATTAATAAAGGAAAATTTGGATAAATGCAACAAAAAATTTGTTCCCGAATGTAATTATACGGCAATTATGAATAATAATACAAATTCATATTCCATGCAATGATGTTTACCCTAATCTGTTTTTTATCGTAAGAAGATCTAGTTTAAAAAAAAAAAAAACTCATACCAACTAATAAAAGAAAAAATGAATATTTATTAATAAAAATATTTTGTTGCCTTATATTCGACCTATAGTTTTTATTTTGAAGTCATTTATTTTAAAGTTAACTTGTTTATATCGCCAAATATGAAATCACCTGTACTGGGTACTGCTGGGTATTGGAAAAAATACTAAAAAGAGGTCTATTAAAATGAACTTCAATTTAGGTGAAATACAAAAAATTTACAACTTGTATTCTTCTTATTAAGAGGACGTAATTATGGCTGGTGATACGAAACTAGTGGTAGTCCAGGACTGGTCAGTAATCACATAACAAAATTAATAAAAAAAACATACCTCTATGAAAATGACAATGACGAGTACGTTGTGATGCACTTACAACATTATCTTTGGTTGCACGATGTAGAGATTCAGGTGTAGTCAAGTAACGAAAACTATTATGTTGTTCACCAAAAATTCTTTATTTTGAGGATTATTAGAAAAACAGCTTCACACATTTTCTTGAGGGAGGATATTTTTGAAAAAAAAACATTTTTGCACACAAGCGATGGGCATCTGGAGCGGAAGGCATGTCACACAGATGAAATTAGTCAACCACTGGAGGCGGACACCGCATCTCAAAAAAACAGAAATAGGATAGGATCTATAAATGTAGAAGCCAAAATCATCTTGGCGAAGCCAAGGCAGCCAGCACACATGGCGTAAAGCACCACGCCATGTCGAAGAATTTCCGACCTCAGGGGTGAGGAGGGAGAAAAAATAAAATCTCCGTTAGGCGGAGAAAAGTTTGAATTGGTGATGATTAGAATTCGAATGCTAGCGATCAATTTTACCGCCCGATATTTATACTCTCTGGAAAGAGTTGAAGTTAAATTACTTAAAAATTGTAAGTTAAAGTTGAATTTCCTACAATTACTGAGTTGAGGAGTTACACTCAACGTTTAAAGAAGGGTTCTCAAATTAAAAATGAAGAAACAAGATGCAGATTACTCTGCACCGGCGTGGTACATCAAACGGGCCGATAAGCAGGTGTTGGAAAATTCTAGGGAAAGGGAGGGGTCAAAAGAAAGGAAAAGGAATTTTATGGGGAGAGTGTCACAATTGCCTGAATCAATAAGGGGAGAGATGAAAACGGGTGAAGAACTAAGGATTTGTATCAGAAATTAGCAAACATTACGATTTGGATGTAAAAACAACATGAAAATTAAATTGAAAATTGTGACTCAATGTCACATTATACCCCCCACTGCAGAAAAAAATTTTGAAGAAATTTTTTTTTTTTTTTTTTTTGAAAAAAAATTAATTGCTAAAGTGAAAAGCTTATACCAAAAGATTTCGATTGAAGGGGTTAAATTAATTATTGACAGCTTGCCACTCCAGTCTACCCTTCACTATTTACAAATGGTCAGTTGTTACATCAATAACTACATGTCAAACAATTTGATATTAAATTAGTTTAAAAATAAGGAAAGCTGTGCCCTTAACATAAAACATACAAACAAATAGTATCACAAAACATACACATTAACAGCTCTACATGGCTGATCTGGAAAAACAATCTTAATTGTTTGCTAAATAAAGGGAAAAAAAACAATCTTAATTGTCTGCTAAATAAAGGGAAAAAAAAACAATCTTAATTGTTTGCTAAATAAAGAAAGAAAACACAAAAAAACTTACTTGTAGCATGAAACAAACTGTTGACATTGAATAGTCAACCTGAAAACAAATTAACATAACAAGCATTGTTGAATGTTAATGTATACAATACTCATTACATACCCGTATCAAAAAGGAATCATTCTAGCTGAAGTAGAATGCACAACTAATCTCCAGAAACATAGCATTATGGAGATAAAATATAAATGAGCATTTAAAAAATATCACTTATTAATGTGAAAATAATTTTGAGGTAAAAACATTAACTCAAATTGTTCCTTGTAAGAAGGAATGAAAAATAAATTGATTTGTTTGCAGAAATTAGAATGAGAAAAAAAATTGAAAAATTGCAAACAAACAAAAAAATCAGGCTACCGTTGTAGACTGAGAATACTCCGAGTTTAACGAATGAGAAAAAAATTTGTACAAAATTTTGTACAACAATACATTAAGTGAATTTTTGAGAAAAAAACTAAACCAATCAAATAAGATTGATAATTATCATTCCGAGTTAAAACGACAAAAAATTGGATACACCAAATGTATACCAAACAAACTCAAAGTCATAGTGAGATAAACTAAGTGACAAAAAAGTTAATTAAGCTTTAAAGATTAGAAAAAAACTTGGAAAAACATTAAATTAATGTAAAGAAAAAACAAAAGCCTAGGCAAAACATTAAACTTAAAAACTTGACAAAACTGTACGGGACCTTAACACGCGAAAGAATCACAAAAATTAACATTGCCTAAAAAAACTGCTGAACAAAAAAAATACACAATTAACAGATTCAGCATGAAACATTTGCAAAACATTACTTAAATTATGACAAACCCAGTCAAACAATTACTTGTAGTGATATAAATTTATAAAAAATGAAATAATCATAATAACTGTTATTGTTATTTTTTTTTTTTTTTTTTTGAAAAAGCATTATAAGATTTAGTGTACACCATATATTGATTGTGTAGAAACATGCATAAAAAATTTTGTATGACTGTATTGTAATAGTTTAACATGTGACCTCTTTGTATTATTTATTCGTTTATAAAATTAGTGATGAATTAATTAATGCATTATTAATTATGAAAGATTTTGATGATTATTACACATTATTATAACAACACAAATGGAAGAATGTTCTCAAACAAAACAAAAAAATTGTTTAACCTCAAAAGATACATAATCATTGTTATTTTTAAATTGACAATGAAGTAACATCGTAAATGTCATGTACATTAGAATATATTCAAAGGTTACACAAAAGATTTCCCACAGAGTATCAAAACAATTCAAATATTTAATAATTAACCCAAATCATTAACATAATTTATTATATATATATATATATATAATTATATATATCATCTGGTTTCTTTGACCAGGAAATCATAATTGATCATCTGGTTTCTTTGACCAGGTATAACCTTCTGATTCATTTTTGATCAGGAAAATAAAATTAATAATTAACTTCTGGCTCTATTTTGACCAGGGAAAAAAATTTAACTGGGTTAATTTATTAGCAAAAAAATAAATAGAAAAAAATCCTGAGTGAATAATCCTTAATTAACAGTGGACCAGGATTCGAACCTGGGCTTTTGCAATGATGCAATGTACTAACATTTATACGATCATATTAATCAAAGTTAAGCCTCAAAAAAACATTTAAAAAAAAAAATCATTCCCGAAAAATCGTTGAGCTAAGGTATTACCCAGAGCAAATCAGGACATATTTTATCCCAATTATATTTAAAAAAATCCCAAATAAAAATTTAGAGGCATCTGTATTACCAGACACAATTCAGGACATACACTATCCCAAATATTTAAAACATTAAATTATCAGATACTCTACAATGAAAATCGTAACCTAATCAATCAAAACATTGACTCACAAAAATTTTGAGAACATTAAATAATAACAAAATTGGGAAAGAGAACATTTTGTTTTTTTTTTTGTTTGTAAAAAAATAAAAAAATTGACCAAGAGAGATCTAATACACCCAAAATACAGTCATGAAATTCCTCTAATTCGTAAAATACATAAGGTCACGTTTAACTACAGTAATGGTATCGTATTATTATTTGTTACATATGCCAGTGATAATTTGGGGAGTAACTAATAGAGGGAATCGCTCATCATTCACCATCAAAAAAATCACTATTTGAATACCTCATTCAATTAAAAGTTAATTAGTAAGAAAATTGAAAGCTTAAAACAATTACAAGAAATATATATATATAACAACTTTTAAAAAAACACTAGTATTGTCTGACAAGTACTACAGGATCCCACTGTTCCGCGATTATGTAATGACCAGCATTACACACAACGTTACCCATAAAGCATTCATCATACATATCAATGTTAAATTTCAAAAAATCATGGCAGAAAAATTATTTGTTTCTTAAATTTATAAGGACAAGCCTTAGGGAGAGTGATATCACAATCACTTACAATAGGGGAGGTATCCAAAGAGGGATGAAAAGCAAATTTTGCCAAAACTTATAACGATGCATGATTTTCAAATTGAATTAAATTTATTAGATCTTTAATTTGGTTGACAAACAAACTTATGTTTTGGGAGTTATCTGAAAATTCAGGTATAGATAAATTAAATTTTGGTGCTTGCTTACAAGTACCTATATCATTACTATTATTATTCATTTTAGTAATTACACTATTAGTTCTACTTCGGGTGAGAATAGGGGTCATCTAACAAAATTGCTTACAAATAGAATATTGAACTTAATGATTACTGTTAAAAACATTGCTATTTACCTAGACAGTACAACATTTTGAAATAGAAGTATAGTATCAAATTAAACCATTAATAATAATACCTTATTAATTTATAACATTTTACTAACAATACGAAAAATGTAAATATTGAAACCTAAGAAACTTATAAAATCAAGAAACACAATTAAAAAAGATTATTACTCTGAGTTCAATGACTTAATAATTAGTATGATTATATAACAATATAACTTGCTTCAAACCAGTAACATTAACTTTTAGAAAAAAATTAAAACATTGCTATTATTTCAAAATGTAAATAAACACCACAAATTGAAAAAAATCAATCATTAATTCTCAATATCATTTAGCAATAAAAAAGAATAGTATACACATTAAAAATCAATAACCTAGAAAACTACTATTCCAAAGAAATTTATAATTTAAAAATGCTAAAACCACGGAATATTGAACTTATTCAACAAATAACTCTTGAATTCAGAACAAAAGTATGAGATTTGAACTCAATTAACTTTTAAGAATAAAAAAACTATTGTATCATTATATGCAGAAAAATTAGATATCCACCTTGAAAAAAAAATCGAAATTACCAAACAGTATTAAACAATTGCAAAAAAACTCAATTATTTACTCAACTTACAAAAATTTTCTAATTTGGTTAATATATTAAACAAATTATTAAATAACCAATACAAAATATTAATTAACCAATTAAAATTTATTAAAACTGATTACATTGCATAATTTTATTGTTTACTTGATTATTACATTAAAAAAATTATTGGAAAAAAAAAATTGCCTATTACTTAATCCAAGACAAATTTATTAAAATCTTATTGTATATTGAAAAAAAATTTATTATATTTGTTTATCATATCAAATAAATTTATAACCTAGAAAAAAAATTCCTGATCAATACTTTTAAATTATAGCCAACATCAGCAGTACCTCACAAAGAAACGGCACCAGATATGTGGCCACGTTCTCAAGTTGTAGAAGTTAAAAATAATAATTCATTAACTATTATTGTTGCATATTAAATAAATTTCTAAATCATTTATTACAAATAAAAACATTCAATCAAAACAATACACCAGCAACCCAAAAAAATTTATCCTGGTCAACACGGCACCAGATATGTACTGGGTACTGCTGGGTATTGGAAAAAAATACTAAAAAGAGGTCTATTAAAATGAACTTCAATTTAGGTGAAATACAAAAAATTTACAACTTGTATTCTTCTTATTAAGAGGACGTAATTATGGCTGGTGATACGAAACTAGTGGTAGTCCAGGACTGGTCAGTAATCACATAACAAAATTAATAAAAAAAACATACCTCTATGAAAATGACAATGACGAGTACGTTGTGATGCACTTACAACATTATCTTTGGTTGCACGATGTAGAGATTCAGGTGTAGTCAAGTAACGAAAACTATTATGTTGTTCACCAAAAATTCTTTATTTTGAGGATTATTAGAAAAACAGCTTCACACATTTTCTTGAGGGAGGATATTTTTGAAAAAAAAACATTTTTGCACACAAGCGATGGGCATCTGGAGCGGAAGGCATGTCACACAGATGAAATTAGTCAACCACTGGAGGCGGACACCGCATCTCAAAAAAACAGAAATAGGATAGGATCTATAAATGTAGAAGCCAAAATCATCTTGGCGAAGCCAAGGCAGCCAGCACACATGGCGTAAAGGACCACGCCATGTCGAAGAATTTCCGACCTCAGGGGTGAGGAGGGAGAAAAAATAAAATCTCCGTTAGGCGGAGAAAAGTTTGAATTGGTGATGATTAGAATTCGAATGCTAGCGATCAATTTTACCGCCCGATATTTATACTCTCTGGAAAGAGTTGAAGTTAAATTACTTAAAAATTGTAAGTTAAAGTTGAATTTCCTACAATTACTGAGTTGAGGAGTTACACTCAACGTTTAAAGAAGGGTTCTCAAATTAAAAATGAAGAAACAAGATGCAGATTACTCTGCACCGGCGTGGTACATCAAACGGGCCGATAAGCAGGTGTTGGAAAATTCTAGGGAAAGGGAGGGGTCAAAAGAAAGGAAAAGGAATTTTATGGGGAGAGTGTCACAATTGCCTGAATCAATAAGGGGAGAGATGAAAACGGGTGAAGAACTAAGGATTTGTATCAGAAATTAGCAAACATTACGATTTGGATGTAAAAACAACATGAAAATTAAATTGAAAATTGTGACTCAATGTCACATCACCATCTCACGGGAATAGCGATAATTTTAACTCCATCACCTGAAATGAAACTATTTCAGGCTCCTACCCCAACTAGATACCTGAATCGAAGAAAATATGCATTAATATTACCAAAAAACATTGTTTTCCATTTTTTAATAATAAAAAGGAATAGAAATAGAATAAACAGGAAATTTTACATCGAATTATTGAATTTTTTCTTAAAAAAATATTTTTTTAATTTAGTTCATGTGGTCTTTTGTATGAAAATAAATTTCTGAAAACTCCAAATGCAAAACTATATATTTTTTAAGAAACTAAATTGATTTTTGGCATATGGTGCATCATTCAAAAATAAATAAATATTTAGTCGAAACCGTTTATAAAGAGAAGTATTAATCATTTGCTCGTTATATGAGATTGCTCTCTAAACCCAAATCGGTAGGATTATCAAAAATAAAAGATTCATGCATAAAAATGACTAGAAAATATTTAAAAAGGGCTAACCTTTAATTATTTTATTTTATATTAATTTTTTATTATTATTATTTTCCGCTGATATGAGAAACTGAATTTTGGTTGCGTTTTTACTTTGTGCCTTTCTTCGATCATTTTCAGGCATATAATTTTCTCATTTTTAAAATAAAAGGTATGATTTAAAATAAAGGAAACGCAAAAAGTAAAAAAAAACAAACCTGAATGGACGCATACTAAAGTACAGGAAGGCATCTGAGGAACAAGAGTTATTATCTACTTAATGGTCCGATACTCTTTATAGATTACTTACAGTACACAATATTTGAAATGAAAAAGCAAACGGCTGCTCTATCCAAACTTAAATACCTAACATTTGAATGTCAGACAAAACAATCAAAGATATATTGAATATTTATAACTAATATTTTGGTGACTGCCCACGACATAAATTCTTTGTTTTACATAGGCGCTCACTGCGCCTCCTTTGCGTAAAAGTTTATGCAATTATTTAACACTTATTTACTATAAGTTTTTAAAAATTTGAAATGAAATTTTTTTTTTAAAGAAGTTTATGAGTAATGGCTCGCTAAATCTATATCAAGCCTGTAGCAATAGCTTTTTATATAAACTTTTCAATCAGGGCTTTTTTAAAAAGAAAAAAAAAAGAGAAAACTTTTTTATTAAATGTGTTATATTATTAATCCAGGACTATCAAAAACAAGTCTGATTGCATACATTTAAAACAAAAAAAAAACATGGATAAAATAGTTTAGAATTAAAATGAATAAAATTTAATGAAGTAAGTTACAGAATATTATGAAAGTAAACTTTATACCATCTTCAATTTATTGACAAAAAACAAATTTCCGTTTTAACTCTGCTTCCTTTTTCAAAAAGTAATCACGATGTAAAAGTATCCCCATTACCCTTTACACATTCTCGTAACATTAAGCGGACATGTGAAATATGGGTATTAAATACTTCCAGAACCCATGTATGACTAGCATTACGTATATGGGCAGTATCCATACTTAACTCGCTCCTAAAACTTCTGAATTGAGATTCCCATTACTCTTCATAAACGTTAAATGAGGCGTTCGTTTCACTTAACTGTGACTATTATGCCTAGCTAGATATTTTCTGCAACACATCCGGGTACATGTGTGGTTCATTTGGCGTGTTCAGCTTTACGGTAAATTAGGTTTTAGAAAAGTAACTAGTGATTTTTACAGAGCATACAGCTTTTTTTTTTCTTTTTTTTTGTGGGATTTAAAATGATTTTGTAAGAGTGCTTTTTAATTTTAAGGTCGAAGGTGAATTGTGATTATGAGTTAGAAAGGGATACATGTCTGTTTTGAATTATTCTGCGTTTAGGAATGTTATTATAACTATTTTCATAAACGTTGAATGAGAAAAAAATGTTTTACTATTCCACCTATAAAATGTAACGGATAAAAAGTAGTAACTGATTTTAGGAATCATATGGTATATAAAAAAGTGTTGGAATGTGTTTCAGTTATAAACTAGTTTAAGTCTTGAAATATATCTAATGGATCAATAATAGTAACTGTTTATGGGAATCATAAATAGAACGAGAAAAGTATACAAGTGTTAAAAGCTACAAAATCTATCTATTGGATTAATAATCGAACTGATTAAAGTAGTTATATTTAATGAAAAAGTGATTAGTGTTTAATCTATATATTCTATAGAATGTATAATTAAATGCAACTGATTATTGTAATATGTAAAATAAGTAAAAGTTTATTAGTTTAGCTACAAAACCTATCTAATGGATCAATAATCGTATTTGATGATTCTGTAAACTATGTAAAAAAGAGTGTATTAGATTTTATGCAATAATATCTATCAGATGTATTAAGAGAATTATTAGAAGAATTGCTGATAATAAAATAGTGTCTTAGTTTTTAAGCTATAAAATCGATTTAATGAATTAATAATTGCAACTCATTGTTGGAATCATATATAATAAAATCTATCTAATGGATTAAAAATAGTGAGTCATTATCGGCATAACATGCAATAGAAAAAGTGTCCAAATTATAAAATATTCCTAATGGATTAATAATCGTATCTCTTTATAGGAACTACGTATAGTAACAGTGTGTTACTATTCAAACTGTAAAATCCAGTCAATGGATTAATAATTATAACTCTTTATAGGAATTACATATAACAAAAAAAGCGTATTTGTATTTAAGCTAAAAATGCTATTTATTGGATTGAAAACCAGCAAGAGCACGAACTATTCTTTGAGAATTATTCAAGTTTCATGCTGATCAATAAGAAAATGAAATTATCGGAATAAAACAGCATTTTTATCTTTGTGAAATAAGTACGATGTGAAATATATAAAAATAAATAATGTAAAAATATTTAATCTGCTGACTTTATTTTTTTATTCGATTTAAAACTAAATGGGCGGTGTCCTTTTTGTCACAAACTGTAATAATATCACAACCCCTTTCCTCCATCAAGTGTAACAATGTTTAAAAATGTGATATATTTCCACTCCTGGCTCGCACCGACAACAGTGCTGACGTAAAATATCCTCAGTTGTAGACGGATCATAGGAGTCCTTTTGTAGTCATGAAAACTGTGGAAGATCTTCGTGATTTTCCTCTCCACGTAAAGCAAATGGGATTTGTTAGTTCTATCAAGAGGCCCTCCACGAAGACAAACAATTTTCCCAATTCAGGAGTTCTGGATTGAATTCAAAATTATAAGCTACGTAGTTGAACATTGGTTGTCGTATATTCATAATTGGGTTGGCTGTTCAGCGATGGTTATAAAATGTAAAATATTGCTAAATAATCGTTAAGAAAAGAACATATAAAACATTTTCAAAATTTCAAGAACCACAACTGAAGAAGACAGGACTAAAAATATCGAAACCGATTAGATTACCGTATGAAACAGAAATGAGTTAAAAGGCAAATATCAGGCCAAGTTTCACCAGGCAATTAAACTGCTTTTGATGTTTTTATACCGACTTCCTCACTAGCAAAGCGACAGATTTCGCTAGACAAAATATTGTTTTTAAGTCGTAAAAATATTATTTCGCCATCTGATAGCATAGTGAGCATATATTTTTACTTCATTTTTCATAAGGATTCCAAAAACATTATCAAAGGCGGTTATCGCAGATTACTTCAAATTTATGGAAGTTAGACAAACGTCTCTTATCATCACATATTCGGAACTTTTCATATCTATTAAGCTTTCAAGGCAAGCTTTTACATTTTATTTGCAAGAAAACATGTTGAAAGTATATGGTACAACTCTATAAACCAATGATCTATTAAGATTTTTTTAACTATTAAGCTTTTAAAACAAGCTTTTACATTTTTAAAAAAAATAAATAACTTGAAAAAAATGGAGTAAAGCTCTATGTTGACGCCAGAAGCGCCATCTGTGAAAATTCAGTGTGTGTTATGAATCCGAAGAGCTCGGATGGGAGAAAATGAGTTATGTGAATAAAATATTGTGATTAATAATTACAGTCCACTGCGTCAATATGTGTTTTGAGTTCTGTGTTAAGAGAAACAACATGGTCCTTACTCGAGCCGGAGAGGGTAAGCGATCTATGGACGAGCGAATTTTGTGAAAATTAAGCTAAAGTTAGTGCAAAAGACCCAGTGAAAGGTGTACGTGTGCGATTGAGAATCGAAACTGAAACTAAGTGCGTCTAACAGCGATCTGAGAAGGTAGGTGAAAGTTAAATTTATATTTACGTGAATTAAACTATAAACATGTCTTTGACTAAATTAAAGAAAGACGAGTTAAAACTCGTCGCAGAAGAATTAAACTTAACTGTACCGGAGGGTGCAAAAATTGCCGATTTAAAAACTTTAATTGAAAACAGCGAAGTTTATAAAACAGATCAAGAGCTATTTAAATGCGCACTGGATTATGCTATAGAGGAAGTAAAAAATAAAAAGTCCGATAGTGAATCTAAATTAGAACTTGAGCGAATTAAATTAGCGCAATTAGAAAAACAATTAGCGCTAGCTAATGTTCAAAAAGAATTACCGCATAATTCCGTACTCGCAAAAGAAAGTGTTTCTGAGAATTCGAATAACATTAATATCGAAACTTTATTAAAATCGGTAAAAACCTTAACAATACCAGTACCTTCACGAGTAGAATCATATAATTTATTTTTTCAGTCCCTGGAAAAAGCATTCAAAACAAAAGAGGTTCCCGAACAATTTAAATGCGAAATTCTTTTAAATATTTTAGGTGAGAGAGCTAACAATTTAATGGTTTACATTTCCGAAGAAGAGTTAACTAATTACAATAAACTCAAAGATTTAGTGCTAAAAGAATTTTCCCCTACACCACAAGAATGCTTTAATAAATTCCAAAGAGCACAAAAAGTAGGTTCAGAGAATTATGTACAATTTGCGTCAAGACTAAGTGCGACGTTTGAATATTATTGTCAATTACGTAATGTAAATGATTTTAAATCCGTCTGTGAGTTAATAGTATCGGATAAAATAATGAGTACTCTCGATAGAGAACTGATGACTCATATTAGTGTAAAACAGGGAGAAAAGTATTTTAAACCACATGAATTAGGGCGTGAGTGTGATATTTATTTATCTTCGAAAGGCAAAAACAAAAATGAAACATTTTCGAAATCTTTCAGTGGAAATACTAAGCGTTACGAATTTAATAAACAAAACAGAGTTAATAATTCCAGTGTACAGAGAGGAGCAACAAATGTATTTTTATCTGAAATAAAAAATGATAACTGTGTATTATGTAAAAAAAATGAGTCTCATGCTTTGCAATTTTGCCCACAATTCAAAAGAATGTCTGTACACGATAGAGTAGAGTTTGTAAAAAATAATAGACTTTGTTTTAAGTGCTTTTCCCCCAGATGCGAAGTTAATATATGCAGAATGAGAAACTGCTTTCTATGTAAAAGGGCTCATCACAAACTTTTACATTATCCGAGAGAAATTAAAAACAATTCCTCCACTCCCAATGTGGCGCCAATTAACGATCAAAATAAATCACAAACAACCGCGTTTAATGTAAGTGCTGAATCATTTGGTCCGAGAGTAGACACTACTCAAATTGTGGCGACCGCCTGTTTTAAAAACAAATGCTTATTAAGTACCGCATTAATCCTCGTAAAGGATAAATATTCAGAATGGAAATTGTGTAGAGCGTTACTTGATTCTGGGAGTGAGACCTGTCTGATTTCGAATGAATGCGCTAATAAATTGCAACTTAAGAGTGAAAAAATAAATACCATGATTTCTTGTTTAAACGATACTTCTATGATGGTGAATGGGTGTGTTAAAGTGGCGATTTCAAATAAAAACAAATCGTTTGAAAGAGAATTAGATATGCTCATAGTTAAAAAAATCACAGAATTTATTCCGAATAAAACTTTAAATATAAATGTTGATTTTTCAAATTTCGTGGAATTAGCAGATGACACTTTTAATATTCCGGGAAAAATAGATTTATTATTGGGTGCAAATATATTTTACGAGTTAATAAAGTCGGAAAGAATTAAAATAAAAAATTCGCAATTGCTTTTGGTCAATAGCGTATTTGGGTATGTAGTGACAGGAAATTTAGATTCAATAAATGAAACAAAGGTTCACTGCGGTTTGATTCGTGATGAGGACTTAAATAAAACATTAGAGAAATTCTGGCAAATAGAGAATGTAGAGGAAACAATAACAAAGAGTAAAGAAAATTTAATTTGCGAGAAACACTTTGCGGATACTCATTTTAGAACTAGGGAAGGGAAATATGTTGTTTCAATGCCCCTAAAGGAAGATCCCTTATGTTTAGGAAACTCAAAAGATATAGCCCTCAAACGTCTCAGATCGCTGTGGAATCGCTTAGCTAAAGATGAAATTTATTTAAATTTATATCGTGATTTCTTAAAAGAATATGAAAATATGGGACACATGAGAGAGGTTACTAAAGAAATTGAACCAGAAGTAACATATTATGCTACACATCATGGAATCTATCGTCCAGAAAAGTCCACGACAAAACTTCGTGTTGTATTTAATTGTTCTTCAGTAACTGATAAGGGAATATCTCTTAATGACATTCAGTATAATGGAGGAGTGATTCAAGAGGACTTATACACTCATATGCTAAGGTTCCGCACATATACATATGCGTTTACTGCTGATATCAAAATGATGTATCGAACTATTTTAATCAATCCAAATCAGTGTAATCTTCAGAGAATTGTGTGGTGTGAAAATGAAGATGAACCGCCAAAAATATACGAATTATCTACCGTTACTTACGGCACGGTTAGCGCACCTTATTTAGCGCAAAGAACGCTTAAACAGCTCTCAGCTGACGAGCAAACCAATTTTCCCATGGCTGCTCCTGTCCTACGAAATAATTTCTATATGGATGACTGTTTGTGCGGCGCTGACACATTAGAGGAGGCAATTGAGCTCAAGCAACAATTAAAAGGGATTTTGCAAAGTGCTGACATGAAACTACACAAGCTGTGTGCCAATCACGTGAAACTAGCACCAGATTCTGAATGTGATTATAATTTTGCAACGTTAATAGAGACAAAAACTTTAGGTGTATCCTGGAAACCCATTTTAGATTGTTTTCTATTCAGAGTAAAGGTTTGCTTGGAGAGTTCTTACACAAAACGTGACGTTTTGTCCACTATTGCCAAGCTCTTCGACCCGATTGGTCTAATGGCACCGGTAATAGCAAAGGCAAAGATTTTCCTTCAGCGTTTGTGGAGAATTAAAATGGACTGGAGTGACTCTTTACCAGATGAAGAATATCGAGAGTGGCATCAATTTCTAGCGTCTTTAGAGAGCATCAACAATATAGAGGTTCCAAGACGCATTTTCATCAATATTCCAAAGAGTGTGGAAATCCATGGCTTCGCTGATGCATCGCAGCAATGTTATGGTGCAGCAGTCTACTGTAAATCTATAAATTCAATGAATGAGACTTTGGTTAGTTTGATAACGAGCAAATCAAGAGTTGCACCTATAAAAAGTCTGACTATCCCAAGACTTGAGTTATGTGCCGCTGTTCTTCTGTCAAAACTTGTGAAACGAGTTGTTGCTGCGTTAAAGTTAGAAACTGCTGAAATATATCTTTGGACAGACTCTATGATAGTTCTAGCGTGGCTTCAAAAAGAACCCATAGACTTAAAAACTTTTGTTCAAAACAGAGTGGCCACAATACAAGTGCTATTTCCTAATCAGCGATGGAGACATGTACCAACTGATGAAAATCCAGCAGACTTAGTTTCACGAGGTGTCGACCCTGACAAACTTTTGCAAAACCGATTGTGGTGGAGTGGCCCTCTATTTCTGCGACAATCGTCAGTAGATGATTGCACAGATAATATATCTGTAGAGTCTGATAAATTGTTTCTTCGAGAATTAAAACCACCAGTAGTTAGTGAAATTTGTGCCCTAATTAACACATTTGAGCCTCTAAGTGTCATTAATCAATGTTCTTCTTATATGAAAGTCTTAAGAATTGTGGCTTGGTGCAAGAGATTCTTGCATAATTCTTTGAATCCATTGCATCCTACCCGTGGAACGTTGACAACCAGTGAACTTTCCCAAGCTTTGTTGTGTGTTGTGAGAAACGTTCAACATACTTCATTTGTGACTGAAATTCAGTGTTTGGAAAAAGGGTTACCGATACCTAACAATAGTAAACTTTTAAATTTGTGTCCCTTTTTAGATCAAAATAAAATTCTTAGAGTTGGTGGCAGACTTCAAAACAGTGACTTAAGTGAATCTCAAAAACATCCAATTGTTCTGCCTACCAAACATAATTTTACTTTAACAGTGATTAACTATTTTCATATTGTTTATTTTCATGCAGGTGCAGAAACTACATTATCACTTATAAGATCAAAATTTTGGATTGTTTCAGCAAGAAATGTTGTTAGAAAAATTGTCTTTAATTGTATTGTGTGTAAAAAGGTAAGTTCTAGGTCAAAACCACAGCAAATGGCTGACTTACCAGCTGCTAGAGTAACAATTTCTAGAGCTTTCTCTCGAACTGGACTTGATTTTTGTGGACCGTTTGTAGTTAAAAGCTTTATTGGAAGAAGTAAGCAGGTAAAAAAGATATTTATTTGTGTTTTTGTTTGCTTCACAACAAAAGCTGTACATTTTGAAATAGTGAATGATTTAACTACAGCTGCATTTTTAGCTGCTTTTAAAAGATTTGTATCTAGAAGAGGCAAACCTTCTGAAATTTTTAGTGATAACGGCCGAAATTTTACAGGTGCAAATAGAGAATTAAATTCATATCTTAAATTACTATTTAAATGTGAAAGTAAAAAAGAAATAGAGAAATATATGACTGATGAAGGAGTTAAATGGTATTTTAATCCCCCTTCTACTCCACATTTTGGAGGATTATGGGAATCAAGTGTAAAGGCTCTGAAATATCACCTTAAACGAGTAGTTGGAAAAACAATCTTAAGTTATGAGGAATTTTTAACTTTAGTAGTTCAAATTGAAGCAGTCTTAAATTCTAGACCACTCTGTCCTCTTTCAAGTGATCCAAATGATGTTGAAGCACTAACACCCGCACATTTTCTTATTGGTTCTACTTTAGTAGCAATACCTGAACCTAACTATACTGAGGTTCCAATGAATCGTCTTAGCCGATGGCAATTGGTTCAAAAAATGACTCAACATATTTGGAAAAGATGGTCAGTAGAGTATCTTAATAAACTTTTAAATAGACCTAAATGGTACAAGGGTAAAATAGATATAAAAGAAGGTGATTTAGTATTAGTAAAAAATCCAGATGTGTATTGTCCTTTAAAATGGAATTTAGCAAGGGTTATCAAAACTCATCCAGGTAAGGATAACATAACCAGAGTTGTAACTCTTAAAGATAAAAATGGTATATTTAAACGGCCAGTAATTAAATTAGTAACTTTGCCTCATGTTAATTAAAAATTGTGTTGAGATATATGTTTTATTGTTATATATTTGTATGGTTGTTTTATTTGTGTTTGTTTAGTTTTTTTTATTAATTGTGTTTTGTTGAATGCTGCGTCATTCAACGCCCGGCGGTATGTTGACGCCAGAAGCGCCATCTGTGAAAATTCAGTGTGTGTTATGAATCCGAAGAGCTCGGATGGGAGAAAATGAGTTATGTGAATAAAATATTGTGATTAATAATTACAGTCCACTGCGTCAATATGTGTTTTGAGTTCTGTGTTAAGAGAAACAACACTCTATAAACAAAAGATCTATTCAGCTTTCAAATTTTTTTTAAAGAAAATAAGTATGTGGAAGAGCTCAATAAAACTGATGATTCTCTCTGTTGTTTATAAATAAATATCTTAGAATTTGATCGCAAAAATTCCAGTGAATTCACCAAGCCTATTTCTAAGAAGCGACCGAAGAAAAAAAGTCACAAATATTCTTCAGAATAATCAAAAACCTAGGAACTGGAATTCTTCATGCGGATCGTATTTTCTATTTTGCGTAGGTGGAATTGCTTTAGAAGAAGAAGACATTAATTTGTAGTTTGTTCAAAGAAACTCTTAAGAATTCAAACTTCATTGCAGTGCTCGTATCCAATTTCTGTGTTAAATAGTAACTTTTTATAAAAGCTTTTTATCTTAAATTGTATTATAAATATTATAAATTTTAAAGAAATGAAATAAATTGTAATCTTTATTTTAATAAATCAAAATAATTTTCGTTTCAGATATTTTTCTATTTAAAACTCAAATCAACGATGTATCGTATTTAGTTTTAATAATTCAGTTCATTATTTTACCGATAATTCCTCAAACAGTTTTGTTGCTCTAAAATAATATGTATATCGATAATAAATTCTCCTTTACTTACAATGAAATAAAGAGCAGATTATCAGATTTATTTTATTTATCTGTTAAAGTTATGGAAATTGTTTCAGAGAAGTTGAGAATTTTGTTGCATATGGTTGTCGTAGAATTTTAAATGCTGATGATTTACTGTACTTTAATCTTTCATTTTATTTTTCGTTTTAAAATAGCGTGGTTTAAGCTTTACTTTTGTCCTTAAGTTACTTAATACGATCTCGCTAATTTAGTTCAATTTTTCTTAGTTAATTGAATTATTTATAACCACTTGTATTTATCATTCGCTCTAAAACAATGCGATCTTTTTTTATCGTATAATTTGTTTTAAAGTTTTTAAAAAGGAAACAAATTACTCTCAAGTTACCTTTACTTATACAAAATGCCTTTATTGTCATGGGGCACTAAAATCTTAATTTAATTACAATTAACAAACAATTTCAAGTCAGACTCACTAATCAGCAATGCACATAATGTTAAGTGCATTTCACTAGATCCCGCAGTGGACTGATCGTTAAGACACGGCTCCCAGCAGATCACCGAAGTCAAGAAGCATCACTGGCTGCGGTCAGCGTCGCACTAGAGCTATACGAATGAGCCATTGACGATGGACAGGGATTAATTGTTAGTGATGTCCGGAACGGACAGCAGATAGTAATAAAAATCTCCCGGGTTTCGTGTGGTGTTTCTAAACAGCAAAAACAGTGCGTCGACTATTTCTGCTCTGAGAATGGCGAAAATATAACATTCGAGTAAATATCAAAGTGATTACTTTCCTGCTTAAGATCGTTTGGCAGAAGATATCACGGTCAGGTAGATCATCTGATAGCTTAGAAAATATCTCATTCTCAATTACTATAGCTCTAGTTTCGACAACAAAACTGAATCAATCTATTTCCCCATTAGTGTATGAAATTAACAACAAAATTAGTTTTTTACGTGACATCAGAATATTATATTTACACGTAGGAAGGTATTTTATTTACGTCGCGCTAAAGCTACAGAATAGGCTATTGACGATGGTCTGGGAAACATCCCTGAGTTAACATCTGAAGGCATCGCAATTTTGATCCTCTGCAGAGGGGATGGCTCATTCGCTTTGGTAGCCCGACATCCTGCGCGCACTTTACAGTAGAACAGTTTAATCGAATACCACGCACCGGTCCCTATGCAGGCTAAACAGAGTGGTCACGCAAGTGATGATTAACTTCAGTTATCTACTGGAAATCAGTTCACTGCGGGACTTATATTTACAGAGCATGAAGTTTTGTTGACAAGATTTTTTTTAAATTTTTATTTATTTGCTATATTACACTTGTAAGCATGGTAATTATTAAAGCTAAATTAAATTTCGGGTCATTTTCTATCTTTTTTTCCCAAACGAACTTGTCCTTCCATCTAACAATCTGTAAGGAGGTGGCAACTGGCTTGAATTTTGGCTTAAGAAACGGGATTAAGTATTATCATAATATCATGTTAAATAAATTAAATTACTTTATGATTTTGCAAAGAATTAAACACTTCTAGCATTGTTTCAAAGATATTACGGACATCTATACTCTTGATTTATTAAAATGATTACAAAATACAATACGTCTCCCAGATTTATATTTTTACTAAAATATTTTTTAACGTTCAAGGATTCTTATAAGATTCTTTTTCCCGATGGAAAACTACTGATTAATTCTGAAAATTTCAATATCAATTCTGAATGCACACGATATTCAGTGCTAAAACAATAATTCAAAGTTATTAATTCAGCAAACAAACTAACACTTAGTCCGTAAAGCAGTGTTAGCTACTTTGCTTCAATTAAATAACTTACAGTACGCTTTAACAATGTATAAGTTTACTATTTAGTTTTTTTTTTTTTTTAAATTTGTGCTCAGATCAAATTGTGTGTATAAAATAAGTAAATTTTTGTTCATTCTGAGTACTTTAACATTAATTTAAGTGTCATAATGCTCAATGTTCATATCTTTTCGGCTCAGAAGGTAGAGCTTTCGTCTCTCAATAAGGTGTCCCATGTTCGAATCCCAGGGGTGGCTGTTTGATACGAATTTAGCCCAGACTTCCGGTGCAGAATTCTTCCTGTTCGCACCGACCACAGCGCTGACGTCAAATACCCTCAGTGGTAGACGGATCATAGATTAGAATACCCGTGCCGACAGGCCAACCGTGGGAGCTTTTCGCGGTTTTCTTCTCAATGTAACACAAAAGCTGGTTAGTTCCTACCAATGTCCTCCAGTTTGTCCCAATACTTTATCCAAAGCAGCGATAGCTCAGGAGATAGAGCGTTCGCCTTCCAATCAGATGGACCGGGTTCGAATCCCAGTCAATACGAATTCCGCCTCCGGTTTGCACCGACCACAGTGCTGACGTAAAATATCCTCAGTGGTACACTGATCATAGGTTTGAGTCCCCTTGCCGTCAGGCTAACCGTGGGAGGTTCTCGTGGTCTTCCGCTCCATGTAACGCAAATGCGGGTTAGTTCCATCAAAAAGTCCTCCTTTAAGACAAATGTTTCCCAATACTCGATCCAGAAATTCCCTTGTCTTCTGGGTTCGGTTCAAAATTACAAGGCTACGGAGTTGAGCATCAATAGCCGTAAACTCAGAAATGGGTTGGTTGCTCAACGATGGTTATAAAATTAAATACCAAACATCCATTTATATAATTTACTCTGCAAAAATTAAACTATTAACAAATTTATTGTAAGTTTCTACAAATAATCACTCTATAACTCTTTTAAAATTCAATTTTCTACATTGGACATAGGTCTATAGCCTCTGTGAATTAATAAGCTTGAGATGAGATAATATTGTATATTTAGAGCTAAAAAGGATTTTTTTTAATATTAATATTGCCTCGTTTTTTAAATAATTAAGTAAGTTAAATAAAGAGATTGTATGTTAAAAATAACATGAAAAAATTCCAAGTCAATTATAATAAGCGATATATTACTGAAATAGGTAAATAAAGTATTAATAAGCCATTAAAAGCACTAAAGAAAATTCTTATAATCCTTATTAATGCGTCATGTACTTGAGTTAACTAAATTAGATAAAATGAAGATATACGCATTGAGGTGGGAATTTTAAATTCTTAATTGGTGACATGCGAAAAATTAAAACTTTGACTACGAATTTTAAAAAATGATTTTTTTGTCCCGTTTATTATTCAAAAGGACAAAATAGGTCAAAAAAGGCAAATTTAATATATGGGATATATGGGATAACAATTAGAAATGTGATTTAGAACGAAAGGTTTAGGTTAATAAATTTTCAGGCTGATTAAAAAATACTAAAGACTTTTCCAATTAGTTTGGCTGAGCCGTGGTCCCAAAGGGGACAAAGTGTTCCCCTCCCAATCTTGTAAACCTAGGTTAGTGGTATATAGGAATTCGATATTCGGGTCGAACTGGACACAGTGGTAGACAGATCGTGGAATTTCTTTGTCGTCGGACTAACCGTGCCGGCTTTTGTAGGTTTCCTCAACGCATATGCTGTTAAGTTCTATCAAAAAGTTCTCCACCATGTCTAGTTTATATAAATGCTTGATCCAGAAGTTCCCTTGTCCTCCAGGTTGGGTTTGAATTTGGAGCACTTCAGCTACTTGAAAAGTGAAGCTGATAAGCACAGAGCTACAGTAAAGATTTTAGTACTTCAATTAGCTGGAAAATAGTAGAAATTTCAATTGCAAGTTACCTTTGAAGCGACAAACATGAAAGCGAGTTAATTCAATTAATAATAATAAACACATTAAGTAATAAAACTAACAGAAATTCATGGAGGACTGGCACAGGTTTACCAACATTTAAAGAACTAAAAGGAAAAAAAAAAAGGTCTTATTTTTATGAGAATATTCACTTGGGATATAGTGTAAAAGTATTTTTCGGTTAACTTTTAGCAAAAATTTAAAAAGCATTACACAACGGACACCCAGAGAGATGAATAAAAATTTGAATAATATTTTTCAGAAATTAGAATGAGAAAAATAACTTGTAGGCCAGGAAATTTTATTAACAGAATTGTCAACAATAAAACAACAAAAGTTTTAAGTTCGGCTCTAGAATCACACAATATAAGGTTAGCGTTAAAAATCTTTCATAGAGTTAATTGAAATTTTTTATTTCCACTAAAAGATTCTCTGCAAAACATTATTGTAAATTTAGCTTTCGGTGAATCTGAAGCCATTCTTATTTGCATGAACTTACTGTTTTTAAAATCTTATACATTTACAATGCAATCTAATATTAAAGCATATTGTGTCTAATAAACTAATAATTATATCAGTCTAGCACTTTTATACAAAACTCAATATAAGGATTTGATATTTAGTTTAACAAAAAAAATGCCTTTTAGTGATAAAATGACTAAAATCAGCTTTCAGGGATTTGTTTGAAAACAATCGTAACTTGTTTGTCGACAGAATACGAGTTGAACTTAGAGCACTCCAGCTACTTGGAAAGTGAAGTTGATGAGCACGGAGACGCAGGAGAGATTTTAGCACTTTACTCAGTTTGAAAATAGTAGAAATTTCAATAGCAAGTTACCATTGTTACAAACATGAAAGCGAGTTAATTCAATTAATAATAAACACATTAATTAATAAAACTTACAGAAATTCATGGAGGACTGGCACAGGTTTTCTAACATTTAAAGAGCTAAAAGAACAAAAAAAAGGTCTTATTTTCATGTGAATATTAACTTGAGATATACAGTAAAAATATTTTTCGCTTAACTTTTAGCAAAATTTTAAACAGCATTACACAACGGGCACCCATAAAGTTTGAATAAAAATTAGAATAATATTTTTTAAAAATTAGAATGAGAAAAATAACTTGTAGGCCAGGAAATTTTATCAACAAAATTTTCAACAATAAAACAACAAAATTTTCTAAGTTCGGCTCTAGGATCACAAAATGTGAGGTTAGCATTGAAAATCTTTCAAGGAGTTCATTGAAAAATTAAATTTGGAGCACCTCGGCTATTTGGAAAGTGATCAAATATCCTTTTAAGAAGTCTTATTTGTCATTAAAATGGTATTGTATTCTGTCTATAGTGGTCAGGAAATGATTGCAATTTAAATTGTCAACAAGCACAGAGCTCCTGTAGATTTTAGTACTCTAACTAGTCGAAAATTAGAAATTTTGATCGCAAGCTACCAATATGAGAGCGAGTTCATTAAATTAATAATAATTAACACAGTAGGTAATAAGAAAACTCATGGAAACTCAACAAAAACCTCAACTAGAAATTCATGGAGAACTGTCACAGCTTTTCCAACATTTTCAAAGTTAATAGTTGTTGTAGTTCATTTACGTCGCACTAGAGCTGCACAATGAGCTATTGGCAACGATCTGGGAAACATCCCAGAGGATGAACCGAAGACATGCCATCACAATTTTGATCCTCTGCAGAGAGGATAGCACCCCCGCTTTGGTAGCCCGACGACCTGTACGTGAAGTCGAGCACTTTACAGTAGAACAGTTTAACGAGGACCAATAACGCACACTCTCGGTCCCTACGCAGACTGATCCAAGTGGTCACCCACCCGCACACTGAACGCAGTCAGTGATGCTTGACTTTGGTGATCTGCTGGGAACCGTGTCTTAACGATCAGTTCACTGTGGGACTCAAAGCTAATAGAAAAAGAGTTGTTTGTTATTTTTATTGATTATTAATTTTGTTTTCATATTGTATTGAACTTTTATATATTTTTATAATCCCTATAAAAATTGTGCTCTTTTATATGAATATTAACTCGTAATTCACAATAAAAACATTATTCACTTAACTTTTAACAAAAATTGTAAAGTAACTTAACATTGATTTAAAAAAAATAAAAGAATTTTGTAATATTTATTTTTGTGTAAGTGGGGTTAGACAATATACAATTAAGACTGAGCAACTATATAATAAAAAACCTTCCATCTATATTTTTTTAAAATTTTTAGGTTGTTTAACAATTCACAGCATGATTCTTCGTAATTATTTATATTAACATGTACAAAAAATTTTTTCATCTTATTTTTAACTATTTAATATAAATTATTACCTTTACCTGTTTTTACACTTGAACTTAGCTCAAAAATTTCCTTAAAATTGAATACAGAAAACATTTTTAATATTACTGTAATAACAGCAGTTAGTTAACTAAATTCTAAATATTATTTAACTTAAAAAAATAAGTTTTAATGAAAATTCTTGTTTATTATATAAACTTATTTTCATAATATACTTAGCTAAACCTGATTTATATCATATGCTACAACAGATTATGAATTGCACTTAAAGCGTCATCGTACAACAGAATTTATATTTGTTTTTGGCGGAGATCTTGGTGTTAATAAAACATTTGTCTGTAGCTTTTCATTGAATTAACTTTAAAAATTGTTTCTGTTCTATCTTAGAAAGGTGTTAATTATGATGTATTAGTTGAATAAAGATGATTGCCTATCTAAAACATAATGCTAAAACAGCACTTAAAACTCGGTTCCTTGTAAACCGAAATCTGCCTGTCGTAAACATATTTGAACAATAGTAAATCAAAAATGATTAAAATAATAACTTCAGCGTAATCAAAGAAATAAAACCTTACCTTTTTTGAAAATTAAAAGAATCTTTTATAACACAATGTCAGCAACTATCGCCATCGTGCTTCACAGTGTAAACATAGAATTCACAGTTACAGTTACTCGCTCGAAAGCTTCCCTAGCGACAGCAGACAACTTTAATTCGCTGGCCCAAGATAAATTCAGACTGACGCGATAGTGCGTTTTGTGAAGTACGGGCCCAGCTCTTCCTACAATGTTGGAAAAAGTTCAGAAGGCTGCCCAGCAATCAACTCAGCGGACAGTAATATGCACCGTCACTTTTCAATCAGTACCAGCAGTTATTTTGCCGATGGCCAGAACTTATGTTTTTGTTGGGAAACCCACGATTTCGGTACGGAAAATGAAACCCATCAAATTTTATCAACAGTTTGAAAACGAAATAACTTTTTGGAAACAAATTTATGTATGTAAATAATTTTTGATTGAAAAAAGGTCTGAAGACTGAATTACAATTATTTTATTATCCAGAATTCCTCGCAGATAGCCTTTTATGGAAGAGGGGATAAGGTTTTTCATGAAACAAGCATTTAACATTAATGAAGATTGTGTTAACGAGAACAAAAGTTTCCTTTTGCAAATTTTCTATCTTCAATATTTAATATTGACGAATTTCTGATCTTTCATATTTTAATATATGCATTTCAGGGCATAGAAGCAAACCTATTTAATTTAATAAACAAATTGAAACGAAATTTTTTTTATGGAAACTCAAGTAATATGTGCATTTGATTTAGGCAAAATGTAAAAACTAACTATTAATTAGTTTTCAATTAAGCAACAACCTTTTAAGGCATAATGAATACAAAATAACACATCTTGTTACGAAACTCATCCTCTTTTACTATGTATCAATAACTTTAACTTACCATCAGCTTAAGCAAATCTCTCTTTACCTTGAATTTTTGTAATTGAAATAATTCAGCATATTTTAGCGGAGTTCATTTTCGAAGAAAAAACTGGTACCCAAAACTTTAAGAAGTTCGTTTATGATTGGCACAGAACATACCATCATTTTCACCAAACCAAATACTAACAAATACCACTTGATGAATAATTTACTTAGTTAAACAAGTATTTTACTTTAATGGAGATATTGTGTTCTAGTTAACGATAACAAAATCTTTTCCTTTAACAGATTTTCAATATTTAATATACATATTTTAAGACATAAAAGCAAACCTATTAAATTTAAGAAACAAATTGAAAATAAAACTTTTTTAGAAAGTAAGATAATGTATGCAAAAAGTATTTTGATATTGTCAAAATTAAAATTATTTTTCAATCTATATTTTCTTGCCTTTTACAGCGTAATGAATACATCTTGTTACGAAACTCTTTTACTATGTATCAATAACTTCTCTCTTTTCCACAATCTTTGTAATTGAAAAACATATTTTAAGAAAGTTCATGATCAGAGAAAGAATTGGTACTTTGTTTAAGGAGTTTGTTAATGATTAGCACTGAACCCACCATCATTTTCACCAAAAACAAATACTAACTTACAGGAAGAATAAAGTTCTTAGTTAAGCAAGTATTTAACATTAATAAAGATATTGAGTTCAAGTAAATGAGAACAAAATCTTTTCTTTTTTTAATGAGGAGAGATGGGAATTCAACAACTAAATACGTTAATTGCTTTCTCAAAATTGAAACAGAATGTCTTCCATTAACTAAAGTAGGGAAAGAAAGTCGATATTCTTTTTTCCCTACATTGAAAGAAAGTAATGATATAAAGTAATAAGTTTAACATTCCCTTTTGTAGGGATTCTTAACTTTAGTTCTTGGGGAAAAAAACAAATGGGTTTAAGAACTTTTTGTCTCTAAGGGATTTTTATTAACGATGGTACTGCTTTTTAAATGTAACCATTTTTAGGGTATTAAAAGAACATTTTTAACGAATGACATTTTTCGAGAAATAACATATTTTTATTGAAACATGAGAAAATTGTCTTTTTTCTTTTAGCAGCTTTGAAATTAGAAATTTTAATGTAAGGAATTTTACGGTGACATTAATTAATTTAATATTCTTGAAAGCATCTTATCGTACATCTTTTTAGAATGAAATTTTAATAGTTGGTTTTTGCTTTTTACGTTTATTTCTTTGCCATTATAAGTAATCACATTATGTATTAATTTTAGTTTTTGTTTTTTAGTTTTTAACTCTA
Organism: Parasteatoda lunata; assembly: GCA_949128135.1. NCBI lineage: Eukaryota > Metazoa > Arthropoda > Arachnida > Araneae > Theridiidae > Parasteatoda > Parasteatoda lunata. The sequence continues at coordinate 895,739 of OX421970.1, read as the reverse complement.
TTCTATTATACTATTAATAATGATTTTGAAAACTAAAATACTTATTATTTTATGAAATGCCGGAAAGGTCGTTGGAAATCTTTTTTTAAAAAAAGTACGTCTGTTCCAACAAAACCGTCAAAAAATTTATTTGATACGCTATTTCATATACAATTTTATATTGTATAATTTATGAATAAACAAAAATCAATTTTTCATTAAAAAAACATGAATTATTTTATAATCAAAACAACTTATTACACGAGTTTTAAAACACCCTTTAAAGCAGAAATTTTGTTAAATATTTTTTTTTTTTATACTTTTTCTTTATTTTGTATTCATTTGTGTCGAAAGAAGTGAGGAAATATTATGTTGAGAATTTTAATACTTTATGATCATAAAATACAGCAAGAGTCACAAGTGTCTTTTTTGCGTTAAAGGTATAATTTTCCTAACACGGTTCACATACAGTTATTCATCATAGAATTTGTTTAATTTACAAAATGAATTATATTGATGCATTTTTGAATATAAATAAAACATTTTTTTTTACAAATTATTATTTTTTTTGTATTTAACATGTTTGTACAAACATAATTCCGATAATCTAACAGATCTTTTATCGTAGCTATTAGACTGTCTTATAATTAAAAAAAAAGACCAAAATATATTTTTGCTTGTAATTAGAGTGGCTGAAAAACAATAGATATAAAAGGGACACTGGTGTTCCATCTGCTTCAAAGGGTTAAACTCACCCATTTATTTATTAAAAGAAGCTTTTAATATCAGAACAAAATTTTTGTTTCATACGATACTCTTTTAATTGTTCATTTTGCGAACTTAAAAAAAAAGTTGAAATATTTTATTCAGTGGTCGAGCGCTAACATACATTTACAATTGAAAAAAACTACTTTTAGATTCGTTTTTTTTTTCAAATAAAAAATGATAACCTTTAACTTATCATGTCACGATTTTATAATCAAATAGCCCGAAAGAAACATGATAGATCCCTAACATTTTAATATACTTGATCTGAAAAGAAATTGAAACAACTTTACAAATACCACCACAATGTCTTTCTTTGAAAAAAATGTGGGGCAAAAATATCAAAAGAGGCAAAATAAAAAAGACATCGCTAACGAGATTTCCAAATGGTAGAGCTAGAGTTGCAATAGAACGTCATTCCAAAGAACGTGTCTCTTTTGGAAATTCTAGAACGTTTCTTTGTGGAACTAAAAAAAAATGAACTGAACTGCAACTTATATTTCCATTTAGACCGAAAAAAGGAGACTAGGTACTTTATCTCTTTTGTATTGTTAGAGGGCGATTTTGTATCAGAAATAAAAGATTTCAAAGTAAAATATATTGAATTATATTGCTTTAACAACTTACACACCAAAGAAATACCTATTTTTTCGCAAAAATGATTGTAGAGTTGTTCCATGGCCTGTCAAGATGGAGTTTGAAATTTTGATATTCAATTCGATTTGTAGCCAATGGAAAGGTTTGGTTAGAAATGAAAGTTCCATCACGGTTAGGATTTATCGAGCAGTATCTTAGAATTAGTGTTTAAATGGGGAACACAAAGTTTTTTTAAAAAAAATATTCTTTCTTTATATACTTAAATTTGATAGTATATTTCAGAATTTTCTCAAACTATATTATATAAAACTTAAACAGTGTGTTTGAGAAGTGAAGGAGGCGAACAGTTGAAAGCGTTCGGGAAACATGCTTGGAATACACATCCAATAAAAACATTTTAAATAAGCATGTGTATAATATCGAGTCAGAGAAGTGTAGAAACAGTTAACGGTTAAAATTGGTGTGGTATAATAATATGTGCATACCAATATATATATATATATATATATATATATATATATATATATATATATATATATATATATATATATATAATTTGTGCATACCAATGTGGTAAAAGTTGTCGAGAAATACGCGTGTCAAATATTTTCACCGGTACATTTAATACTCGATCCTCGTCCCAGTGTTATAGCTGTTCCGACAGTAGGGTCGAGTTTGGTGTCATTAAATATAGATTTTTTTCCCATTTTTTATTTTTATTTTTTTTAATTCTAACGCGTATTTCTTGAGATAAATCCATTTTAAGCAATTTGCATCGTTTTCATTTTGAAATTACGGTGCCATCAATGAATCATAATGTAAGTATACGCGAGTTAAATTTGGGTATATTGTAAAAAAAGTATGTCTCAAAATTGAGCAAAACTGTGTCAAAATAGTTGCGAAACAAATAATAGTTGAATTTGAAAACACCATGCATTCAAAATCGAAGCATCATAGACTCATTTTTGAGCAAAATTCACGTTATTTTTAAAAGTGATGTGGCGAAAGAAATATGTGGCTTTAGGTTGGTGAAAAAGTTGTTACGTTATAGCGTAATAACCAAAAGTCAAATTAAAATAACCGGACTGCTCTATTAGGATATGTTTTCTTTGCAAATCTTTGAACCATTGAAATTAAAATTTAGTTATTGTTACATGTTTGTTAAAGCGGTGTCCACTATACTGAGCTTCCAACTCTCCCTACAATAGGGTGAACAACTATGGTGATTAGATCACCCTGTCTGTGATCCCAGGTTTTCTTGGTTCGAATCCTGCTGGCAGCCAGCGAACATCGATCAGACATTTTTTCTGCCACATCACTTTTGAAAACATGCATTATACTCAAAAAATAGTATATGTATATGCTGTTTCAATTTTGAATGCATGGAGTTTTCAAATTCGACTGTTGTTTGTTTCGGAGCTATTTTGACACATTTTGCTCAATTTTAGGAAACCCCTTTTTTTGCGGTGTACTTTTTTTCTTATAGAGAATCCAATTTTCCAATAAAAATGGATTTGCTATTGCTCCATCCTTTATCCCCAAGGGGTTAGATTGAGGTCTGATTTGATACCAGCTCTTTGAATACATCTTTTAAAAAATAAGTCTATGGAGGATATTCACGCTTAGTCAGAGGACCGTTTTTAAGGTACTTTACTGTTCCCATGCTTTTCCGACACCCATTGTATCTAAGGAACAGCTGGGGCCTGGATAACCTGGTTGGTAGGGTGCTGGACCAATGTCCAAGTGATCAGCCCTTCGTGCTTCCATAACAAATCAATACCTCTGGGGGTACTTACAAATGTATCATTCTCTAGTTCAGGTCAAAATTATTAACGATCTATGGATGAATAAATGGATGTATTAATGGGTCCGCCCTATAAACGGGCAGTGACATGTGTGCGGCTGAAGTCGTATTATTGGCCATAAATGGCAAATAATACGACAACGCACCCTCTACCCTAAATTTGCTTTGTTTCACCAAGAAGGCTTGCTGATCGGCAGGTGGCGTTAGAAACAGCAACAAAGTACATCTACGTTATACGAGGACTTATGTACGTGAAGAAAATAACCCTTCTCAATCTGTAAATGGCATTATCCCAAACAACATTCTCATACTCGCAACGTCTATAGCTTTCTCAAACTTCGTACGATTTATTATTATTAATTTTGATTTTCTTTATAATTTTTTTACCAAATTTAAATTTAAGTTTCACTAATTGCAATTGTTTCATGCTTGAAGTTTTAATTGGTTCAATCAAACTTAAAAAACAGTTTGAATTGCATTCATTGGCGATAAATGCGCTGCTAATTTAGGTAGATAATAGAAACATACAGAAGGTGTAACAGTTAACTGTTTATAAATTAAACTGAGAAAATTTTTTAATCTAAAATACGTTATATTATGCAGAACATTTTAATCAAAAACATACTGGTTTGTTTTATTATTCAATCAATTTACTTAAAACATATTATATTGCAAAAATTGTTTTCTTTTAATATTACCAACTTAGCCAATCTAGGTACTTTTAACCATTACATCACGTAAAAATTGACGCAACTTCAATAAGGTGTTAATTTTTGCAGCGTATTCGTTCAAGTATAAGTATCAGGTAATTAAATTTTGGAAAACAATCAAATAGTTCAGTTTGTATTCATATTAATGTAGCTTCAAATTTGAACGTACTGTTGCACTTTCTCTATGATTCTTTCTCTATTATAAGAAAGATACTTTCTGTGAGAATCCATAGCATTATCCACTCATTTTGCGTGCCGATTCGAGATTCTGATTTCACTTGTCGCTGCGGCGCAGCATCAACTTCTTGCTTTAAAAATAAATTATTTCGCATGTAACTAGTATTATTTTTTAGAACTTATTTCAGTATGTTCATTGTTTTCATAATTCTTTCTATTTTGAAGTGATTTTCTTTTCACCTGTTTGCAAAAATTAACTGTAGCAGTCAGAAATCGGACAGCGTCCGGCAAGAATTAATATAAAACATGAGAAAACGTAATTTTCCATGTTTTACGTCAGAAAATATAACGGTGACATCAAATGAATTATAAAATGCACTATCCTGCTGTGAAATAAAAAGCGCAAAGTTTTTCGTTTAGACGTTTAAGAACTTTTAATTTCGCCATTGAAATCGATACCGTCTCGCAACTTTAAACAGAAAACAAGAAGAAAAATATGTAAATTCAAATAAAATAAAATCGTGAGCTTCAAAAATAAAAGTTATTGATGCTTAAAAACTCTTCCAATATTATAATACATTTTTTAATGCAATTATTCAAAATATTTATAAGTTTTAATTATAAAGTTTTAATTTTAAATATTTATGAGCAAGTGTAATATTTCCATTATTGTATGCTTAAAGATTATTTTTTAGTAATTAGCATTTAAGATTTTTGTTTCTTAGTGATAATGTATAAAAAAAATTTTTGCTATTATAATTATAAATAAGAAAATATATTAAAATTCCCAATTAACACACACTACTCTTATAGTTACATATTGTTATCGGACCATAAAAAGTGTTCTTTCTTTTGTTTAACAGTAAAAGTTAAAAACTAGAATTAGAAAACAATAATGAAAAGACAACCATTGAGATATTTTTCTAACTTCAAAATGTTATTTTTTTTAATACTAATTAGGAATACCAAGAAAATGTACCATATTTTGAACAGAAATAATTTGTTAGCAGCGTAAAGTTATTCTCAGAAAAGTGTCGAAGTCATTTCTTGCAGAAAGTTTTCATGTCCTTTAGTTGTAATTTTTGAGATCTGTGTGCTGTCATGAGGTGTGGAATCGTAGCTTCAACTTTGAGTAAGGAATGAACCTTCTCTATCTTCTCTTTAGCCCTGGGCATTATTTATCGAAAATTGTAATTTCTTTAACTCCAAAAGTGCATTTCAAACTATTTTTCAGCTTTTATAGAACCATTTAAAATTTCCTTTGGTATGACACTCTTATGATTATTGTAGATGCAGTTTGAAGTTGATGATTATCAAATGTAGACTATTTAATCTTAGTAGAATCTTGAAAACTTAAAATGGTTAAACTTTTACGCGTCTATTTTTGCTTGAAGATGCAATCATATTTCTTCAGATTAAGCGTAAAGAAAAACTGTTCATTATTAAAATTGTGTTTTATCTAAATATAAAAATTATAGTCCATTTGAAAAAAAGGAAGCTTTTTTTTTACTGTAGCAAGTAATGGTATGATAAAACTTCGTAGGAAATATTTTTTTAATTTATTAAATTTTAATAATATTTAAAAGAAAGGGTCATACTTTAAATGCATATGAGAAAAAAACTATTACTAAGAAAGCAAATATTTTTTTGTTCTATACTAGTTTAAAAAGATAAGCTTCAATTTCCAATTTACATTTACAAATTTTCTAAAAATTGACCAGTACAGAACATGCCTTACTTATTTCGTGTCGAAATATAATATGGCTCAAAGGTACTGATACCATGGTACAACAGTTTTATTTATTTATTTTTTGAGTGTGCAGTTACAGAAGAAACAAGAACTTTTAAGTGAAATGCATTTTAAAGTTATGAAATGACTGAGAATTTTAGTTAAAAGTAAAGTGAATAATTTATTTTGTAATAACTAACTAAACTATTTTTCTGTCATTTGTTGACTATAATTCTTATAATGATATCCCTAATTTATATCAAACATAATCATATAAATAAAAGTTAAGATCATATAAAAAAAGTATTCAGAATTTTTTTCCCGTGCATGTATTAGTATCTAATTCCCGAAAACCAACTTTTCTTTCTTCTTTAATTACAGCATCAGGCTAATAGAATTAACCATTATTTTCTAAGGTTAATGAATGTGAATATCAATGCATTGCTATAATTCATTTACTGAGAAATCGTTTATTTTTAGATATAAGGTTAATTATTGTATTAATTTTTATTAATTAAGATGTACTTTTTGACTTAAGTCAATAACACTAATATTTATATCACTATTAATTTTTATTTTCATTAATTATTCATTTTTTGATTAATATTTACCTTATTAGAAATAAATTAATCAATAAACTCTACTTCTTTGAATAAAATATTCATTTCTATTTAATTCGCAAAAAGGAAAATATAACAACTGTGTTGCTCTAAATTGTAGGTAATTTTTTTTTCTAATTAAATGAAAACTAATGAAGAAACTCGTATTGATGGGTAAATATTATCTTATTTTTTTGCAATTGCACAAAAAGAAAAACCTAAAAAAGGTATTATTTATCATGTTTGTAAATTTTATTAATTTCTTCTTAGTGTTTTGTGCGTTTATATTTGTTACCTGTTTCTTATGTTGAGTTTACTGTTTGGTGATTGTGAAAACATTTTTATAACGGTTTATATGTGATTGGAATGATTTTACTTTGAAGCAATCTAAAAACATACATTTCAATTATGTATCAGTTACATTTACGATGTATCTTTATGCTTAGGGACTTTCCGAACATTTGCGCATGCGCTAGGTTTGATTTAATTTCATCAAGACCGAAAGAAACGATGATTGGTCGGTTTTTTGCAATATGCCAAACTTGGAGCTCAAAAAAATTTATAGTTTCTTTTTATGGGGATATTTTCGTCTTGTGCTCTGTCACGACAACTACGATCGCCAAAGTGTCAAATAGAATTTAAACTTGCGAATTAAAAAACAAAAAACAAAAAAAACATGTAGATATTTGCCTGGGGGTGGCTACAAGTTTTACCTTTCGAGTTAGTCCATTTCTGTGATTTTTTTTTCCTTCGGTTTCACGTGCTCTCGTGGACCACTGCCCAGACTGGCGATAATTCTGAAACAAATCACGATACGGAAATCTCCTCCTTTCTATTTTATTTTATGACCGTCGTTGAACAGCCGACGCTATTTTCAGTTTTAGACTACCAATGTTCAACTCCATAGCTTTGTTATTTTGAACCCATCCTAGAAGACGAGGGGACTCTTGGATCACGTATTGGGTGAAATCAGTATTCGTGAAGGTGTTTTTGATGAAACTTACCCGCATTTGCGTTACATGAAGAGAAATCAATGAAAACCATCCACGATTAGCTTGATGGTAAGGGGAGTCTAACCAACGATCCATCTACTACTGAGGATATTTTTATGTCAACACTGTGGTTGTGGCGAGCCAAGTGCGGAATTCGTATCAATCCGCCATCGCTGAGATTCGAACCCAAGACACCGCACTGGGGGGGAGGTCGCTTTATCCCCTGAGCCCCCACGGCTCAAGGGTTACAGTTTGCAAAAAACAACTAATACCTTTTGATCTAATGATTGGAATTTTATAGGTCAATCTTAATGGTTCAATCTTTTTAAGTGCCAAGTTACGAAATAAGATAAAAAAATGCCCTTTCTTCGAATAAAAGTACGTTTGTTGTGATATATGGGTTTGAGACACTCAAAAAGGGGGCATCTAGAAAATTGTTTTCTAAATAGTGGTTTAAAGTTTGAACCCCTTAATGTTAATTTTATTATTTTTTTTTCATAATTCGTTGTGCCTCGAAAATTTTTTAACGGATCGAAATATTTTTTCACCCAATTATAAAGTTCGATTATTCGCAGATAAATTTCTATGTAAATGATAATATTTCAAATAATTATTTACTACTTTTTAATTTATGAAAAAGTTTTGAATTCCAAGTTATTCAAATTTTTGCAACTTTTTAAAGTATCTAACTTTAAATGACAAATTTCACAATTTGAACGAAATCGGTTGAATAGTTTTTGAATTATCTATTTTTAAAATTCGTATATTTAAAATTTCAATCTCGGAAGCAATTCGACAAATTTGGTACGCGTATTGTTTTGCAATCTTGCGTCTCTGAGTGGTGGATTTCGAAAACAAGGAATAGATTGTTGTTTAAATATTTAAAGTGTTAAAATTAGATTTTGATTAAAAAATGAACAGAATTTAGTAAATGAGATTTTTTTCTTAGAATAGCTAGAGATCGATTATTATTTCTATATTGATTTGATTATATTATTTATTGGTGGATTGATTAAGATTTATTTAAGATTAATTATTATTTTATTGATTGCTATGTCTTATTATTAAAAGGTATTAAAAATATTAAAAAATAAGAAATTTGTAAATATTGTATAGTGCTATAAAAGTTGATTGATAAAAAAATTTCGATTTTAAAGTTTTATCTATTTTTAAATATTGCACAGCTGATACAGATATAAAACTCTCAGAAGAAAATTAGTGTTTGGATTCTACAAAAAATCGTTGTTTTTTGAGGAAAAAAATATTTAAAACAAACTATTCTCAAACTCTTAAGCACAAGTTCAAGCAGTGCAAATAAAATCGAAAATTCTCGATCTTAAGATTTTCCACCATGATCGTCCTAAAAGTCAGATTATATTATTTATTGGTGAATCGATTATTTTATTTAAGATTGATTATTATTTATTTATAATTATGTCTTATTATAAAAAATTATTAAAAATATTAAAAAATAGGAAATATATAATAATTGAAAAGTGCTAAAGTAGAGAGAAAATAAAAAATCTCGATTGTAAAGTTTTATATATTTTTAAAATTTACACAAAGCACAGAACTCTCAAAAAGGCTGTTAGTGATTGGATTTTTACTTCTTGAGGAAAAATATATTTAAAATAAAATATTCTCAAATTTTTAAGCACAAGTTCGAAACAAATGTGCAAATAAATTAAGTGCAAATAAAACCGAAACTTCTTAAGACTTTTCACCATGATAAAAGTGCGAATCAATTCATGAAACCTTAAAATCACGTGATGCATTTATATGAGAGAAAATGAACTGCTTTTGAAACCAATCTGCAGAAGTAGCCCATCAAGTTCTGCAGATTTTACCGTCTTAAAGATGAGGAGTGACGATGGCGAAAACTAGAGTTAAGAAATTTTATCCTTTTCTTCCTATATTTGTTTATTTTAATTCCTGCTCGTCAGTTTTCGAACTTGATACCAGTTTTGAATAAAACATGAGATTGTCACGAGATAATTTGTATTCAGATTGCGCTGTACTGGAAATAAAAATGCAAATTTGACGTTAAACAGCGGTGGAGTTATGGAGATTCTGTTTGTGACTTTGTTGTGAGCATTTTGTTGTGTATTTGCTAAAATTCTTTGTTTTTCTCTAACAATTAAAAATGGTAATTAACCAACACTGTCTGCATATACATCTGTCTCACTAGTCACTATAAATCAACAGTATTTATCTATCTAAAGTGGCAACACTTGCGTTATACGTACTAATGTTGCCTCTTCATTTTGTGCTTTTACACGACTTACTAAAAAATTAAACTAGTGATTTTTAAAGAGAAACTTACATTCTCTCTGAAAATAAGCTTTGCTTTAATATTTAATATAAAAAATCCTTCAATTGATAACTTTTTCTTCTCTTAAGATATTAAATCTAGTATCATAGGTGAGATTTGACACTACATCTTGAAAATATTAACATTACCACAACAATGTTGATTTTAAAAAGTTTAATATAGATAAGTAAAGTATTTAAGTATAGAAGAAGTATTGAATAAATTCTAAGTATTAATTCGAAGTTGCGAAGTTTTACATAAATTCGCATGAAACTCGAAAATTATATTATAGTTTAATTCAAATTTGAACTTTTAAAAAAAAATTGTTCTATTGTTTAATTTAGGTCTTACGTTAAGAATCCTATGATTTATGCAGGAAGAACAAAATTAATGTGAAAATATGTTCTGCATTAAAATGTGACGAGTGTGAATTGATTGCAGAAATGACGTCAAACAATTTTTTTTCAGTAAACAAAATCTAAAAAAATTTTTTGCTGAGGATGACAATATAAGTTATTAAATAATCTCGTTTAAAATTTACAACGAAATTTACAATAATTTATTAATAAATCAATTGATTAAACACGTTTATAAATATGTATTTTAAACCAAGATTGTGAAGTCAGAATGTTTGAAAATGTTGGCTGTTAGAATACATCAATCCGATACCAATTCTGCTCATAAGTTGAGTATAATCATTAAAATTTAAATAATTCTTATCTTATCATTTTTTTATACGTTGGGGATTTTTTAAAGTTAACTTTATAATTTTGCTCTCAATAGTTTAATTGCTATTATAATTTAATCACAAAAATAATATTGTGGTTTTCTAAGTGTGGTTATTTTTTAATAATTAATTATAATATATTAAATCCCAGTTGTGATCTCATCTTAATATGATTTTCTTTTCGAATAAATTAAGTTGCATATTAAATTTAATATAGCAAACACATTTGCTGTGCAATCCCGAAACGAGAAATATGTAAATGAATCAGAGCCTAAAGGCGTTCTTCAGCAAAATAAAAATTTATATCCTCATTGGTATAAAATTTTCATTGTCAAGCATTATTAATATGCAAAGTATTCAACCACAGTTATAAGAGTTTCTTGCGATTAAATTCATGAATCCTATTCCTTTTTAAGGAAGCTGAATAAAAATTATCATCCTTTAAATTTTTGCCCTAAATTATTCTCCTTTTGTCAAGATCCTTTTTTCGTGAAATATTTTCAACCACGGATTGAAATAAATTGATGATTATGTTAGATTATGCATTGCGTGGTTTCAGTGAAGAATTGAAAAAAATTATTCTAGAACTTCCACATACATTTTACTTTATTTCTAATAAAATATTTCAATACTCTTTATAATTCTAAATATGTGACTCAGTTTTTTCTTCAAACTTATAAATAGCTCTTCTTTTAATGGAATATTTCTTGTCTTTCTTTTAATTATGGCTATCTTTAATATTAAACTATTACAAAAATAAAACTATGAATTTTATATTGTTTGCCTTTTCATATAAATATAAATTATATACACGAATTGTATTTGATTTTTGTAATTTTTTAATTGTAAGATTACAAATTGTGTTTACAGGAAATTTATAATTACAGTATAATAGAATTCAGAAATCGTAATGGCTCAGTGGCTAAAAAATGAAACACATAATTTTACACTACTATAACTATTATATAAATTTTAAAACTACTGTGCTAAATTTAAAAATAGCTAGCAACATTGACATATTATTTTTATATGCTTTTAAATTAGGTTTAGTTTTTTTAGTATCTATACTAACAAGAACATACAACTCAAAATCAAAGGCATAGTTTTGTTTGTAACCTTATCAAATACACACTTCATCATTTGTTAAAGTAAACACACAATTTTACCTTACTAAAAACTAATATATTCATTTTTAAGACTAAGTTGTGCCGAATTTACAAATAGCCCGCAGAATTGACTCGTTTATACACTGCAACAATCTGTACACTATTTTCTTCTTTCTAAATTTCATGCTCCAAAAGTTTCAATGAGAAGAGAGTAAACATTTTTAGAAAATATTCTCCCCATATTATTTTCTACATCCCTTTATCCGGCAAATAACTAGCTTTTTCCCCTAAGTGGTTCTCAGATTTGAGTTCCTGTAGGCAAAAAAGAAATGAAATACATAATAAATTGTTGGTTGTCCTCACTACAGTAGGTTCTTTTTTCCGAAACTTAATCGTACATCACAGAAAAGCAGACTATTATTGTTTTCTCTGCAATCTTTTCTATCCTCGCTTCAAAAGAAAATATATTTCGCAAGAAATGACCGGAGTTTCAATAACTTGGGTGCTAAAATATTTTTCATTGCTTTCTATTTAAGTGAACCAATTAGCTGCTATTTTTATGTTTTATTTTTAGTTTAAAAACTACATTTTGTAATAGTTAAATAAAAAATTCTCTTTATGTAAGTATATCTGTGTATTTCGTTTTAATATTTATTTTAAGACTTGATATTTAACATAAAATTTGGATCGTTATGTGTACTCTGCTTCATGATTCATAATAATGAATAATAATACGGGGGTAAGCTTTATCATTTATGAAACTGCAATAGAATCCTAAACTTCCCATTATTTGCGATTAGGATCCCCAATTAAGCATTTAAGAACATGCCATAGCGTTATGTTTTGAAAAGGCCGCCGATAAAGTGCTATGTCAGAAATGATGATGTGATACGTCAGAATAGATTTAATCTCTTATGAAACTGCAATAGAATCTCAAACCTTACATCTTAAGTAAATATTTCTCGGAATATGATTCTTATTGAAGCAATTAGAGACAAAAAAAAAATAGCCTATCTTTCGAAAAAGCCGTCGATAAATTGCTCTGTCAGAATAGGCTTAATTGTTCATGAAACTGCCATAGAAGCTCTAAACTTAGATCCTAGGTAATTGTATGTGAATGCTTGATAAAAACACTTAAAGATATTGGGTTTTCTTTTGAAACAGCCGTCGATAAATCATTGCAGAATAGTCTTAATCGTTTATAAAACGAGGATGGAATCTCAAATCTTAGAGATCTCAGGTAAGTATTTATGAATATGATTCTTATTTAAAAAAAGAAAAAACTTTGGGGTATGTATGGCATAAAGTTATCTTTTGAAAAAGCCATCGATAAATTGCTTAAAGATATTGCGTTCTCTTTTAAATATCTGTCGATAATTTTTTTATATCGGAACAGGCTTAATCAAAAATGAAACTGCTGTAGAATCCCTAACCTTACAGCTGAAGTCGGTGCTGTAGATGCTGATTGAAAAACTAATATATGCTGTAATTCAAAAAAAAAAAACTGTTAATCATTTATTGTGCAAACCAATAGCATTCTTGTAGTGGGGTTAAATTTTGAAAAAGGTCTTTTTTTTTTTTCAAAATTTCGTGTAAATTTATTTATTTTATTTTTTTTAGGCGAAAGACAATAGCACTTGCCTAATTTTATGATTGTTTTAATTTCAAAAATCACGTATACAGTCAATTTATCCAGTTACTCCTTGAACATGTGTAATAAAATATTGTCTTTGTACATAGTTGTAGCTACAATGTTTGAAACAAATGAACCGTCATTTTTAAAGTTATATTTCTAAACTATTTCTATACAAGTTAAAGTAATACGCTTAAAAAAGTTTAATTATGCATTGCTATGGCTGTTTCTGTGACCCAACTCTTCAAAGTATTTTTCTTATGAAATTTACAAAAAAAATGCAAATGTATTTTGCACTAAATTTAAATAATAAATGCATACAAAATATCTATTTTACTAAATTAAAAAAATAACAACTGTGTAAAAATCTTTTATGTATGAAATATAAAATTTTTTACTTACATTTAAGCTTCTAGTTTGACATTGTTAAATCAGAAAATTATTATTATTAAACAAATGCCAGTCATTGACTATTAGGTCATTAGGCAAAACATTATAATAATGTATAAAACATCCTTTGAACTAAACTATTAGTTTTGCTTTCTTGTAATAGATTCAGCTTAAGCATTTACTAACTATGATTTAACTATTTTTGAATTCAACTACACAGGTACAAATTTACAAGTCATATTTGAAATACAAGACAAAATTACCGGAATTTAAGTTTACAGTGTCGCACATTTAGTCTTTCAAATTTTAATTCAGCATAAATTGAAAATGCTATTACCAAATGTAATTGTTAAAATGTATCTTGTTTCACGCATTTTCACGTTCGTATTTCGCAGAATAATTTATTCAAGGTGTGCTCTTCAGTTGAATTTTAGAACTCACGTTAACACCTTCCACCAAATCCCCCCCTTGAGTGTATTTCAAAGATTTCCAGACACTAATGAAGATTTAGATTTGTTTAGTTTGACAAACATTCATTCTCTCAATGTTCATTACAATTATTCTCCTTCGCGCCAAAAACAAAAATCCTTTGTTCTGTTGAAATAGTTGGAATTTAGTTTCTAGAAACGTCCTCTTCATCTGATTCGTTTAGTTCTAGAAATTAAGTTTTCCATAATTAATTACAGTGTCTCCAGATGTGTGTTTAAAAATTACAAAATTCAATTTTCCAATAAAACGAACAACCACTTTATTAACAATCGCATATTTGCGTTCTTTTAAATTAACTGGTGACGATGTAGAGAAGGATATCTTTGCACTTATAAAAAACCGTTAGAATATGTTGCGTTTTCGTACCGAATCCTCGAATTTGGTGTTTGTAAAAATTTGATTAAATATTACTTGACGCGATATCAATGATTGTTTAGCTGTAGAATTAATGGATCGATTAAATTATTCTGTAAATACAAATTATCACTCATCTAGAATAATTAGAATGAATACGCTTGTTTATTGTTTGTTTTGATATGTGAGGAATTTAAAGCGTTTCTAAGTGGTAGTATTTAATGCGTTTTATTTTAATAATCAAATATGTAGTTTTATTTGTTAGCTTCATTGTACATTTTTGTGACCGAGTCGGAACAGTTTTACGGATTATAATGTTCATTATTTGTAATACAATGTTTAATGCTGAGTCTTAAAAACATAATAATTAAAATTTGCATCTAAGATTATCCGTATTACATATATTTTTCATGGTGCGTAGTGTTCTTAAAAAGTACTTAAAGGTGCTTATTTTCAACTTTTATTTTTAAAAGCCCTTAAAGGCGCTTTTTTCATTGGTTTTTTTTAAAAAGTGCTTAATTTTCCCTGTTTCAAAATGAGATTTTTTTGTTTATCATGTCGATTTTCACCACGTATTACGCAAGAGCGTGCTTTTCACATTGTTCAACGTTTTCACAATTCATTCAACCACAATTTAATTCCGTGTACCGTCGGTCCATAACGTATGAAAGCGTCAATCATTTTACATGTTTGATGAAGTACTTGTGAGTCCGCATGTGCGTATACTGAGCTGGGTTTGGTGAGATTATTGTACTCTCATGCGTTTTGCAAGATATTCTCTATTTCAGGCTTCATTTTTCACCCTCTGATATCGAATCGAAAAATTTCTCGATCATTTTATAAAGGCTAATATGATCAAGAAAAGATTTCTTTCTCAGAAACCAGTTATTTTATCATGATCATATAAAGTCTTTGAAAATTATTTT
The DNA here is from genome assembly GCA_949128135.1 of Parasteatoda lunata. NCBI lineage: Eukaryota > Metazoa > Arthropoda > Arachnida > Araneae > Theridiidae > Parasteatoda > Parasteatoda lunata. The sequence goes on along the minus strand of OX421970.1, from coordinate 880,451 downwards.
GCATTTTGTTAAAGTATATAGTGCTTAAAAAAAGTTTTTGAGTGCTTAAAAGGTACTTATTTTTTGTTGAAAGATTTGGCTACGCACCCTGTTTTTACTAAAAGAGGTTAAATATGCTGAATAAATAGTTTTCTCCATGCTATTATATTAACATAACTAATAATTTAGTTAGCTTTTGAATTCGCTAGTCACTAAAAAATTTAATTTTTAAAAATTAAAACATATGCATGTTTTGGAAGAAAAAATTAAAGATAAACCTAGATTTAACATAATTAGTATTCCTAGTCTTTTAAAGCCCGGAAATATCTTTTACCTATCCACGTTTAATCAGCGAAAACTAGTTATAAGCAATCTTAGTCTGTTAAAAAACCCAATTTGCGTTAGATATTTTGATAAAGTATTATTTTGTTAGGAAACATATAGCTAACCCTTGTTTGGTATAGTACCTAACGAATCGCGTACGATGTTAGCTTTCACTACACTGATGATTTTTTTTCGGCGTTAATGGTTAATATCGGGCATTGATGTTCTTTTTTAAGATGGAGGAAAACCATACAGTATATACTTGCTCAGTATTCCCTGCACTGAAAAGTTTTTTTTAAAGAAAAGGGCTAATTTCTGAATAATACTAAACATACTAGTTTCGAGTTATAACATAAAAAATTAGCGATCCTTAACTGGAACTCGTAAAGCTTAGGTTTATCTTTAATTCTTCCTTTATCCGTTTCATAGTAAGAAGTTTCAGTCAAGACCGCTTTTAATATGCATCAAAGCCCGTGTCAAAATTGCTAACAAAAACAAAATATACAGATTAAGGTCACAAATTGATATTTAAGAGTTGAAAAGACAAAGATGCAACCGAAATACGATAAATTACAGTAAAGAAAGGTGAGTGTAATAAATATCAAAACAGGTTAAAATGGAGGTCAAATTCTTAAGGTGTTTCTAAGAATCATCTTTCACCTCCTCCCAGTTTCCTCTAACAATCCTTGTCTTTCATTCTATACTTTGACTTGTCAGATTTTGAAAGGTTTTTTTTCCTTCATATAATTATTAATTTGCGGTGTCAATGTGCATATTTTTGAAAAATATTACAACAGTACTTATTAAATGCAAACATCATGGACCACACTGTATATAAAGCTCATATTTAAATTTAAAAAAGTTTTTAAGCAATTTTTTGTCACATTTGTATATTCTGAAGTTTTGGTTTTTAAAGTTGTTAAATATGTCAGCGTATTATTCTGCAAAAATTTTCAATTTCATCAAAATAAAATTTAAATTTTATGAAGGAAACACGTTTGAAATCCTTACAGTCAATTTATTTTTCATTGCCCATTTTTTTTTAAATTCAAATAAAATTCAAACAAATTTTTGCGTAAGTTAATTTCGTATAGGAATATTTTCAATTAGGGTTGGTTGTCAATTTATAAATACTGTACCTGATGCTCCTCTTATTTCTTTGCTATTATAGTACCGTAAATTTATATTCCGTTAGAATAGAATAGTTAATAAAAATTCTATATAGTGTTACGAATGTTCAAATGATATTCATAGGAATTTGTTTTCCAGGTAGAGTTTTGAATGTTAACATTCAACGAAACCAATAGGTAATTAATAATTTATTTTATTATACTATGATATTATTTTTTTTATTAATTAATACATTTTTGTCAGTTGTTAGAGCATTTGTGATAATTTTAAATACAAAAATTTTAAAAAATTCCCAAACAATTTACGAATATTTATAATCAGCTTACAATATGATATATATATATATATATATATATATATATATATATATATATATATATATATATATATATATATATATATATATATATATATATATATATATATATATATATATATATATATATATATATATATATATATATATATATATATACAGCAAAATAAATAAATACAAAAAAACCAGAAAAAAATTAGGAAAAACAATAAGTATCATTTATTGCGCATAAGCTGCAAGTAAATAGAACTCATAAGATAAGTTCAAAAAAAAAGATAAAACAAAGGGTAAATAACAAAAAATGAAAAAGGGAGGGGGGAGATAATAATAATAACAAACAACTGGGGAAAGAAAAAGAATTTATCTAAAAAAAAAAAAAAAAAAAAAAGGATAAAATATTTTTTTTTTTTTTTAAACCGGAAAATAAAAGATATAATCTTTTCATCAGCCCACACGATTATATTCGAAAAAGAGTGCTTTCTAATATTGTATCAATATAGACAAAGCAAAATATATAAATACAATAGTGTGAGGAGCACTCAAAAATTTTTTTACAAAAATTACGACAAATAAAATTAAACACAATAAGTAAAAATAACACGTAAAAACAGAAAAAAAAATATAAAGGAAGAGCAGAATAAAACGAAATCTATAAAGCGAGCAGTGAAATATAATGAACTTACATGAACGGGAAATTTTTCAAGAATGATTTAAAATTTTTACGTAACAAGATTGCCAGATTGCAAAATATGAAAACTATGAAAACAAAAGCGCAAATTGAGTGTAACTAGAAGAGTTTAAAGTGCGTTCTTGCTGCATTACTGAAGTGCGTTTGATTTGTTAGTTAACAAAGATGAGCCAGAAAACGGATGTGCGCGAGGTAATATTATACTGGATAATTTAAAGAAGTTGACTATAAATAATTTTAAAAAATAAATATTTATTTAAGAAAAAAATATAAAATAGAAAATAGAAAGAAACATGAATTGCCAGTTTTGCACATAATTTTTGCCACGGATTTGCCCGAAATGGAATTGCACATGGAAAAAATGTAAAATTCAACAAAGAAATTTATTAGTAAATAATTTTACCCACGGATTTGCCCGAAATGGATTTGCTCATGAAAAAATTATATAAATTAACAAAGAAAAAATAAAAAAAGAAAAACAACTTCTTTTAGTAAATAATTTTAGCCACGGATTTGCCCGAAATGGATTTGCACATGGAAAAATTGTATAAATTAATAAAGAAATTTTTTAAGTAAATAATTTTAGCCACGGATTTGCCCGAAATGGATTTGCACATGGAAAAATATTATAAATTAACAAAGGAATTTTTTAGTAAAGGAATTTTTTACTAAATAATTTCGACCAAAGATTTGCCCGAAATGGATTTGCACAAGGAAAAATTATACAAATTAAGGAAGAAATTATTAGTACAAAAAATGTTTTTTTTTCGGGGGGGGGGGGGCACGGATTTACCCGAAATGGATTTGCACATGGGAAAATTGTATAAATTAACAAAGAAAATTTTTAGTAAATATATTTACAAAATATGCGATTAACTCAATGATTTTATATTGAATTTTATTACATTAGTCGGGTATCTGTTGTTTTTTATCAAATTTTGAAAGAGCTTATCGATTAGTTTTTTGGATAAATAAATATTACTACATATTCTTTTAATTCTATTAATTTCATTAAAAGTAGTATTTAAATAGATGCTCCTAGAAATATTAGAATTCCAAGTAATTAGTTTATTTATATTAAAATTAAAATCATTTCTTTTATCGTATAAATCAACAAAGCAGATATTTTCTTCTTTTATAATACCCAAATCCAAAAAATTGAAATTGATATTATCATCATGATTACGAAGCAAGATTAATTCCTTTGTTAATTTATAATATTTTTCCACGTGCAAATCCATTTCGGGCAAATCCGTGGCTAAAATTTTTTACTAAAAATTTCTTTATTAATTTATACAATTTTTCCATGCGCAAATCCATTTCGGGCAAATCTGTGGCTAAAATTATTTACTAAAATAAGTTGATTTTATTTTTTTATTTTTTCTTTGTTAGTTTATATAATTTTTCCATGTGCAAATCCATTTCGGACAAATCCGTGGGTAAAATCATTTTCTAATAAATTTCTTTGTTGAATTATACAATTTTTCCGTGTGCAAATCCATTTCGGGCAAATCCGTGGCTAAAATTATTTACTAAAAAGATTTCTTTGTCAATTTATATAATTTTTCCATGTGCAAATCCATTTCGGGCAAATCCGTGGCTAAAATTATGTGCAAAACTGGCAATTCATGTTTCTTTCTCTTTTCTATTTTATATTTTTTTCTTAAATAAATATTTATTTTTAAAAATTATTTATAGTCAACTTCTTTAAATTATCCAGTATAATATTACCTCGCGCACATCCGTTTTCTGGCCCATCTTTGGTAACTAACAAATCAAACGCACTTCAGTAATGCAGCAAGAACGCACTTTAAACTCCTCTAGTTACACTCAATTTGCGGTTTTGTTTTCATAGTTTTCATATTTTGCGATCTGGCAATCTTGTTACGTAAACATTTTAAATCATTCTTGAAAAATTTCGCGTTAATGTAAGTTTATTATATTTCACTGCTCGCTTTATAGATTTTGTTTTATTCTGCTCTTCCTTTATATTTTATTTTCTGTTTTTACGTGTTATTTTTACTTATTGTGTTTAATTTTATTTGTCGTAATTTTTGTAAAAAATATTTTGAGTGCTCCTCACACTATTGTATTGATATATTTTGCTTTGGCTATATTGATACAATATTAGAAAGCACTCTTTTTCGGATATAATCGTGTGGGCTAAAGAAAAGATTATATCTTTTATTTTCCGGTTTTTTTAAAAAAAAAAAAAAAAACAACACTTTATCCTTTTTTTTTTAGATTAATCCTTTTTCTTTCCCCAGTTGTTTGTTATTATTATTATCCCCCCCTTTTTTTTCCATTTGTCTGTAATTTACCTTTGTTTTATCTTCTTTTTGAACTTAGAGAGACAGAGAGAGAGAGACCGAGAGACAGAGCACAGGCAAAAAGGATAAATTGAAGGAAAAAAAATTAAAATAAAATATTTTTAAAAAATATTTAAAAGATGGTTTTATTATTAAAGATTTTTATTAGATCTCTGCATATCTCTACATTAAATGGTGTTTTTAAGATCATCTTTAAACATCCCATTCTTTCAAAAATAGGACTCTTTTAAAATAAAACCCTAAGTACATAAGGGATAAATTCACTTAAGATGTTTAATTTTGTTTGTTTGCTGTGGCGTATTTTTACATACTCTTAAAATCTAGTACACCAGCAAGACTTATTATTTTATTACTGAAAAGTTTATGACCACAATCTAATGTGTAAAATGGGATTGTATTTCTTTGTAAGGTGGAGTGGAGGGAGCTCTAATTAAATTTCTGCGTACCTTTCGAACGAAGATGGTTATGAAAACAAGATTTAAACTGCGGTTTACTTTAATTTCCTAAATGGTGCACAAAATGCTGTACGGTACCAAATATTCGTTTTCTCAGTAATTTATTCGTGAAATATTTTATAAAAATAATTTTAAATTGCCTTGTTTTTTTAGTTAAAATTTTATGTAAAACAATGTACATTTTTTAACGTATAACAGTACAAAGTAAAAAAAAATTCTGATAAAATTACCGCACTGAATGGTAATAACATTTCTGGAGAGAAAAGTCATAATTCTGGTTAATAAAACTAAAAAATACGGTATTTAAACCATTCATTTAGTAATTTGTTTAATTGGTAACGGTTTACGGAAAATTCTGGTTTTTAAATTTATAGTTCTTATTATCATATATTAGTAAAAAACACAAAACTGAAAAGTAATTTTAACTGTATAACTGGTTTTTATTTCTTGCTGTATGGTATCATAAGAAAATTACCAAATTTTACCACAATTACCAAATTGTATCACATGTATAATATCATATCTTATTGTTCATTTTACTAAAATTATTTCCAAAGGGCTTGAGCAAAAATGACCGATTTGATCTTTTTGGTATTCTCATAGAGTCAGAAACACGGTAAATTGTACCATATTCTGGTAGTTTTAACCATAGTATTTTAGTTATTTTTCTCATTGTACTATAGTATAAGCTCAACTTTAATTTGAATTTATATAATCTTATAATTTAAATATGACTTATATAAATTGGTCTAATTTATGTACTTCGCATAATAATTTTACATGACATTATTCTCTTTTTTTATTCGAAAAAGAATAATACACCGCAAAATTAGTCATTATAAACAAAATTTGTTCAGTTAGTCAGATTATTATAAAGTATTAATCTAAAAGAATCTCATTCATTGAGTCTTAAATTTTATATTCTACATTGTTAAAGAAATAATATCTCTGGCGTTTTCAGAGCCAAAGAAAACTTAAATCTAATGTCTAGAAATTAATTTATATAATCTTACTTATTTTATTTTTGTAAAATTGCTGAGTATCGTGTGAAAAGTTTTCTGTTTTTTTTTTTTTTTTTTTTTTTACAGACCGTGCTCTTTTTATATTCTCTGTAATTTCACATAAGATTCCTGTTCTATAATTACCACTATATTCTCCAATGAAGTCATAGAAAAGTTAAGGTATTTAATAATAAATTACTTTTGTTTAGTATTTAAAATATTTATATATGAAAAAGTATATTTGTTAGTTTAAATTATTTCCTGATTTCAATCTATATATTGGATTGCAAAATTAATTTAAACAGTAAGCACACTTAGTGACTTACTCACTTAGCAAAATAAACAATAAAATCCTTTGGCGATGCATCATTAATGTTTTGTAAGCTCACTTGGAGAGATACTCATTTAGAACAAAAATCAATAAAGTACTTTGACGATACATTATTGGTGTTTTGTAAGAGGCCGGGATAGCCAGGTTGGTAGGGCACTGGACCCATGTCCAAGAGTTCGTGAGTTCGATCCACGCCGGCCGAAGACTCCCCGTGTAGTAAATGGTGACTGATGCATGTTAAATCTGTCGAGTCGCAAAATCTTCCATGTTTCCATAACAATTCAATACCTCTGGGGGTACTTATCCAGGAGTTACATTGTTTTCTGAATTGTCCAAAATTACAAGGCTACGGAGTAGAACATTAGTAGTCGTAAACCCAGAATTGGGTCGGCTGTTCTACGACGGATAAAATAAAATAAAAAATAATGTTTTGTAAGCTCACTTGAAGAGTTACTCATTTGGCTCAATGAACAACAATAAATTACTTTGGCGATACATTATTAATGTTTTATAAGCTCACTTGGTGAGTTACTCATTTGGAACAACAAACAATAAAATACTTTGGTGTTACATTATTAATGTTTTGTAAGCTCACTTGGAGAGTTACTCATTTGGAACAACAAACAATAAAATACTTGGGCGATAAATTATTAATGCTTTGTAAGCTCACTTGGAGAGTTACTCATTTGGAACAACAAACAATAAAATACTTTGGCGGTACATTATTGTGACGAAACTAACTACTTTCAAATTGACAAACGAATTGTTACCCTTTGAAACATTTATTAGGACGTAACACTAACATATACATATTAACACAGACACTCAAGACATAATGCGTTTTCACTCATTCCAATTACATAGGGGGCGCTGCTCGAGCGCTTCTGGATACGAATATTCTCAACACACCCCACCTGTACTCTGTTAAGAGTACATTTACTACAAACTATTAAATGCAAATTCAAATTAAATTATATTAAATCATATGCAAATGGAAAATTGGCAATGATACATGTAACTTCTTAATCTGCTAGAATGGTCGTCATTTCTTCAAAGCTAAGAAAAGATTTACCAAGAATTATTCTTAAAGGTTCTTTAATACTTTTCGTGAGCCTTTCATAAAATCCTCCCCACCAAGGAGCATGAGGGGGGATAAACTGCCATGTTAAATCATGCAAAGCCGCAACATTTTTTAACTCTGTATCATTCAAAATTTTAGAAAAACCTTTCAAAATGTTTTCTGCATTTCTAAAACTCTTAGCGTTATCCGAAATGATGACCTTACAATTTCCTCATCTTGCCACAAATCGTCTTAAAGACAAAAAAAAGTTTTTTGTTGTCATATCAGTTACCAATTCAATATGAACAGCCCTTGTAACAGCACATGTAAACAATGTTACATAAGATTTTTGATTAATATCTTTACCAGAACGAACTGTGACTGGACCAGTAAAATCAATTCCAGTAACAGTAAAAGGAGGGTTTTCAAGAGCTCTAGTCTTTAGAAAAATTGTGCAGTAATTTGTTCTGCAGGTTTCAAAGAGTACCTTTTACAAATGAGACAAGTTTTTAAAACTCTTTTAACTATTTGTCTACCCTTCGGAATCCAAAATGCACTGCGAATTTTTGCGAGGGTAGCCGACACATCACCGTGACAAACCCTTTTATGTTCTCTAGATATTAGTAATTCAGTAAATTTTGACTTTTTAGGTAAAAGAATTGGATGAATCTCACTATCCGAAATTTCACTTTCTTCTAACCATCCCCTTTCCCGCAAAACATTATTTTTTATCTAAAAATGGGGCAAAATAATAAAGAGACGATTTTTTAGATACCTGTTAACCATTTTTGATGCATTCCAATTCAGAAGAGTAGACAAGACTTTGCTCATACCTTATCCAGTCCATCTCACCTTCTGAGAGCTCAGTTGCAGTGTAAGATCCCAACTCAACTGGTAATTTTTTGAGCTTGTTGACGAATCTTTTAACCAGTACTATTATTTTTAACACTCTATCTAAGTAACTATATTTATTTAAATCTAACACAAAAACAACAAACAATAAAATACTTTGGCGATACATATGTAATGCTTTGAAAGCTCACTTGGAGATTTACTCATTTGGAACAAAAAACAATAAAATACTTTGGTGATACATTATTAATGTTTAGTAAGCTCACTTGGACAGTTACTCATTTGGAACAACAAACAATAAAATACTTTGGCGATACATTATTAATGTTTTGTAAGCTCACTTGGAGAGATATTCATTTGGCATGATAAACAATGAAATATTTTAGCGATACATTATTAATGCTTTGTAAGCTCACTTAGACAAATGATCATTTGGCACAGTCAACAATAAAATATTTTGGCAATACATTAATAGCGTTTTGTAAGCTCATTTGTAGCGATACTCATTTGGCACAATACACAATAAAATACTGATAAAATTAGCTGACGATTTTTAAATTATGTTGCTTTCGTTGCGTATATCAAATTAAAGCCTTTTATTTTAATCTCAAAATTAAGTAAATCACGCTTGTATTTTGTTTTTACTGTTCAATAATTTTTTAACTAAATAAACAATTTAATAGATTTTTATCTAAGCCATTTAATTAATGCTATAACTCCTGATAAAATTTGTAAAAAAAACATAGGTGGATTTTCAAAAAATTTATAATAAAAATAAGTAATTTAAAAAAAGCATACTTCAAAAGTCAACAAGTAAAACAAAATAGAAACATCTTTCATTTCGTAAAAATTATTTTTTTCTTTTCATATTAGTTTTATTTTTTATCGAATAAACGTTTTTAATATTATAAAATACATCACAAAAATTAACGTTTGTGGATATGTTCTTAAACGTATAATTTAAAAACTCTAATGATTCCAAATTCTCATTAGCTTGCATCTATGCACTCTATCATGTCTAACTATGCATAAAAATAATTTTTTTTGTGAAAAAAATATTTTTTTTAATGAATAAAAAGTAAAAATTTGACTACTCTTATAGAATATTGTGATTATTACTCAAAAAAGTGCTTTTTTTCACTTTATAAGTTTCTTTATCTGTCTCGAAAGATAAGCCTAAAATTTTATTTTATTTCACGGAACTAGATGGAAAGCTATAAATTAAAATAATAATAATTAAAATTTTAAAATTAGGTAAAAATCTTAATAATTATGATTGGTCTGTTAAATAGGTTGAGGGAAGAAGTCTTTCCCACTAGTTAGAAGGATAAATGCTAAAATCCTAATTAATAGATTAAAAGACATGATGTGAATACTAAAGTGTGAGAAAGAGCATATCATTTTAAATAATAAATTAAGAAAAAGATTTAGAGAAAGGAATTACATAAAAAGATTAGTTGAAGCTTTTCATGTTTTATATATATATATATATATATATATATATATATATATATATATATATATATATAAATATAAAAGGTAGGTAAATTACAGACAAATGAAAAATGGGGGGGGGAATAATAATAATAACAAACAACTGGGGAAAGAAAAAGAATTAATCTAGAAAAAAAAAAAAAAAAGATAAAGTTTTTTTAAAAAACCGGAAAATAAAAGATATAATCTTTTACTCAGCCCACACGATTATATCCAAAAAAGAGTGCTTTCTAATATTGTATCAATATAGCCAAAGCAAAATATATCAGTGCAAAAGTGTGAGGAGCACTCAAAAAAACTTTTACAAAAATTACGACAAAAAAAATTAAACACAATAAGTAAAAATAACACGTAAAAACAGAAAATAAAATATAAAGGAAGAGCAGAATAAAACAAAATCTATAAAGCGAGCAGTGAAATATAATGAACTTACATGAACGGGAAATTTTTCAAGAATGATTTAAAATTTTTACGTAACAAGATTGCCAGATTGCAAAATATGAAAACTATGAAAACAAAAGCGCAAATTGAGTGTAGCTAGAGGAGTTTAAAGTGCGTTCTTGCTGCATTACTGAAGTCCGTTTGATTTGTTAGTTACCAAGAATGGGTCAGAAATCGGATGTGCGTGAGGTAATATTATACTGGATAATTTAAAGAAGTAGACTATAAATAATTTTAGAAAATAAATATTTATTTAAGAAAAAAAAATAGAAAAGAGAAAGAAACATGAATTGCCAGTTTTGCACATAATTTTAGCCACGGATTTGTCCGAAATGGATTTGCACATGGAAAAATTTTATAAATTAATAAACAAAATTTTTAGTAAATAATTTTAGCCACAGATTTGCACGAAATGGATTTGCACATGGAAAAATATTATAAATTAACAAAGTAATTTTTTAGTAAAGGAATTGTTTAGTAAAGGAATTTTTTAGTAAATAATTTTGACCAAGGATTTGCCCGAAATGGATTTGCACATGGAAAAATTATATAAATTAACAAAGAAAAAAGAAAAAAAGAAAAACAACTTATTTTAGTAAATAATTTTAGCTACGGATTTGCCCGAAATGGATTTGCACATGGAAAAATTTTATAAATTAATAAACAAAATTTTTAGTAAATAATTTTAGCCACGGATTTGCCCGAAATGGATTTGCACATGGAAAAATATTATAAATTAACAAAGTAATTTTTTAGTAAAGGAATTGTTTAGTAAAGGAATTTTTTAGTAAATAATTTTGACCAAGGATTTGCCCGAAATGGATTTGCACAAGGTAAAATTTTACAAATTAAGGAAGAAATTATTAGTAAAAATTTTTTTTTTTTTTTGGAAACGGATTTACCCGAAATGGATTTGCACATGGAAAAATGTATAAATTAACAAACAAAATTTTTAGTAAATATATTTACAAAATATGCGATTAACTCAATGATTTTATATAGAATTTTATTACTTTAGTTGGATATCAATTGTTTTTTATCAAATTTTGAAAGAGTTTATCGATTTGTTTTTTGGATAAATAAATATTACTACATATTCTTTTAATTCTATTAATTTCATTAAAAGTAGTATTTAAATAGATGCTCCTAGAAACATTAGAATTCCAAGTAATTAGTTTATTTATATTAAAATTAAAATTATTTCTTTTATCGTATAAATCAACAAAGCTGATATTTTCTTCTTTTATAATACCCAAATCCAAAAAATCGAAATTAATATTATCATCATGATTACGAAGCAAGATTAATTCCTCGGGGTAAATATCATTTTATAAAATAGTATAGTCTTGAAAATTAAAGATAATTAAGTCATCAATATATCTAAAAACAAATTTAATACTAAGAGTGTAATTTTTTTCATAATAATGCAAAAATAAGTTAGCTAAGAGAGATGAATAATTAGAACCTTGTGGTATTCCATCAATTTGAAGAAAAATATCCCTTCCATTGTAAAGATAATAAACTTATCTTATGAGTTCTACTTACTTGCAGCTTATGCGCAATAAATGATACTTATTGTTTTTCCTAATTTTTTTGTACTTATTTATTTTGCTATACATTATTTTGCTATATATATATATATATATATATATATATATATATATATATATATATATATATATATATATATATATTAATATATATATATAAGAATTTAGACCTAACATATTGAACTATCTCTTTTTGTAAAATGTAATCTTGTTTGTCGTTGGCATCGTAGTGATGCCTCTTTTTTCCGTAAGCTTCAAACTTTTATTTTTTCATCTTCAAATCCTCAGAGATAAATGAAAAACTTTATTTCAGATTTTTATTGAGACAAAGGGAAAACATTTTCTTCAATTGGTCCGCTATTGTGAAGTAAACAAAACAAAACAAAACAAAAAAAAAATTTCCCGTGCCAAATCACATGCTATGCTCAACTGTAAATCGGAATTTGCAAAGATATTTTTCTCACATGTCGCAAGCGATTCTGATCTCAACTATAAAACTTCTATTTCGATAATACCAATGAATTCTATCCGAGAAAATGTTCTGCCATTTGCAATCGTAAATTTATTTCATTTTTTCAGTTATTTCAGCTTTTAGCTTGAAGAAAAAAAAATACTTTCAGTTCAATTTGAACTAGAAACTTGTCCTGATGGTTTTGTGCAACAGTGGTTGAACTGATTCTACTCCACATCTCCAGTTTCAACTCCCATTTCTTCGTGCATTTGTGAAACAAGAGTTGGTAATAAAATTTGATAGCTCGAAATTGTATTCCATGCAAAATGTTTGCTTTGTAATTTATTGCAATTGCGATTTCTTGATAAAATTAGCTATTTTAGAATTTTGTTGGTTGGATTTGTGCTCTGTTGTAGTAGAAAAATCGTTTCCTAAGACAATGATTTTTTGGGAAGCATCCAGGAACATGAAGAATCCATAATTCGCCGAGTATGTTTCATTTGCAATTAAATGACTAACTTGCGGTTCTCAAAATTTCGATGCTGTTTTTTAAAAGCAGTATATCTTTAGTTGTTTTGTTTTTTGCATCTTTTCTTTTACCAACTTTCGAAGACAAACAATTATTCTAAGTCTCCAAGAAAATTGAAAATTAGCATTACATTTTTTTTACACTTAAAAATACTTAATATTATATTTTTTAAAAACTTCTTCGATATAGCAGTAATTTAATTGCGTAACTCATTTTGTTCATACATTTATGTTTTCATTTCTCAAAAACATCACCAGTCACCGTTTTACTATACGGGGAATCTTTGACCTTCTGGATTCGAACTCCCATTCTCACAAGCGGGATTCCAGCTTCCTGCCAACCAGGCTATCTCAACCCCAGAAAAGTCTGAATAGTTTTTATATTACGCATAACTGGAGCTCAAAAACACATTAAATCCATATTATTAAAACAAACCAATATTATCTTTACAAACTAAAAACATAATCATCAAATAAATAAATAATTACCTTTAAAGTTATACAAAATAAATATTATACCTACTGAAAAAGAAGAAGAAACCCTTGCAATTTATTTCAAACATACCGAAGTAAGTATAAAGAAAAGGAGAAAAAAACCATTTTATGTATTTTATGGCTCGCTGAGCTTTTTGGAAACACAGCCAATAGTTCTTTTTTTTTTTTTTTTTTTTTTTTTTTTTTTTTTTTTACATCCTTTTCTGATTTTACATAAACATTTCTCCATTTTAAATAAATGCATTTTTCAAAAAATCGTCATTTTAATGATTGCGCCACTTCTATTAGTATTTATTCAAGTGTATCTAACATTTCAGTTTAAAGATTTTTATTGCTTTTAAGTGATTCTCTTGCTCTGCGATTGAAAGCACATTGTTAGAGATTCGCATAAAAATATTTCGCCATCAATTGTGTATTATTTATTTCAGATTTTTTACATGCTTAATGATGTCTCTATTTCTGAGAAATATCTCAAAAATTGAACATCGTTTATATGTTTAAGGCGGTTAAACTGACAAAATTATTAAAAATCCATACTATTAAAACAAACCAATATTATCTTTACAAACTAAAAACATAATCATCAAATAAATAAATAATTACCTTTAAAGTTATACAAAATAAATATTATACCTACTGAAAAAGAAGAAGAAACCCTTGCAATTTATTTCAAACATACCGAAGTAAGTATAAAGAAAAGGAGAAAAAAAACATTTTATGTATTTTATGGCTCGCTGAGCTTTTTGGAAACACAACCAATAGTTCTTTTTTTTTTTTATTATTATTTTTTTTTTTTTTACATCCTCTTCTGATTTTACATAAACATTTCTCCATTTTAAATAAATGCATTTTTCAAAAAATCGTCATTTTAACGATTGCGCCACTTCTATTAGTATTTATTCAAGTGTATCTAACATTTCAGTTTAAAGATTTTTATTGCTTTTAAGTGATTCTCTTGCTCTGCGATTGAAAGCACATTGTTAGAGATTCGCATAAAAATATTTCGCCATCAATTGTGTATTATTTATTTCAGATTTTTTACATGCTTAATGATGTCTCTATTTCTGAGAAATATCTCAAAAATTGAACATCGTTTATATGTTTAAGGCGGTTAAACTGACAAAATTATTAAAAATCCATACTATTAAAACAAACCAATATTATCTTTACAAACTAAAAACATAATCATCAAATAAATAAATAATTACCTTTAAAGTTATACAAAATAAATATTATACCTACTGAAAAAGAAGAAGAAACCCTTGCAATTTATTTCAAACATACCGAAGTAAGTATAAAGAAAAGGAGAAAAAAACCATTTTATGTATTTTATGGCTCGCTGAGCTTTTTGGAAACACAGCCAATAGTTCTTTTTTTTTTTTTTTTATTATTTTTTTTTTTTTACATCCTCTTCTGATTTTACATAAACATTTCTCCATTTTAAATAAATGCATTTTTCAAAAAATCGTCATTTTAACGATTGCGCCACTTCTATTAGTATTTATTCAAGTGTATCTAACATTTCAGTTTAAAGATTTTTATTGCTTTTAAGTGATTCTCTTGCTCTGCGATTGAAAGCACATTGTTAGAGATTCGCATAAAAATATTTCGCCATCAATTGTGTATTATTTATTTCAGATTTTTTACATGCTTAATGATGTCTCTATTTCTGAGAAATATCTCAAAAATTGAACATCGTTTATATGTTTAAGGCGGTTAAACTGACAAAATTATGGGTATTTTTGCATACTTATGCTTTTATGAATGCTGAAGTGCTTTTCTTAAAATATGTGCTCTCCTTATAAATATGTCGTCTGAGAATTTAGCGATGATACATATTTTTCAAAAATAATTCATATTTATTTTTGAATTTTATTGATATTTCTTTTAAGATTGATACCTTTAAAATTGTAACTATTATATATTTCGTATTTTCTGCTTAGCTGTATTTCTTAAAATACTATTTCAATATGTCTTATTCTTAACATCATGAGGAACCAAGCGTTCAAAATAACAAAAGTTCACAAAATGTTCAATTTTTATAAATTTTAATTTTGAAAATTTACAAAAAATAGCGTTTGATTGTTTAAATTGGATCGTTACATTTGCGCTGTTTTTTAGACATTTTTTATTTGATATACAACAAAACACTAGATTACTTATACAGTAGAAACTTACTTAAACACTAGATTATATTAATTCTTTCACGCGATAATACAACTTACTCTAGTTCTATCATTTGTAAAGAATGTTTTTAAATAATCCTAAAGTTTATTTCTCTAATTTTTATTTGTAAACATCTAAGAATTATTATAAAAATGAAGGAAAATTATTACATTGGCCCATTAGCAACATGAATCTTCAAATTGATTCTTTTTTTTTTCTTTTTTCTACAAATAAGCAAATGTTTTAAGTATTTATCGAAACTAATTCCTGTCATTTGACAGAATTATAAATGTACTCAACGAGGTTGTGCGGTATAAGGTACCGGCACTTTGGGTACAACATCCGCAATATCCATTTTTCCGTAAAATATTACACCGTAATTCTTACATTAATGTTTATTTAATTAGAATGATTCAATGATTTCACGGAAAGTATTACTGTAAAAATGATGGTATGTCAAATGTTTTGTCCCGTAACTTGTCCTTCCGTAAATGGATTTTAATTCCGGTAAAAAGTACCGGCACCCTAAGTGCCGATAATTTTTATCGGATTTTTTTACAGTGCAGTATACTTCACAAATTCAAGAGTCTTTAAGTGATTAAATTCAAAAGATAAATTTATTTATATTTATTGGATCAAATCAATTTATTTGATTAACTTAATTCTAGTTGTTGAACTATACATAAAACTAGGAGGCTTAGCCCCCTGCTCGCTGGCGCTCGCCAACCCCCGGAACTGCTTTCGCAGTTCATTTCGGATTGCTTCGCAATCCAGTGCTCGCTTTGCTCGCTCATTGGATACATTCTTAACGTCTAGCTTTTGTATACTTTTTTCAATACTGAAGTTCCGAAAACTTTTCACTGAAGAAAATTCTGAACCTGTACATTTCAATATTAATTTGAAATTGCAAACAGTTAACATATTTTTCTTAATCGCACTATTCTAAATTTCAGTTGTTGAGAAAAGTAACTGTTGTAAGTTTTGTTTTAAAGTCTTTCCCACCAGAGTGTTAAAGTCATGTGTTGTAAAACAATATGAAATAGTAGTCTGAATATTTGAGAGAGAGAGAGAGAGAGAGAGAGAGAATTTCTTTAAAAACACAATTGTTAATTTGGGCATTTGGCGATACAACACTTATAGAATTGAAGGATTTGTTACGTCAAACGCTCAGGTATCTTAATTTTGATCCAGTTGCGCTTCTATGACATTCTGATTTAAGTTGCTAAGTTAACTTTCAAAAAATTCTATGGCTGGCAACAGCATTTTTATTTTTATGTTGTTTATTTTTATTTCTTTTAGAATTCGTTCTTTTTTTAGCGAAATGTTTTTTAACCTAACAGAATACTTGGATTCTTTGCCGACTGTTTTCTCTATAAATGAAGAAAATAAATTTAAGTGTTGTGAAAAGAATCTTATTTAGTTGTACAAAGTACTTCAGCCAAAATTTGGGAGCCACGTAAGAGAATTATATATATTAGATAGATCAGAAACACATCATTAAAAGGCGGAATGCTTTGGTGTTTTCAAAACGTAAACAAAACAATGCAAACGTTGCCACCGGCGGAAAAGAAATACAGCCAAAATTTGGGAGCCACGTGAGAGAATTATATACATTAGATTGTTTCGCTTTAAAATTTGTTTTAGTAACCCTTTTTATTTAATCAACCCTTTTTATTTAATCAATATTATTTTGTTTTCCTATCAGATATCTAAGTTCAGTCATAACAAACAAATTAAATTTAAACATATTAGAGATGAAAATGAATTTTTGCTTGCCTGTTTGTGCACGGAGAAAGAAATTCTGGTGAAATTACCTTACTGTATAGTAATAACATTTCTGGTAAAAAAAAATGCTCAATAAATTCAAAATATACAATATACAGTATTAAATAAACCGTTCCATTCATATTGTAACGGTTTACGAGATATTCTGGTTATCAAAATTAGAGTTCTTATAACCTCATATTTAGTAAAAAGTACTTGACTGGAAAGTAGGCTTAACAGAATGAATATCTTCGATAAATAACTCTAAGGTATCACAATAATCTACCTAATCTAACTTCATTTTCCAAATTTTTTCATATTTTCCATAATTTATTGTTAATTTTACCAAAGTGATTTTGTAAAAATTTCTTAGTTTTTTGATGCTTCTGCATAGCCAGAAACACGGTAAATGTTGCCATATTTCTCTAGTTTTGACCATACTTTTTTCTTACTGTGTAAACTAGAATTGCAAATGGAATAAAATTCTATTTATTTATAAAATTTCCAAACCTGGTACATTTCTTATTGATTCGTTGATGCAATCTGTGCAATTTTGAACCCTTAATATTGTAAGCTTTGCCTATAATGCAATGCAAGTTTTCTGAAACCTTCCTGAGGTGTAAAATTATGTTTCCTCTCAGATAAATTTTTGTATCGAGTAATTAAGTTTAAGTAATACGCTATTATCACATAAATTACAAACCTGCTGTATTTTTCGTTAGTCCCCTCATACAATCTCAGAGGGATCTGTTCAACATTGAAACATAATATCATATAATCAAGTATAAGATATAAGATAATATGGTTAAATTTAGCATCATATTAAGATATAGTATAAAATGTGAACGATATTTTAGTTACATTTAGCATTATATTAGGATTGCAAAACATTTGAACAATAGTCTGTTTAAATTTAATATCATATTAAGATTGTATAAAATTTGTTTTATATATATATATATATATATAGCAAAATAAATAAATACAAAGAAAAACAGAAAAAAATTAGGAAAAACAATAAGTATCATTTATTGCGCATAAGCTGCAAGTAAATAGAACTCATAAGATAAGTTTAAAATTAAGATAAAACAAAGGCAAATTACAGACAAATGAAAAAAGGAGGGGGGAAATAATAAAAATGACAAACAACTGGGGAAAGAAAAAGAATTAATTAATTAAAAAAAAAAACAAAGGATAAAGTTTTTTTAAAAAACCGGAAAATAAAAGATATAATCTTTTCA
Source organism: Parasteatoda lunata (assembly GCA_949128135.1). Classification (NCBI taxonomy): domain Eukaryota; kingdom Metazoa; phylum Arthropoda; class Arachnida; order Araneae; family Theridiidae; genus Parasteatoda; species Parasteatoda lunata. The sequence continues at coordinate 861,854 of OX421970.1, read as the reverse complement.
TCAGCCCAAACGATTATATCCGAAAAAGATTGCTTTCTAATAATGTATCAATATAGCCAAAGCAAAATATATCAATACAATAGTGTGAGGAGCACTCAAAAAAATTTTTTACAAAAATTACGACAAAAAAAATTAAACACAATAAGTAAAAATAACACGTAAAAACACAAAATAAAATATAAAGGAAGAGCAGAATAAAACAAAATCTATAAAGCGAGCAGTGAAATAAAGCGAACTTACATGAACTGGAAATTTTTCAAGAATGATTTAAAATGTTTACGTAACAAGATTGCCAGATTGCAAAATGTGTACTATGAAAACAAAAGCGCAAATTGAGTGTAACTAGAGGAGTTTAAAGTATGTTCTTGCTGCATTACTGAAGTCCGTTTGATTTGTTAGCTACCAAGGATGGGTCAGAAAACGGATGTGCGCGAGGTAATATTATAATGGATAATTTAAAGAAGTTGACTATAAATAATTTTAGAAAATAAATATTTATTTAAGAAAAAAATATAAAATAGAAAAGAGAAAGAAACATGAATTGCCAGTTTTGCACATAATTTTAGCCACGGATTTGCCCGAAATGGATTTGCACATGGAAAAATTATATAAATTGACAAAGAAATCTTTTTAGTAAATTATTTTAGCCACGGATTTGCCCGAAATGGATTTGCACATGGAAAAATTTTATAATTTAACAAAAAAATTTATTAGTAAATAATTTTACCCACGGATTTGCCCGAAATGGATTTGCACATGGAAAAATTATATAAATTAACAAATAAAAAATAAAAAAAGAAAAACAACTTATTTTAGTAAATAATTTTAGCCACGGATTTGCCCGAAATGGATTTGCACATGTAAAAATTGTATAAATTAATAAAGAAATTTTTTAGTAAATAATTTTAGCCACGGATTTGCCCGAAATGGATTTGCACATGGAAAAATATTATAAATTAACAAAGGAATTTTTTAGTAAAGGAATATTTTTAATAAATAATTTTGACCAAGGATTTGCCCGAAATGGATTTGCACAAGGAAAAATTATAAAAATTAAGGAAGAAATATTAGTTAAAAATATTTTTGGCCACGGATTTACCCGAAATGGATTTGCACATGGGAAAATTGTATAAATAAAGAAAATTTTTAGTAAATATATTCACAAAATATGCGATTAACTCAATGATTTTATGTAGAATTTTATTACTTTAGTTGGGTATCTATTGTTCTTTATCAAATTTTGAAAGAGTTTATCGATTTGTTTTTTGGATAAATAAATTTTACTACATATTCTTTTAATTCTATTAATTTCATTAAAAGTAGTATTTAAATAGATGCTCCTAGAAACATTAGAATTCCAAGTAATTAGTTTATTTATATTAAAATTAAAATCATTTCTTTTATCGTATAAATCAACAAAGCAGATATTTTCTTCTTTTATAATACTCAAATCCAAAAAATTGAAATTAATATTATCATCATGATTACGAAGCAAGATTAATTCCTCGGGGTAAATATCATTTAATAAAATAGTATAGTCTTGAAAATTAAAGATAATTAAGTCATCAATATATCTAAAAACAAATTTAATACTAAGAGTGTAATTTTTTTCATAATTTGAAGAAAAATATTCCTTCCATTGATGGAATACCGCAAGGTTCTAATTTTTCATCTCTCTTAGCTAACTTATTTTTGCATTATCATGAAAAAAATTTTATATATATATATATATATATATATATATATATATATTAAGATTTAGCAATATATTAAGATGGTATAAAATTTGAGTGGATTTATGGTTAAATTTAATACCATAAGTAGATAGTACAAAGTTTGTACGATAAAGTTATATTTAGAAATACTTTAAGATTGCATGAAATTTGAGCGGTATTATAATTAAATTTAACACCATATTAGGAGTGCATAACATTTTAACGATATTATAGTTATATTTAGTATCATATTAAGACTGTATAAAGTTTGTACAATTTTTTGATTGAACAATATTATAATTAAAAAGTATGATTAAAATTTGTTTAAATTCAATACTATATTTAGATAGTACAAAATTTGTACAATATAGTTACATTTAGCAACATATTAAGATTGTATAAAATTTGAACAACATTATTGTTAAATTTCGCATCAATTTCAGATTGTATAAAGTTTGATGTACATTATATATGAACACGCTCCAAAAAATATCTAACATTCCTTGGCTTGAAAATATTGCTCGTAAAATTGAACAACCTGTTTGTCAATGACAAATGCATGTTTCCCCCAAATGTAAGTCAGATGTAAATGTAATCCACTTTCTTTTTTTCATAAAACTCTAATAACTTTAAATTTAGCATAAAATAAAAAACATATTTTAATTGCATTTTCTTTCAAGAAAAAAAAATCCTAAGTCTCTGTCTTGTTCTATTTAATCAAAGACACTTTAAAAGCACCGCTGTCTTTTATACATGAGATAAAAAGATTTGCTTATAGATGAACAGAAAGAGGCTAAAAATAAAAATCATTATCTGCTTTTTTTTTTTTTTTCTTACACCGTTCATCTTTTACTCTCTTTAGAAATCTTTCAAGTTGAGGATTTGTCGAAATGAGATTAAGATAGCTTTTCAGGATAAAAGCCTGAAAAATAGGAGCTAAAGACAAATCTTTGCAGAGCCAGTGTCTGTCAAAAAGCATTAACTTTGACATCGCAAAACAGGTTTTCTTTATTTCTCAATAAATGCGACAAGTTATGAGATTTTCGGATTTCTCTACAACGGTTAGCTGCGATTTATTTTGGAGATAATTTTTTTGATGAAAATCCAATAAACTGAAATTCAAAAAATTCAACTTTGTGTTTAAAATAATGAAATTTAGGTTCGCTTTAAGTAGTTTTGTATGTAAATTATTATGAATGTGAATATGTTTATTTTTTAATACGTTTAAAAACAGGGAAATACATTTAAATCGAATTATTTATTAAGGAAAAACTACCCAATCTTGTTTTAATACATTAGCAAATGAAGTTATTAAAATTCAATTAAACGGCACAAATATAGATTAATTTCCTTTCAACTTAAAATTTTAAACATTATTTTCTATGATATGATCATTAATATCATGATTATTAAAAGTGACTAGAGTTATTTTTAGTACTCAAACTGGCGAATTAGCTGAACTATTTTGCAATTTATTTTTGCTGAAATAATATGTAAAACATTTTGTTTACCCTCATCGGTAGTTGAAATCTAAATTATTGAAAAGGAAAATTGTATATAAATATGTATATAAATATGAAATGTGTATAAATATGAAATGTATATAAATATCATTTTTTATAAAAGAAAAGTTACCGTGCTTTAATGCGTTTGCAGGTGAGATTATTTTGCAGGTAAGGGAATACCTCGATTTCTCATCATACCTCGTTTTATTGGTGTTTGTTTTCTTTCACACCTGTAAAACTCAAAATAACCTCAAAGTCATTTTTTTTTTTTTTTTTTTTGCACGGGCTGTAACTTTTCATAACCTACTATATTCTTTACTGCAGAATGAATGAAACTTGACGACGTATTTAAGATAAAAATAGTAGTTTTTGATTATATCTTATTTACTTGTATATAACAGACAAAATAAACTTTATATCTATCTGATTTTAGAACCTTAAAAAATATCCGAAAAAATTATTCTGCCCGATTGGCGAGTGGCATTTCGATTACCTTCCTTGCAACATAAGTTATTTATTAATGAAAGTAATGTACTTAAGGAGAAAAAAATTTAAAGCTCGATATCCGCCGATAAAGTATGACGGCTATCCCTTCATGTTTTTTTAAACTTTTGTCAAAAGACTGACTCTTTTACTTCCCGTCTATAGAATCCTGAGAATTAAAATGCTTTATTTGTTTCTTTTTATTAATTTTTCTCCTGTTTCCATTTAATACTTTTTGTTTGGCGAACTTCAATGATTTTTACTTTGTAGAAGCTGGCCCTTAGCTCCCTCTCAAAAAGTTTTTTTTCCCAATGCTTTCCCGAATATTGAATTTCGTCATTCGGATATCAGAAAGGGCAGTTTTGTAGCTTTCTCTCAGGGGCACCGTATTAGGTAGGCCAATATTACTCCCACAATAAGAAGGATAGATAGTACAGAGAAAAGATGAAAAGAACATTCATATCTTAACAGGAATACAAACCCGGGACCTTTCTGACTTGAGGTAAGCTCCCTGACCCTCATGCAGCCCGGTCGGTTCCTCTCAAAAAGTTGATGGAGGATAAGTTGAGACAAAAAAAAAATATAGTTAAAACAAATTAATAACTATTAATTATTACATTAATAATTATAATTAAATCAAATAATTAATAAATAAATTAGTTTAAATGATTAAAACGCGAAAAAACACGAACAAAGATATCTTCAAAAGGGCAAACATCATAAAATACTCATCAACCATAATCTTCTTCATATGTTATTCAACATATATTCTTTTGCATACATATGTTGATGTAAATAACTCATACTCTTCTATATCTTTTTATGATGTTAAACCAAACAACAAATAAAAGGTTCTCGGAACCCTATTGAATTTAAATTTGTGAAAATTATTTCGACAGTTAAGAAGTCGTTTCTAATCTCAAGAATGTTGATAACTTTTATGCATGTATAAATTTACAAGTAATTTAAAACTTTTTTGTTATGTCATTATTAAAATATAAACAGTTACAAATTTAAGCAGTAACGAAATAACCTATGGCATGAGTTTAAAATATTGAATTCCAGCCCAGAAGTGCTTTTTCCTTGCAATACATAAAGTTGCTGCAAAACTGCCATTAAGAATACGCTTGATTTGTTTAATTTTGCTCCCATTTTAAAATTTCGCAGTAAGTAATCATTTTCTTATTTTAATTATTGAAATATATGTCTTACCGTCACGTCAAACTTACACACTGAGAAAAAAAAGTATTGTCGAAACTACCAGAATATGGTACAATTTGCCGTGTTTCTGGCTCTATGGAAACACCAAAAAGCACGGCAATTTTTGCCTAAGTTCTTTGGTAATGATTTTGATAAAATTAACAAATTAATATTTTTTTATAAACTGCAGTAAAATTTGATAATTTATTAATACTTTAGAGCATGGCATTAAAACAATGTACTTTTCAGTTTTGTATTTTTACTAAATATGTGGTAAAAAGAACTATAATTTTGAAAACCAGAATTTCCACTAAACCATTACTATATTAATGGAAACCGGTGACATATGAAAGGTTTAAAAACCGCATATTTTGTTTTCGTTAACGAGATTTTTTTTTGTTTTCACTAAAAATGTCTTAACTGTATAGTACATACTTACATAAACAAAATAAAATGGCCATGTTACTTGAAATCTTATACTACATGACAAGAACATCTTTCAGAAGAAAAACCGTTCATAATGTCTTAATGAATATCTTTCTAAGAAAGTACTTTTTATTCCCTAGAGGAGGTATTTTGTGAAGAAAGTTGGTTGAATATAAATATCAACTTGCATCAAGAAATTCAATCCGGTAATGGGCTTGATTAATCTTTTACGTTATATGTTTTTGTGGTTGGCGTTCATAATCTTTCAACTGGATAAAAAAAAAATTTAAGCTGAAATTGAAATAACGTAGCTGCTCGTATGTTTGATAAAGTTAAAATTTTGCTCATATTTCTGGCGTCAAAAATTACTTTTTAAATTTATTACGAATTTTTTTTTTCAATTGCAGCTCGAAACAGCAAATTTTTATCTTTAAATTTTAATATTTAATTTTTGGGATTAAGTAATATCATTTTTTATTTAGTATAGAGGATATTAGCTTCTAATATTTTTTTTATTAAAATTTAAAATTACTTACGAGTTGTTTAAGTGATGTTAAGAATGTAAGAATTTTTAACTTTGTGGAGAAGAATTTTTTTCAACTAAATCATTAAAAATGAACCAACCTAATAAATGGGAAATATTTTGAATATTATTTGTAGTAAATAATTTTTTTAAAAGTTGAAAACTTTTTACGAGCAAAGGTAATTTTAACTATCCATTATTTAACCATATCTAGTCTAATTGTTTTTAAGTTTTTTTAATGGTCAAAACATACATAGTGAAACCTATGTAAGTTGACCACAACCAGTAAAATTGCTTTAGTGATCATTTTAGACATATGGTCAAATTATAGATTCATAGTTATTATTGAATATCATTTTTTGTCATGCTGTTCTTATGTACATTAAGCTATCCATACAATTCCTTCGCTTCACCAATTAATATGGTATTTCAGTTATTAATTATATAGTGAAACATGTGTAAGTTAACCACTAACTGTGTCATTGCTTTTGGGATCCATTTGAACGGGTGGTCAACTTATAGGGAAGTAGTTTTTTACCATGTTATTTTCATATACAGTCACAATTAAGGATGTTTTTAGTTATAAACTACTAACAATATTTCTTTAAGTAAGTATGAATGCACAAAAATATGTATGTATTAAGTAAGCATAATAATATATTAATTTAAACTTAAAGTTCATTTTGTTATACATTTATTATGCATCATTGTTAAAAAGCCATTAATAGTTTTTCTATGTTATCAGGTCACAAAGCAGTTTAAATTGACCTTTAATTCTACTTCACCATTACCGTATAATTCTAATACATAACATATTAGCATAAAAATTTCCTGAAAAAGTTTTTTTTTTCTTCCGATCAACTTACAAAGGGTATATAACAGCATTCAATAAGACCCCGTGAACGATTTATTTCATTTATTGACATACAAGATAGACAGATGATCAGGTTAGAGAGATTTTGTTGTTTGGTCAACTATTTGAATTGTTTACGTTTCCGGTTTTGAAACATGATATTTGTATTAAAAACCATTCTCAATTCCTCCATTTTATTCCTCCATTTTAAAACATCATTTTCTTACTTACCATTGGTCATTATCCACATTGCTCGTCATAATTTTGGCGTGGATTAGCAAATGCCATGCCAAGTGTCCTTTGTTTTTTTTCGGTATCAGATCTCGATGGATAGAGTATAGTATTTTCATTTTGTGGCGCAACAAAGTTAACTGTTAATCGAGCTTATAAACAAAACGTAAATGGTTGTCTTAATTTTTTTTCAGAACCTCAACAAATATCGGTTTTGAAGCCAACGACAAAATATTTTAAAAAACGGTAGAGAAACACAATCTAAAATTTGCAGTTCTCCGGATAATTTGGCCTTCTTAAAAGGTTTTACTCCTGCAACAAATTGCAATATCACATAAGCCTTTGAATTATTTAGAAGTAGTGGTGAGTATAAAAACACTATAAATCGAATTTACTAATCCCAGAATCATACATTAAAGACTACCACTTGAAAATATTTATCCCTTGTCCTGAGCAAGTTGGCATCTCTGGTCATGGTCTGCTTCTCACAATGTAACAACCAGAACTCGTTGCGTAACAGAACTGGTTGAACCTCTTTCCTGGTTTCGAATATGTACAAAACTTGAGGAAATATTTATAAAGAGAATGAAACAGTTACGAGTTTCCTCCCATCACACGTCGTCCTTTGACTTACTAGTTTATCTTGTAAGAGTATTTCGCTGGAGAATGGGTGTTGCAGTTCCTTTGCCTAAAGAATATGCATGGTGCAAAACTGGTCATCAACGGTTGGTATGGTACCTATGTATAAAGAAAAATATTATTTAAGTGAACAGCAACAAAGGTTTTCAAAAGTAAATTACCCCCACCTCTCCACCTAAGCACTACTGGGGATGGAGAGGAGAAAGCTTTTCATTAATGCTCGGTTAGTTGCTGCATTTTTGCACTATTTATAAACAGTACTGCGCTAATCAATAAGATATTAATAAATAGCACGGATTAAATCTGTTAGTACATTTTAAGAAAGGACGAAATAATAAAAGGGTGGTAGGTGGGAAGAAGTGAACCCATGCTTAGAATTGTCCGACAATCGGTTCAATCTCTTAATTATCACTTCTTCTAATGCGTAAGAGCTGGATCTTAGTACATATGATGCTCTGTTAAATTTGACTATGTTGCTCTTTTTAAAGTTGTTTTTCTGGCATTGCATGACGATACCGAGCTGTTACGTTAGTCAGTTAATCATTCGAAAAACTGATCTATCTTCTCCAAGTATTCACACCCGGTGTCACCAAGCTGCTGCTTTTGTGCTGGTCATTTCCAGTGTCCTCACGGATGTCCTTTTCTGTAGTCTGAGTGACAAAGGTTAACTTGTCTTCGGAGCAAAATTCAAAATTGAAAGATTAAGCAAGCATATGTTTTTTTCTTCTTCTGAAATCCATTTTTTATGAAGAACATATCAACAGTGATAAGATTAATCTTGTGAAAATGACTGTAAAATCCCATTTTAGATTCCAAAAGACATTGAGAACAATTGCTTTCATAAAATGAAAAATTCTAGAAACTGAAGCTGAAAGATATGATTGATACTTAAAAAACTTTATAAATATATACGAAGGCTTTAAAAGCGCTAAAAGTATGCACCCATTCTCAAAACTGGCCAGGTTTGAACGAAGAAGACGATAGAGATTTGAAACATAAAAAAGTAAAGAAGCTAACAAAAACGATTAACTCTCCGCTGCGAGACTTGATGGCTCAGGGGATTGAGCGTTTGCCTTCCATTGAAGTGAACCGGATTTGAATCTCAGAGATCGATATTAATTGCGCACCCGGCTCGCACCGACTACAGTGCTGAGGTAAAAGTGATAGACAGATCATGGGCTAGAGTCTCCTTGCCGTCAGCCTAACCGTGAGAGGTTTACAAGGTTTTCCTCTTCCTGTAGCGCAAATGTTAGTTCCAACAAAAAGTCCTCCACAAAGGCAAATTTCTCTCAATACTTGATTCAAGAGTTCCCTTGTCTTCTGGATAGAGTTCAAAATTACAAGGCTACGCAGTTGAACACTAGTAGTCGTAAGCCTAAAATTGGGTCGGCTATTCAACGACTTATTTAAAATAAAATAAAAAAACTCTCGGCTACCACAGTTTAACTTTACACCATTATTTATTTTCCTTTTTTTTCGTTGGAAATATTCTCTTTCAAATCTCTTTTGTTTTCCTCATTAACATCTTACTTCACAATGGGCACCTATTTTTGAGTGTTTAAACCATGTCGACTCTTACCAACTTTTTAAAGCAAATGAGTAATGTTTCATTTTAATTTATCTTAAGATTTTAAATTATATATGTATATTTCTTTTATGTCAGAGCTTACATATTAAATCCTTTTTAAATATTTTATTTTTCCTACATGTGAAATAAATATTTAAGTGAAATACTTTTTCCTAAACCACTTTTTCTCTCGCCAAGTTATTTAAAAGTGCGGACAGATCCAGAAAGACCCACCTTACTAAATGGTCATGGGGAAAACACGACCACAGAGGGAGAAAATCTATTCCCTTAGGGACACGTTCGAAGAGAAACCCGATTGAAGACATTAATTTTCCCTGACAGACAAGGAAGGGGGCGTGAATGTCTTTTCCCTTTTGCTATTGACTGGAAGATTGCTTTGAAAGCACATAAAAGCATAACTTATAGTTCTGCTAGAATGGACTTAGGTATGTCAAAGCGAGAAAATACTTAGGGATTTCTTTTTTTTTTTTTTTTTGTAGGGATTTTCGTCTCTTGTTTGAGAAGATTTAGAAAGGGAAGTTCTTCTGTCTATTGTTAAAATTTGTCAATAGTAAGTTATGACGTTAAGAAATTAATTATGGCCTAAGAGAAAGCAATTAGTTTTTATGTTAGAAATGTTGTGTTGGTAATTATTTCTGGCATTCATTAAAGATCCAATGGTAAATTGATTGAAAATGGGAATACACTGTTTTTCTGTTATTTAAGAGATTTCATAGATTTTCATTACGTTTGACAAATTTCTGGGCAATACCGAGGAACTAAAAAAATAGTCTCATTTTGATTAAAAATTCGCTTTTATCTGGCATTTGTTTTACTAAACCATTAATTTTTTTTATTATTATTTGCTTCGATTTCTTCCCATGACATGATAGTAAGAACGTTGTCATGTGTAGGACTATTAGTTGATATATTTTTTTCAATAATAATATTTTATCTATAATGTAATGACACTACGGGTTGCTGTATGACTTGAATAAATAAATGAGAATTCATTCTGCAATTGTGTATTTAATTATTCAAAAAAAATGTTTAAATAAATTATTCCAGTTATGTCAACTCACCCCCCCCCCTTTTCAAGTTTTTTTAAGATAAAAATAAAGTTAGACAACGTGAATAAAGCACAAATAAAACCATAATTAATAGACATCATAGAGTTTCGGTTATAACCTGCGGCCCTTCGACTACTGAAGTGCGGCCCGCGAGAGCTTCTAAACACAAGAAATTTTTTTTTTAAAAAAAGGCAATTTTTAATCGCATTTATAAGTCATCACATTTTGACACAATCAATTTTAACAGATTCTTTAGTAAATGTACGCTTAACGCGCTTTCTTTAAGCCTATGTTATCGTAAATATAAATAATTTTTTTAAAAACAGTTATTTCCGCCTTTCTACGTGATTTCGAAAATCCCGAATTTTTATTACGACGCAAGTTTCAGATTTAAATAAATCACTTTTTGGTGCACTTTATTTGTGCCAATTTCATCTTAAATCTAAATGATTTTTTATTTATTTATTTATTTATTTATTTATTTTTTTTTTTGGAATTCTTTCTTTTTTTCAAAAATTTTTTTCAGCAGTTATTGCAATGCGTTCCCACGTTATTATAAAGAATTCCAATTATTCTATTACGACATGCAAATTTTAAATCGTTCATTTGACACGCTTTATTCGTGCTGAGTTCAGCATAAATATAAGTAATTTCCCCCCCCCAATTATTTCTATACTTTTCCACATGATTTTGACGATCCCGTTATTTAACTACGATGTTATTACGACACGTGATTGTTAATCGCGCAATTAAATAATCACTTTTTGATACGGTATTTCGGTACAGTTTTATCGTAAATCCTAGATATTTTTCCTCCGTTTTTTCCCCCGCAACGAATATGATTTGGTCGAATGTGGTAATGAATTGTGATTTGTTCAAAAACTAAATATCCGGCAAAAAAAAAAAAAAAAAAAAGAAGAAGAAGAAGAAAAATCGACTGAACGCCGTACACTTGGGGCCAAATAGCAAAATCTTTTAGCAGCACTGAAACTAAAATTTCAATGCTCAGAATAATATTTCCTGCAAAAACGTATTCATAAATTAACTCTAAAAAATAAGGCCAATCAAGAACGTTTTTGAAAATGTCGAAAGGCGAAACAGAGAACATAAAAATCAATCTTAATTTTTAAAAGAAAATTTTAAAGCTGAACATCTCAGTTTTCCAATTATCAGAAAAAGCCAAGAAAAAAAAACTAAGTCAACAGAAATGCTATTAAAAATGACTACGTTATTATAAAAACGTCTAAAAAAAGTTTTTTTTTATTTAAAGAAAATATAAAGTTAGAAAAAACGTTCTTAATTTTTTAAATGAAAATCTTACGCTGAAAATCTTGATTAAACTTAAATTTTTCTCATTGCTATAATTTTAGAAGAAAAAAAAATTGCTATGAAATAAATTTTATTAGTAACTTTATTTTAAAAAAAAATCTGAGTCATAATAAAAATGCCTAAAAAAAGAAAAACAGAATATTTTTTTTCTTAGTTCCTGAAACAAAACTTTAATACTGAAAATCACACTTTTCTATGTTACTGGTTATTTATATTACAGTACAGAGAAAGAGTGATAATAAATTAATAGTATGAGACGTTCTGTAAAAATGCTGAGTTATAATAAAAACAGCAAAAAATGGAAAAAAATCCTTCTGAATTCTCAAAGTATCGAAAAAATGACAAAATTGACTTATCTGATTATATATATATATATATATATATATATATATATATATATATATATATATATATATATTTTTCACAGAAGGGCCAAATACTCCTTACATCCCTCATTTAAATGCAATGTTATTGCAACTTGAGAAATTCATAAAATGACGGAAAACGTGAATTTTCAAACTGCTCACTGTTTGTAGTTTAGATCTCAATTTTTTGTTGCTTAAGTGATCTTTTTCGATAAAAAAAAAAAAAAGGAAAATGCTTACGATATAAAAAAATCAAATAATTAATAAAATGAAATAATGAAGTATGCACATTACAAAATAAGCATTGAATTTTAGTTTGAACTATCACAGTTTTGTTTTTATTTTAGGCTTTTGTTAAAAACCCATGAATTTTCTTCAATTAAAATATTTAATTTGAATTTACATTACTTAATTATGACTAAATATTTTCCTACTTTCATTCTGTGGGCATTGCAGTTTTTTTTATTTTTTTATTTATTAGAATTTATTTTTAAAATGAACTTTCGTATTGCATGATATGATAAAAAAAAAAACATTTATTTTCTTCAATGTTTATTTATTTTGATAAATCTATTGTTCATATGATAAAAATAGCAATATTCTTTTTTTTTGTAAAAAAGAAAAGAATAATAATAATATTTTTTATTTTTTATTTTTGAATGAATTTTAATAATGGAACACCTTTAATTTCTTACAAATATATTACTAAGTTTATTGATAAAAAAAATAGAACGCTAATGTTTAAATAAACATTACTGCATATGTCATTAACATGTCTATATATATGTGCTGTCCTTCGTTAGCTAACGTGCTGTGCAAGTGGCCCTTCACTCAAAAAGGTTGTGCACCCTAGGTTATACGATGCAGAACATTCATGATATAATAATAGAACGAATCGCATTGATATGATAGAACGAATCGAAGGAATGATAGACCGAATCGCATTCTGTGTTAGATCAATGAAGAAGGTTCTGCATTGTCGAACCGAAACTTTAGTATGTTTGTTTTGTGACTTTATTTATGTTTCATTTACTTTATTTACCTTTATTTTCATATGTAACAATACAGGCGGTCACAGACGATTGAAATATATAATTGCAATTGTTCTACAAATTTCATCTTTGAAAAAAAAATTAAAAATTAAAATTTTTTTTATCTGCTAAATATTTGCTGAATGATTTATTTTTAATTTCTTAATTTGTTTTTAAATAAACTAAATTAGGAACAATAAGCTGCTTAATGACATTTTTAAAAAACTATTTTGGAGTGGACTTTTTGATTTTTTTTTTAATTATTGAGAGCCGCATACATCCACCGTCCTCAGAGCCAATGACACCCATGTGTAACACAAAATATATAGAGATGCACAATCCAGTGGGTGAACTATTTCACTTGCCTAGTATAATTAAATGAAGTGCCATAATTTTGTGATTGTGAATGGCAACCAGTTATTTACATTATTCCCATTGGACATTACTAATTCTTATTTCAGTCGTAACGTATTCTTATTAGTTGCTGCTAGTAACTAATTGGTCATGATGACATAATTTCGGTAACTTGAACCAGAATATAAAGCGAATTTGCTGCAACATTAATGTTTTGTTAAATTGACTTATACCATGTTTCATTCATGTTGAATAGTATCGTGTAATCAAACTTAAGTTGTACAATAATATATTCCAACTTAGAACAATCCTTACAAACAATGCAAATCGTCTAAAATAGACTCTTTAATGTAGCTGCAGTGCGACGTTAAAAATCAAACTAAAGATATTAAAGATACATCTAAAGAGAAGCAGTAAGTCAGTAAAAATAACATTTATATTTCAATAATGCAGCACAAGACAATTACGAGCTTTTTTAGGTATTATTTGATTTGAAATAGAATATGATAGTTAAATATGCTTCAACATATAATAAGAGTTCTAAAAAAATCTATCGTTTAGTCACCTTTTTTTTTCTGGTGGAGAATTTAGAGCTTAATTTTTTTCTGCTCTGATAGTTTCCGTCTCGCTTAAACAACAACTGATGGTGCAAACGTCTCCAGAAGGTTCAACAATGGTGATATTAATGTTAAGCGCGATAGTAATAAGATATTGGATCCCAATATATTCCTTATCCTAACTATCATTAGTTAGATATCTATTAAACTTAATAAAAAGTGCGACACTGATGAAAGAAATATTGAATAGTATATAAAGCCTCTATCCTATTCATCAAACACTTCCCGTTTTTTTTTAAATTTTTTTTATTTATTTTTTTTAAATTTCCTTTTCCATTTCTCTATTTCTAAGTTTATAAACTTATGTTAGTCAAAAGCAGGCGCAACCAAACTTTATTGATGATCGATGCCCAAAAATTTTATTATTCTCTTATTGAACCCCTTTATAAAATATGATTAAAAAAAGAAAAAATTAAACGATTTATTTTATTTTGACAAAATCATATTTTTACATAAATAAATGAGAAATGTGTACTAGATAGGTAATTCCAGATAGCAGGCAACCTTATGACCAACGTATTACGACAACGTTTCCTATTTGAATTTGGTTGGCATAAAAACATTGACTTATTATTTTTTTTTTTTTTTTAACTTAGTAGAAAAATTGTTATGCCAAGTTGTTTCCCTAAAGATTTAAGAAGGTATGTAAAAAACTTTACAAAAAAAATCTTATTGTTTAGCTTTTACTGTTAACCTTCTTTTTGCTTTTTTTTTTCATTCTAGCTTTCTCCAGGTTCTCAAATGCAACAATTTCATTGTGTTGAAAATTTAAAAATCAGGCTAACCTCCACTTTAAATGTGTCAAAGAAAGTATATAAAAGCCTATGCTAATACACTTTGTTACAGTGATGGTCATAAAATCTGAAATAAACCTTGAGAAGGCAAATTTATCCTCCGTTTGAGAACTCATTCTACTTTTGGTGTGCGAATGATGATCAATCCTCGATATCTGAAGGTTTTCCTAGGCTTGTTTTGCAAAGGCAAATTCAATATCGATATAAAAGGGTTGTTTATGCAAGCTTAATGCGAACCTCGTAGTGCGTAAACTAGCAACATTATTTTTTTCAAACTTGCAAGGTTTATTTTCTAATAATTTATAAGCCTTATTGGGCATAGTGATTGTTGCTGACAATGAAATAAGCCTAACATTGATCTGATATTGTTTGGCTCTAAATCTGTTAGTTTCAATCATAACTCACTCCACATTCAATTTATTTCTCTGTTTCGTTAACATAGAATTAACATGATTATATAGAACTAACATTTGATATTTTCACGTAATATTTTAGTTCGCCCACAATTTGCTCACAGCTGCATTATTAAAATGCCTCTTTGCTTCAAGATAAGCTAATAATTTATTTACTCCCCCTTGCAAATGACTGTGATATGATGACCCATTCCAAAATATCCGTATTTGCAATATCTTTAAAGCATAATTTAAAATCATAGCCCGATTTTTAAAACCTTTGCGTTTGTATAGCATTAGTATTCATTCATTGACCTCCTAGATCGGATCGACCCCTAATTGTACTACATTATTGATATGTTTATTGATATGTTGAGTGAATAAATGAATGAAATTCCAAAGGCAGAAATCGAACAAGGTAGTGAACAGACGAATCCTCGATGAGTGTATTAGAGAACGGGTGAATCATGGAATCATCGAATCAGTGAATTAGCGTACTTATAAATGAGAAAAATGTTAAATTGAGGAAGTAATGAATAAAAAATAAGTGAATGATTGAGCCACTTAATAATGAATTATGTCATTGGCTTTTAAATAAATAAATTATATGGTTAAAATATTGACGACAACATTTGCTTTTTGGGGGGAAATGAACAGTTTAAAGAAATTAATAAATTTTATTACTGAATCTCTTTTTACTTCGATAGAAAATCAACTTTATCTTGATTTTTATGTTTAAAATTTATATCTCTAAAGCATTTAAGATCTGTTAATAACGTTGAACGCTAAGATTTAATCATTTTTCAAACTTTGTGCTTTTTAATTAGAATAATTTACCTCATAAAATTTTTCAGATATATTTGTTCGATAGTAGCTCCTCACAAAAAATAGGAAACAAAACATATTTTATTCATTTAAAGCAATATTTGGCGGAGAAAAAAAATGCTGTTTTGGGCGTGAGAATTTTAACTAAAAACATCATGAACCTGCCCTCGAGCATCATGGAACTTATATTAAAAAGCGTATTGCCTTCTGAGGGGAAAGAATGAATTTCACAAGGATCTTAAACGCTTTCGATTGAAGGAAGAAAAAAAAAGAGTGCCAATCGATACTCCTTTTCTCATATGTAATAATCTATTTCGCCAAATCCTTCGCCTCTAGAGGCATCATGAAAATAAGTATTCGTAAGTCAATATATCAGCTTGACATATTCTGTGGTAAACAGTATTGATGTCTTAGCCTCTGAAGGTATGTTTATTTCGAGAATTTCCTATCCTATTGCTTAAGATATTGAAACCTTATGCTCTCAAAATGTTCATTTTTTCTGCTACATTTTATCGAGATTTGATATTACGTAATTTTATTTTGAGAAAAATGTTGATTTGATGTCTGAAAAAACTACAAAAGTAAATATGATTAAACTGATATATCAACTTGATGTATTTAGAGTTTAAAAAGATGGATTATCATTCCTAGTTATGTGTGGTATTAACTAGTGTGACGTTTGGGATTAAGGTTATTTGATTTTGTTCTTTTTTTATACTGTACAAATAGCTTTTTTTTCACTCGCCTTGTTTGCTATTAAAATTCGTGTGGTTGTGATTATCGAAAATTAACGTGATTTCCTTAATTATCGAAGTTTATATTTGCTGAAACTTCGTCTTTATGTCATCAATATTATTTATATTATTCATATCATCAATGCTATTTATTTATATTATTGTATGCTTCCAAAACTAGACTATATTTTATAAGTTAAAGCCTCAACTATAATGTTATCACTATTTGTTACAAAAATTACACGTGATTCAAGCTTAATTTTTTATGAACTTATATGCTTAAGTTTTGTGTTTTTTTTTCGACTATAAAGTTGCCACTTTTAAAACCTAGATTGTATAGGCTAATTATATACTGAGAAAAAAATGTATGGTCAAAACTACCTGATAACATTTACCGAGTTTCTGACTTTCTGAGAACATCGAAAATCTCGGTAACTTTTACTGAAAGGTTTTGATTACGAAACTATGATTTTATAATATGTGATGAAATATAATTTTTTTTATTATTTTATCATGATACCGAAGAGCATGGCATAAAAACCATTTATTAGATTAAATTAATTTTTCAATTTCTTTTAAACTAAATGTGTGATATTATGAACTATAATTTTGAAAAGAAACATTTCTGCTAAATCGTTACGCCATAAACTAAAAAATTACCAAATGAATGGTTTAGGTACCGTTTATTTCGTTCTTATTAATCAGGATGGCGTCGTTTTTTTTTATATTTATTTTATTTATCATTTTTTTTTTTTTTTAAGAAAACCAGAAATGCTATTATCATAATTTTACGATAATTTTACGAATGTTGTTTTTTCTCAGTGTTGCATTAATTTGCTGAAGCTTTTTAAGCATATATCATTTATGTCGTGTTTGTGTAAAAAAAAAAAAAAAAATCTATATGATTCCATAAAGTTGTAAGATTGCAGATTCTTTTATGTGTTCTTATACCATAGTCATTTTTTAAGTTATTTGTTTGCTTCATAAGTTAATGTCTATTTCTTTGAAATTCCGCATAAAATTCCCAGAGCTTGCGCGTGCTGAAATTATTGAATTATAGATTTCAGGTTCCTTGTTTATTTCAACCTAAATATTTTTGAAGGCATTGCTTGTTTATTTTCTTAACAGTTTTACTTTATTCTTCACAGTTATGAATGTTTTTAATATCTAAAAATTCACATCATATCTTTATAGTATAATAACTCATCAAAAAAAGTTCAATTTTACAAATTTGTGTATTAATAATTGATTAATTCGATTTTTGATATCAATTTATTAATAATTGATTCAGTTATAACTACACATTGATTCATTCCGTTAATAAAATCCATTATTAATTCCTGATTCTTTGATTGCGAAAACTAAATCAGCAAACAGAATCAGAAAGTAAATATAAATGAAATATATAGTGATACAAAATGCAAACAAATTATATATAATATAATATAATATAATATAATATAATATAATATAATATAATATAATATAATATAATATAATATAATATAATATAATATAATATAATATAATATAATATAATATAATATAATATAATATAATATAATATAATATAATATAATATAATATAATATAATATAATATAATATAATATAATATAATATAATATAATATAATATAATATAAAATTTTTTATAATAAAATATACAAAATAAAAAGATACAATTTATCATACAGACAATTAGGTATGTATGATAAATTGTATCTAATTTAACATAATTTAAAGGTTAAAAATCAATGTAAATTAGTAAATAGTATTTGTATTTTAAGAACATATAAATTTTTTTATACGATTTAAATCAATGTTATCATATTCTTTGCTATTTTACTTTTTCTAACAAGTGTATTGTATTGCTAGAATTGTAATCAATATTTTTTGTTACTCTGATAATTAAAAAAAAACGAACTTTTACTTTTAGATAATAATATATACTAATGAATCAGAAATGAAAAAAAATTTAATCCAATAAACGTATTAATTTACATCTTATATGCTATTAGAAAAAGAAATTTATGCTGTTTTGACGTTCACTAATTAAAATTTTTCCCTATATTTATAAGGACATACGTTTTTATTTCTAGCATAAATCACAATTGATAATATGTGATTTATCATTCACTTCTAGTAATAATCTATTTCTATTGATATTCTATATATGACTATCTATTGATGTTCTATATATGACTATCTATTGATATTCTATATATGACTATCTATTGATATTGATAATAACTTTTGATATACTTCTTAATTTTTGATATACTCAGTATTTATAAATATTTTTTTGAATGTTAAGAATTAAATTGAAGTATTTTTATTATTGACTTTCTGAAATGTGTGAGTATTCATCTTACTGCCATAAATTTGGTTAAAATGAAGTGTTTCCCTTTTTAGACTATATCCAGGAGGAAATAATTTATGACAAGTCCCACTTTTTGACTTTTTTAACAAAAAACTACGATTGCTCAAAACAGGTATCAGGTATCTAGCTATATATATATATATATATATATATATATATATATATATATATATATATATATATATATATATATATATATATAAACAATAGGCAAATATCCCAAAGTTTACATGATTTGAAAGTTTAATCACCCACTTTTTTTGCTTAATAATTTTATTGCATTAGTAATTTCCCCCTGATTTAAAATATAATGCTTTCCTTTCCAAATTTAAAAAAAAAATTAAGTCTATACAGAAGCACTAAACAAATATGCTTTAATTTTACTATTACCAGAGTTTCTTCTTAACCTTTAAAGTAATGATAATTAGCGATTACAATTTTAATTGTGATTATAAATAATCATATTTTGCCGAATAACAATGATAATCATTATAATAACAAATATTGAATTACGATTATAAATAATCATTAATCTAATGTAAATGGTATTCACGCCGACCGGTCTGTGTAGGGGGCAGGGAACTGTCCTTGCATCAGAAAAGTTCTGGGTTCGAATCCCGGGCAAGTCATGGATGTTTCTTTCTCTCTGTGTGTGCTCTATGTCCTTTCTCCTTTGTGTGTGTGAATGTGACCCGCCCTATAAACGGGTTTGTGGTTGTGTGAATGGGATGGCAGAAGTCGAATTCTTGGCCATAGATGGTGCCACTGCAAAACAAGAACAATCGTACCCCCTCTGCCTAAACAGGCATACGACCAAAAAAAAAAAAAAAAAAAAGTGGGATTCACGATTACAAACTATGATTATATCTAATTTCGATTGTGTGTAATCAAAATTATTGATTACGTGTTATGATTTGATTATATGTAATCAAAATTGCAAATAATTATTGATTATAGTAATTTGATTATCGATGTGTTGATTGCTTGTAATGGTTTGATTAAGTGTATTTTGATTACGTGTAATCTAAATTGTTCATTATGCATTATGATTTGATTATGTGTAATCAAAATTGTTGATGTATTGATTTGCTTACGTTTGTGTTAATTAATTGTAATGGTTAGCTTACGCGTGTTTTGATTACGAGTAATCAAACTCATTTTATTTTTGTTTTAAAGTCTCATAATGTTTAATCAATATTGCAAATAATTGTTGATTCGTGTAATGATTTTGTTACGTTTTCGTTGATTAGTGTAATGATTTAAGTACGTGCAATCAAAATTGTTCATGACTCATATGCATAATCAAAATTGCAAATAATTGATTATGTGCAATGATTTGATTACGTGCGTGTTGATTACGTGTGTTTTGATTAAGATGTAATCAAGACCTCAAATAATTGGTCATATAATATAATAAATAAATAGTCAATATTTGCTAATAACAATAGATATTGCAAATAATTTCACTCGATTACATTTGTCTTAACTCTTGCCTTAATAGACACCGTAAATTAAAATATGGCACAGTTAATAAATATGCAAATAATAAAAGCAATAAATCTAAGGAAAGTTATTTATTCCCAAACATTATTTAATTTTTAAGTTGTCTCAAAAACTGCACAAGAAAATCTTAATCGAAAAACGCATCAAATCTTTAATTTTATCTTCCAGGAAATGAGAATTGTACAGTTCTTTGAAAGCATCGACAAATCTTTGGTATTAGTTCGGAGATGCTCGGCGTATTCATCCGTCCGTTTCGGGTGAAACACAAGTGTGGGTGACACTTCAAGGAAAATGCCGAGTCAAGCCCCACCTACGAGTCTGAAGTGGGAAAAACTCTCACCAGCAGAGTTTCAGCAGCTACAAGATTACATTCAATGTAAGTATACTCTAGCTCTCTTTGATCATTACAACCGAAAACGTTAGGTTTTAATATATTAACCACTACATTTAGGACGTAAAACGATATCAATGAAATGAATTGAATTGATGATGTGAAGAAATGAAACTGAAATGCATAGTAGCTTCATGCTGTTTTTTAAAGTTTCTGTTATCGCATGAAATAATGCTATTTTGTAAATTATATGCTAATTTCTTAACTGCTGTGAGAGAGCAACAGTTGTTCGCGACTGTTAGGCCAAGTTTAGCGTGTCTTTAGCTTTTACTAATTTTTTTTTAAAAAAATGATGCAAAATGTAGAATAGGCCGTGTTATGAGAATAAAAAGAGTTCATGATGATTTTTTTTTAATATTTGAAAAGCTATACTAGATCTGCATGACCTGAGTTCATGAGAATTTGCAAAAGTAAGAATTATTCAGTGCTTTTGCTAATTTTTTTCGTAGGTCGAAAAATCTTGTCTATATTTTATTATAAAGGTTAACTGGAAAAAAATATTCTGGTACTGTATCGTAAAAACGTTTCGGGCAAAAAAACATAATTCCGGTAAGTATATACGGTATTTAAATTATTCAAACAATAACGAATTATCGAAATTCTGGTTTTCAAATTATAGCTCCATTACCACACATTTAGTGAAAAAAAAAAAATAAATACAAACTGTGAAATAAATTTTACGGAATAAATGGTTTATATGACGCTCTTTAAGGTATCACGCTAGTGATTACCAGATTCTTCCCATTTACTAAGTTTTAACACACATTCAAAATGTTTTATTGTTTATTTTAATTTACTGAGCTTTTTAGTGTTCCCATAGCTAATAATGTTAACGGTACTCTGCTAATTTCGATTATACTTTTTTTCTCTGTGCCCGTAAGTCAAACTATGTTAGTTCTAAATATTTTCAATGATAAACATTGTGATGTCTTGATGGCATACATTGTAACTTTTTTAATGTTAATTAAACTAGTATATTTTTTTCAATAAGCGTTTAAATTACGTCTGTTTGTCGGCGTTTGCTCTTAATCTTCTCCTGGACTCACAAAATGGCGAATTGTTGTTCATATTGTTTTCTTGTTGCTATGGGTGGAATGTCTGTATGTCCATTAAGAGGACGCTATACCACGGGAGAAACTTTTCAGTAGCAAATTCTGATGAATTTGAACCTTCATGAATTATTCTAGGTTTGCCTGAGCTCACTTCTTCTACACTTTACATTTCAAATTACTTACGTAGGTTAAGGAGAATTTTCAGTGAATTTTTCTCCGCAGTGTAGCGTCCTCTTAAAAAGAAAACATGAACATAGGAGTAATTATTCAAATAGTCAAGTTTTGTTTTCATAAATTGGAATGAGAAGTAGTTAGCAACAATTTTTGCATCTTCTCTTTATGCTGTCAGCTAAAAAAGAACAACAAAAAACAATTGCTCTTATTACCATTTCAAAGAATTTTTTGGCTTCCCCTTTTTATTTTTAAATCTTCCCTAGTTTGATAGATCATTTGTAATTTTTACATATTTTTAACGGAATTTTTCAGCTTTTTTTTCCTTGAATTTTCTTCAACTCAATAAAACTACACTCATGTCCATAAATTAAGGATAATGAAGTTCAGGCACAGAAAGAGACAGAAGCCAAACAGATTTGATTTATTTGTAAAGTCTATGTATTAAACAAAAAATAAAGAGCAAAAAAGATGCTATATGTTTGACAAAGTTGGGTCGGCTGTTCAACGACGGTTATAAATTATAAATAAATATATGTTTGACATAATTAATAAAAATTGCAATTTTTACTCCCTGGAGCAAATTTCAAAAAAGAACCTATTTACAAAAAACAGTGTAACATGGTTAGTATGATGGTTAATACGGAGTATGTCTCCCGGACGATGCAATACAGGCCGTACAACGCCTAGGCATGCTGAGTATCAATTTATCAATCTGATCTTGGGGAATATTACACCACTCATCAAGCAATGCCCTCCGAAAGTCCGGTAGATAGGTGGGAGGGAGTTGACGAGCTGCAATTCGTCGGCCAAGCATATCCCACACATGCTCTATTGGATTCAAGTCCGGTGAGTATGCTGGCCAATCCATACGGGTGATATCCTCTGATTGAAGGCATTCGTCTACAATGTTTGCACGGTGAGGACTGGCGTTGTCGTCCATAAACAGAATTTCAGCACCCATGGCGCCCCGAAACAAACGTACATGTAGTTTCAGAATGACATCTCTATAGACGTGGCCTGTCATCGTTACACTCTGAACATGCAGATCAGTTCTGGAACCAAGAATAATTCCTCCCCAAACGAGCCATCCTGCACCACCGTAACGGTGTCGTTCAATGGTGTTGTCTTGGTGGTAGCGGGTACCTGCCGCTCTCCATATGAAAGCCCAGCGAGAATCAAACTGCAAACTAAAGCTGGACTCGTCGGAACACATCACACAAGACCACTGTTGCGGTGTCCACAATGCATGCTCTCTACCCCAGACTAATCGCAGGCGACAGTGAGTTGCGGTAAGTGGAAAACATCTGACAGGCCTACGAGCATATAGACCAATGTGCCCTAAGCGTCTGTACACGGTCTGCCTTGAAACTGTCGTACCGGTAGCTGAAGAGAGCTGACGAGACAGGTCTGATGCTGTGCTCCGTCTGTTTCTTTTGGCAGTAACTGCCAAATACCGGTCTTTATTCGGCGTTGTAACTCGGGGGCGACCTGTGCTGTAACGTCTACTCACATTACCATCATCTTGGAATCGTTGCCAAAGCCTGGAGATGACACTCTGGGCGATTCCAAGTTCCTCGGATGCTTCCAGCTGGGTACGTCCACATTCCTGTCGTCCGATGATTCTGCCACGTAAAAAATCATCCAAATGCTTCCTTTGTGCAATAACTATGCGGTTATTGCACTGAAAGGCTTTTAAAGAGCTTGTGAGCAATTTTACTTCTTTGCCACCATTCCTTATATACCCCTCTCTTACACTCTCGTCATTGTGACGTACTACCAGCGTCATCTAATGGTTTCCTGTAATTTGCATATTCTTCTTCAGGATGTGTGTGATAATTCTACAGGTGAAATTTTAATTTTAGAGTTTGATTTCCTTGTGATTCTGAATTATCCTTAATTTATGGACATGAGTGTATTATTAATTTCGTCAAGATTTTTCTTTTTTTTATTTATTTCCATTTATGTTCTCTTTAATTCAATAAAAACTTTATATACTTCTTAACAGTTTTTGCGGAATTTTTCCGTTTCCATTTTTTTCTTGAATTTGCTTAGCATGAGCATTTTGAATAGAATCTAAAATTTTCAAAATAGTATCATACTTCATGTACAAATAAAAAAAAAAGAATTCTAAAATTGCGAAAAGTCTAACAATTGCTTATTAAACTGCATTATTAATAAAATGTTCGTTACAAATTGATTAAAATTTACATTTTTTTTTAATATAGCCTTGATTTGAATTAAATATATTTTCAATATCTGACAACTACTCTCCACTAAAGTATTGTAACACTACGTGTTCCACTATACCAAAACAGAGGATAGTACCTGGTAACCCTGGAACCTAGAAACACCCTGGAATGTTCTTTTACACTATTTGGTGTAAAGTAGCCACCACCATGTTTGTACCTCAGTAACACTAAAATTTATAATTATACAGTATGATGTGATACGCATAAGACTCAGTAGAGGTACTTTTACCTCAATTTAAAGCAAGAATCGTACATTTAGGATACAAGTATACAATATTTCTTAGAATAAAATCAGTTTGTTAATCAAACATATACACACCACAGACAAAATATTATTATGAATTCGAACAAACCCATAAAAAAATAATAAAAATTAAATATTATATAATTACTTTATATAATTTGCAGATTTATGTAGGTCTTATGAGAACATAAATATCTTTATTATAAAATTAAAATCATACATGCATTTTATAAAAGTTTATATAAGTAGTTAGTGAAATTTATTCGCAAGAAGAATGAAATTATTCGCCAAATAATTGATATAATCCATATTCTTAACCAGAAAATAGGTTTGAAGCTTATCTGTCCTTAATAAGCCATGACCAGCTTGCCACTTCAATCCGACAAGAATAAATTACATTTCACCAGTAATCATGTACGCAAACTGCCATCTTGTCACTTTCTTGAAATTGTACAATTATTCGCTGTCTTTAAACTTCTAATAATGGTTCAAAAGCCTTTGTTATACGTTCAAAGCATGCCTACAATCATCTCATATAAGAATTTTGTCAAATAGTCTAAATATACAATAATGATTTGCCAAATTGAGCTCCAAAAAACATAACTTTCTTCACCAACGAGCTCCAGATGGGCTTTCTAAATTAATTAAGATATAATTGCACCCAATTGAAGAGTGAAATAGTGTTCGATTCATTTAAAGTAATCTTTCATACAATTTGGATAGGTACTGCACCACAGTTTTTACAGTGTAGTAAAACTTGTATACAGTAGCTTTCATAGTCTTTAGTATGCTAAAGGAGTAGAGTGATACAAAAAACAGTAGTTTGTAGCGATTCCTGGTAACAATTTTTAACGTTATGAATGGCATAGAACAACATATTTTTTCTCAAATTTTGATGTTCTTCCTTTTTTGGGTGAAATAAAAAAGCATTAAACACTTAGCAATATCGCAAGCATTAGGTTTCCTTAAATCAAATAAACGCTGTTGAAATTGAATGTTAAAGGAACAAACCCTTAAAAAATGTTTAGAATAGCAAACTAGTTCATGTAAACATGAATAAATATTTCTTAACGTTTCTTCATGTTTAAATAAGCCGATTTAATATTCAAAACAATTTTGAACATGGGTGTAAATTAAGTTCTCTAGTAATATTAAACTCAGAAAAGTAGTGAAGTGATGACTACGGTTCGAAGAAAAGATAGTAACCACATTTTCGTTTTTTAAAAAAGTTGTTAACTACAAAAAATCTAGTATTCCTAACCACTACTATAAATTTCTTTCTCCTATAACCCTCCCCCCCCCCACCGAAAAAAAATGCAAACTACAGATTTGAAATTCTATAGTGAGTCCATACTAGTTTCTTCTCAAAGAGTACCTAATTAGTTGAAGAAAACTAAAATCACTCTCTTCAAAAGTAACATACCTTAAGGATAAAAAGGGAGGATTTATGGAGAATTTATGTGCAGAAGAAAAGCATTTTTTGTCTTTAATGAGGGCCTTAAAATCTTTATTAATGTTTTTCTTTTGCCAGAACAGCTTATTAAACTTTAATTAAGGCGTAAAATTGAGTTTTTGAACCCACTACACATTAAGTGAATATAATAAAAATATATTATTACTGAATCTTTAAAAAAAGTGTTTTTATCGAAAATTATTATAATCACGAATTGTAATGTTAATCTCAGAGGAGCATTTTCAATTAAAATATAAAAATATATGTATTTTGTGGGGAAAAAAATGTCAATAAAGTGTTTTCGTCTGGCATGTGCTAGTCGTATTGTATCAAACTCGAATCACCCTTTTTTTTTTTCCTTGCCTAGTTTTTTTCAGTTTTAATTGCTATATTCTTTAACCAGATAAGACTCAGAACAAAAAGAGTTTTTCTTTTTTATTATTTTTTTAAAGTTTTAAGTTAACCTGTTAGTCTTGTCAAAACCATGTTTACTGTTTGTGTAAAGAGACATAAGAATTCTCGTACTAAAAGAAATTTTTTTTCTTTTTTGTTTTTGAAAACTGAAAGTTAAAAAAAGGGTATTTTTTTTTTTTTTTGGTTGTATATAAAAAGTATTATATGCAATTCGACCCAATATTTTTCCTTCCACGTTTTTTTGAGGGGGTGGGGATATTGTATCCATTTCCCAACTACTTTTAAAAAAATTCTGATCACATTAAATATTATCTAATCTATTTCTTTTTACTTTTATATACATAGGATAAGTTTTTCTAAAATATTAGATATTGTGTAGTTTTTCTTAAGATTTAAATCTTTGAATAAGCTGGTAAATAAATTTCCAAGATTGCAATTTAAGATTTTCAAAATTTCGATTATATATTTCACATTATTTCCCAAAATTTAACATATATTGTTGATAAAATTTACTAAAATTTAGGAGGTGTTTTGAATAAGATTTGCCAAGATTTGAATTATTTGTTGAATAATATCTACCAAGATTAGACGTATATTACATAAGATATTTTGAGATTCGGGTTATATGATGGATACAATTTCCCAAACTCTGAACCATAGCTCAGTATAAATTTCCCAAGATTTCATCTATATGTTAGATAATACTCACCAAGATTAAAAATACGTTAGATAAAATTTTCCAAGATTTAAATTATGTGTTGGATACAATTTAAGTTCAGAACCAGGTCGGTTTAAAATTCCCTAGGCTTCAATTATATTTCGGATAATGTTTACCAAGGCTAGAAATAGGTTTAGATTTCCCAAGATTCGAGTTATATGCTGGACAATATTTATCAAGACTAGAAATGTATTAGATAAGATTTTCCCAGATTTAGATTATATGTTGGGTAAACTTTTTAAAGCTCTGAACATAGGTGGGTTTAGATTTCCCTAGATTTTTATTTTATATGGAATAAGACCTCCCGAAATTTTATTTAGTATGTCGAATCGATTTTCGAAAATTTTGATTTAATATTGGATCAGGTTTCGAAAGACTTAGATTATGTGTTGGATAAGATTGTCCAAGCCTAGGATTTTATGTTAAAAGAGACTTAAAATGAATTTTTAATATTCAAGAAATGATTTATTTTATTTAAATTTACGAAATATACTTATTTATGAAGTATTATTTTTTTTTCTGTGTTTACAATGATTTTATAACACAAAATATATCCCACACTACCCTACTCTGTAATAATTGAGAAATTACCAGTTTTCCTGTGTCTAATATGAAAACTAAAAACATGAAATCTAGAAATGTGCTTTAAGCAGTTCTTTCGAGTTTGCCACATAGAAATATACATAAATTGAAACTCAACCATGATTTACAACAAAAATGCCAACTTAGCAGAAAAGTCCCTTCGTTGCAAAAACAGTTCGCCGAGATTTTAAATGGAAAACAAACGATGAAACATAACAAATTATGATTAAAGTAAGGAATGTACCCTCCCCCCTCCACGTTTCTTTCATACTGCCAATTGAGTTGTCGGAGCATAAAATGGTAAATAAAGACCCGTCATGAAATAATTCTTATTAAAATTCATGCAACGACCGTGGAAAAGGACTCAAAGCTTTGGTACTATCAAACATTCTCTTTCAGATTCAGATATGGAGTTCTAGCTGGCCAATCTCCCAATGAATACGTTCGTATTACAAATTATGCTCGAAATAATGAAGTATTTGGTTTTCGCGTTGTTACCCAATGAAATGAATTGTGAAACAACTGAATCCTTAAAAAAGCAAACATAGTGCTTCGACAATACATCTCTATACTCAAACTAGTAACAGTGCCTCAGTTAAAGACGTGGGGGTCATGCGGCTAACTAACATGGTGCCTTTGCAGAAATTCAAACTTTTGCATTCATGATGGCTGGTTTCTCGGGCAATGAAGAGTAGCTAAATGACCCCTGGCTCTCGCCATATCGCCAAAACCTGGTACCTGCAATGTTCGAAAAATCAACCATTATGAAAGCGAAAGTTTGAAGAGGTGATACGTTATCATGTTGAATGGTTAATGTTATTGATGCCCTATTTTTTATTTATTTATTTATTTTTTTCACATTCAAATGATTCTGATTTTAATTTTATGGTAGAAAACGTTTTGTCACATAAACTTCATTATTCGGTATTCTATAATGGGGAGATATTCATCGGAGGAATGAGCCAGCCATATTTCCAGACCTAAATCAGATTGAGAATGTTTAGAATTAATTACAAACAGGTAACTGCTTCAACCCTTCCTCCCCGGACTCGTTGAATGAGCTACAAGAGCAAGAAGTACACCATGTCTGGTCTCAGTTCTCCGAACCCATCCGGACAATTCAATTGATAACATGGAAAGTCGATTCCATTAATGCAGTTAGGGAGGAAGGTTAATTTTTTAGTTGAATCCATTTATATAATGTTTAAAAGAAAACTTTCCAATTTCATTCGTTTCCACATTAGATACAGATAACAAGTTGTTTTTTACTTGAATTTTCGGAAAGCACTGTACAATACGTTAGTAAAGTTTTTTCCTTTATCTTATTTACCAAGACTTAAATTATGTATATTTTTTTTTAAATTAGAACAAGTCTCATAAAAATTATTTTTTTCAACTTTATTTCATAATATATAACATTCACAGTATTCTTGACTTCATGAAAATAAAGAGACGTTGTTGAGAATTGAATAAATGAAAATACTTTCGTGAGAATTCAATGGAATGCCTGCAAATGATGTGGTGTGGGTATCTCAATCCTGATTGGTTGTTGAAACGTGACATTTTTTTACGTTAGCAACTGCACTCTCCTTCACAAAGAATCTTTCTCAAAGATTTCAATTTCTTCATTATATATTTATTTACACAGAGACTTAACACAATGAAAGGAAAGAAGCCATGAGGAACGTAAAAAAAAAACTAATTATGCATCGAATTTGCCAGGTACGCGAAACAAAAATATATCACGGTTACAATAAAATACATAAGCAAATAATAAATCTAAGTTAAGTAAAAGAAGTAGACGAGAAAGAATTATATTTCAATGAATTCGATACGGCTCTGTATTGTTTATTAACTTTCTAACTTATGTATAGTTCGTTCACCAGGAGTTGGCACTTGGCTCCACCTCCTCGGTCGCAGAGTTCATTTCAGCACGGGAAGTAAGAGGAAAATATCCCCGTGCTTAATATTGAGGCAAACCTTCGAGCGAGCCAAACAGTGAATTCTTTTATAGTCACTTACTTCGCTTTATCATCGGACCTTTCATTACTCTCGCTAATTAAATATATTTTAAATTTAAAAACTGCTGTTTTCCCAGTAAAATTTCTCAAAAAGCACAAACCATTTACTCAAAAAGAGAGAAATATCATCAAATTTATGAAATATTTAATGTTAAAAAAATGCGCATAAAGATTACGAAATAAGTACTTTTGCCATACGATCTCCAAATAGTAACCTTGCTCAGGATTGTTCACATCCCTCTCCCAAAAATAGTGAAATAGTTTCGTCGGATACCACGTGATGAAGGCGGATCCAAGTGCTAACTCCTGGTGAACAAACTATAGAGAAACTTTGCTCAACTTTTATACCCCATTTTTCTGATAAAGATTAGCTGACGTCATAAGTCACGTGTGGGTATGGGAGGTCTTCTTCTTGGGGCACCCAATTGTAAGGGATTTAAATATTAAAATCTCCATATCTGGGAAGTATTTTTTTCTATTTATTAAGAAAATTTGAGAAAGTGACTTCCCGTACAAATATTTTCTATCCTTTACGGACTGGAGTACTTCAGACTGTTTAAACTATTTAATCATGCTTAAAAAGAAGCTAAACTCTTTATAAAAATAATTAATGGATAAATCCAGTTAAACATGCTTAAATCCAACCCATCAAGAAATGCTTCCATGCATAAAGCATTAGGTGAGGTAACTGTGTTTTATTGTTTGAAAAGGTAATAAATATTCTGGGAAAACTTAAATTCAATAATTGGATTTTGGAGTTGCTCGCTAATTGAAGATTCCTTGTTCAAGAAACACATTTAACTCATTTGCATATCCTATTGGATATGCAAATGAGCTAATTACAAACGTAATTTTGATAAAACGCATGATCGTGCTGTTATTCTTATACGTTATTAACCTTTGATGAATATAACACACAGTTGACAATATTATAAACAAATTGCTTTGATCAATACTTATTTTAAAGTTTGGTACAGTCGTTTTTTTGAGAGTATTGACTTACACGGATTATAGTAATGAAATCAAATTATTACTTAAAATAACGTGTGTTTAACTAACCAAATGAATGTGCATTGAATATTCAAACGTATACATGTTCAATTCATACAAAACGTCTCTGCTTACATACGTTGTTATTCAAAGCATACCTCAAGTTATTATTTAAAGCACATCTCGTTCATACACTGAGAAAAAAACGTACTAGCAGAATTACCAGAATAGGGTAAAATTTACCGTGTTTCTAACTCTGAAGAAACACAAAAAAGCTCGGTAATTTTTACCGAAGTGCTTTGGTTATAATTTTGGTAAGATTAGCAATAAAATAGGATCTATAATATGTGATAAGATTTGGTAATTTCAATAATGATAGCTTATAGAAGAACATTAATATCATTTATTCGGTAAAATTTACTTTTCAGTTTTATATTTTATTTTTAATGTGTTTGCAACATTAATTTTGTAAACCAGAATTCCCGGTAAATCATTACCGTATGAATGGGAAAAGGTACTACATGAATGGTTTAAAAAACAGTATATTTTGATTTCATTACTATAATTATTTATTTATTTTTTTTACTTTTGCCACACCGTCTGGTAATTTTACCACAATATTTATTTACTGCGTAGTTTGTGCTACCGCTTTTAAAAGACCTACTTTAATTCTTACGCAGTACCATTGTATGCAAAATTAAAAAAAAAAAAAGATAGTAAATACCCTTAAACAAATATATATATATATATATTATTTCCAATCGTTCATATTATTAATGATTTATTTTTTTAATTCCTCCAGTATCGTTCGATTTTAAAATTTATTTTAAGTCATACGAATAAAACGTTAAATTTTTCATGGGTTTGTAATAGTTTGATACAATTTATTAAATACGATTAAAAAAAATTATTTCCAATTGTTCATATTGTTAATGTTTTATTTTTTTAACTCCTCCAGTGTTGCTCGATTTAATATATTTTAAGTCATACGAATAAAACGTAAAATTTGTCATATGTTTGTAATAATTTTATCAAATTTATTAAATAACTATCATTTAAGGTAAAAAAGAAAATATTGGCTTTAAATTATTTAATTATACTTATAAAAATTATATTGAACTTTTAAAAATTGAAAGCATATTCGTTATGTTTTGTTTAGATTAATTCTTTTACTTCTAGTTATGACACATATAGAACGGAGTTTTGAATCTTAGTTTCTAAACCATTTTGTTTTAAACATTGATGATATTATATTGATCATTTATTTTGTGGATGTACGAAATAAAATGTCAATTAATTTACATTTTTTTCCCATTAATTTTATTTATATTGAAACAATGTTATCTATTAATTTTTTAAATAAAACTATCACTTTTATTAAATTTAATAAGAAAAGAATACCTCTTTTAAATACTTTTAGAACTATTTTAACGATGTTATATATATTTTTAAATGTTTAATAGTGGGTGGAAAAGATTTATTTCTGCTTTTAAAATTAAATAAATTAAACTATCTTATTTATTTACACAATTAATCTAATGAATTAATTAAACTAATGCGTTACTTCATTCAGATTATTTATAACTTTTTTTTAAAACCGTTTTAATGAATTGCAGAAAAACTTTATTTGAAAAAAAAAGAACTGTTTTCTTGATGAATTGTTTTAATTAGAACAAATGTTTTAAGAAATTCCACTTATGAATTTAATAAAGAAAGGAAACGGCTGTAAAATATTTTAAAACTTTTCTTTTTTTCCAAGTTAAAGCGCCAGCGTTTTTTTTTTCTTTCCCGAATAACTTTACCGCCATTTCCACTTTTGAAACATTTATCTTAAGCGATTCTGCTCAATAAACGATGACGAATCAAAAGTTAAAGCAAAAACAGTTCATTCGATTTAAAAATGAAAGTTTTAGAAAAGATATTGCCTCGATCGGAATCTTCGATAGATTTATAAATTATTTTTTTTACTAAAGTTTTTTTTTAAATATTTTATTTCATAACCGCCCTTTAGCATCCGACACTATTCTGAATTCACGACAACCAATGTCTAACCCTGTAGCCTTGTAATTTTAACAGAATCCAGAAGACAAGGGAACTCCTGGATGAAATACTGGGAGAAACTTGCCTTTGCGGTGTACCTTTTGATGGAACTAGCACGCATTTGCGTTACATGGAGAGGAAAACCATGAAAACCTCTCACAATCAACCTGACTTCATGGGGACTCTAACTCAGGATCCGTCTACCATTGAGAGTATTTTACGTCAGCACTATGGTCGATGCGATTCGTATCGACCAGCCATTGCTTGGATTCGAACCCAGGTCACCTCAATGGGAGGCGAGTGCTTTATCCCCTGAACCACCATGACGCTCACCTAAAGTTTGAATTTTTTACATTTTTTGAAGCTAGTTTGAACCAGTGAGCGGCTCTTTTCTTTGAGTACCATTCCAAATGCGTACTTTTAAAATATCCACATATCAGTGAAGTTTGATACCATTATTAAAATTAATTATGATTAACAGAGATACAATTGCTAAGATAGAGCGATTGCCAAACAATGAAGTGACCAGCGATGGTCGATCAATATAAATTCTGCTTCCGGCTCTCACCGACTGCAGTGCTGACATAAAATATTCTCAGTAGTAGACGGATCATGAGCTAGTATTCTCCATAGAGTTATAATAAACCACACTAGCTCAGTTCGTTATTTTAACATTTTAATTACGATAAAAAATACAAGCACAACACAAACATCAAATATTTTTTTACGTCCACTCACATTAAATGTTCGAGAGAAAGTGCGGAGAGGATCATGGGTGAAGTTTATAACAAGCGCCGTCTTGTGGGCAAACCAGGCATTACACCATCCCCCTCTGTTTTAATTAGCGTCTGGCATTTAAAACAGCATTTCTCTTCGGTCTTCCTCTTTTTCGCAGAGGAGCAATTGGAATAGTCTCCATTTTAATGAACGGTCTTAATGCCGAAACATGGTAAGTTCCTATAGGTGCTTCAGGATTGACCAAACTCGCACACTCGTATGAAACTGGTGATCGTTGAGTTAGGATTACATACGGGCCGTCGCGTTTTGGCATAAATTTTGCTGTTTTTTTGTTGTGAGCTCTGCTAATAGGATGTAAAACAACCCAAACTTTTTGGCCAAGAATAAAATAAAGTTTTTTTTTTGATCCCGGTCATAATAAGTCTTTCTCTGGTCCTGTTTCATTTCAACGCGTTCCTTAACAGTCTTAGAGATCGAGGCCAATCTCTTCAAGTACGGCGTTATTTCCGGAACAAAGTTACCATTGTCCAGAACAGCTTTTAGATCGTAGGCTACATCATCAATTGTCCTCAATTCACGCCCAAATTGCAAATATGCTGCAGTATGTCCAGTTGTATCTGATTTAGAAGAATTTAGATTGAAACGAATGCTTGGTAGTTTTTCAGACCAAGAATCATGTGAATCTTCCACAAGGATAGCAAGGCGAGGTTTTAAGTCTCAATTTTTCCTTTCAACTGGATTCGCTTGTGGATGGTAAAGTGGAGTTAGGATTTGATCAATGTCAAGTGTACAACAAACCTGTTGCAGCATAGCACTTACAAATTGTGGGCCATTATCACTAATTAATTTCCTTGTGATTCCGTACCTCAGTAAAACTTCTTTAATAAGTTCAGTTGCACACTCATGTGCAGTGGCTGAGACAAGAGAAAACAGTTCCACCCACTTAGTTGCGCAATCTTCAATAATAAAGATCCACTCGTGGCCTTCTTTACTTTCTGGTAACGGTCCAAATAAATCTATACTCAAAGTCTCGAATTATTGAGCGTACGCCGGAGTTCTTTAAAGTCCAGAAGGTTTTTGATTGGTTGCTTTGAAACGACAGCATTCAGGACATTTTTTGACATAATGTTCAGAATAAGATCTTATGCCGGTCCAATAGTATCTCTGAGAAATACGTTTCTAAGTTCCTTTCTCTCCAAAATGACCAGCAGTAGGAGAATCGTGATGTAATTTCATGATAGTTTCTCTTTCTTGGGAAGGCATTACAAGTTGAGCTTCTTCTGCATCGGAGTCTGGGGCATATCTATAGAGTATCCCTTGATTCATCAAATATCCTCTTTCTGACCAGTTTACAAAATCTTCATCCTTCTTATTATTTTCAGAACATTCGATTATTTTCTTAATATTTTCATCCTTTAGCTGAGCATCGCGAATGCTAACAGGACTTCTAGATGGCATATCTACGCTCACAAAATTACAGGTTTCTGTATTGTTTACTTCAGTATCACAGTACATTCGATTTTTCCTGTAAAATATTCGATCTTTAAGTTAAAAGATTGAATTTTCACAGATCAGCGGTCTAATCTTCCAGGCGGTGACTTTAGATTCATCAACCACTTTAATGGTTGATGGTCTGTCGCTACAGTGATTTCTTGGCCTTCTATATAACCGCGGAACTTATCAAGCGCGCACACGACAGCTAATGCCTCTCTTTCTGTGGTTGAGTAATTTCTTTCAGCTGCTGTGAGAAGTCGACTGGCATATTCTATAGGATGCTCATTTGTCTTGTCCTCTCCTTGTAAAAGCACTGCTCCTGAGGCATAGTTACTAGCATCAGTTCTTAAGATGAATGGTTTCTTAGAAACAGCTTGTTTCAATACTGGAGTAGTAACAAGACAATTCTTGAGAGTTTCAAAAGCTTGTTGTTCTGCTTGTCCCCAATTCCAAATGTTTCTCTTCTTTGTTAGATTACTGAATGGCCGCGAAATATCAGTAAAGTTTGGAATAAAACGTCGATACCACGAGCACGATTGTAAAACAGATTGCACTTGCTTTACATTTTTCGGTTGGGGTATGCTGTTTATAGCTTCCACTTTTCTAATCCTTTAGGCGTTATCCAGTTTAGGCGTTATTTTACCTTTTCACAAGCAAAGTGACATATCTCTCGTTTAGCATTCAGCTTAAACTCGATGAGCCTCTCAAACAATGCCTAAAGATCGGAGAGATGGTTCTCAAAAGTGTCCGACAAAACAAATATGTCATTAAGATAAGATAAAGCTAATATATCCTTCAAGCCTCTTCTTAAACGATCAATTAACCTTTGGAACGTGGCTGGAGCATTTCGTAGACCAAACGGCATCCTTAAGTACCGGAAAGTTCCATAGGGAGAAACAAATGCTGTTTTATCCTGATCTGGTGGATAAACTGCAATTTGATGATAACCAGATCTAAGGTCTAATGTTGACATATAAGGTATATGTTTAGCCTCATGTAATAATTCATCCATTAATGGTAAAGGATATGTATCGGGTACAGTGAGGGAATTAAATTTACGGTAATCAATGCATAACGTCATGCTACCATCTGGTTTAGGCACAAGAACCACAGGTGATGAGTACGGCGACTCACATTCTTCAATGACACCTTGAGCCAAGAGATTGCCTAATTCTTTCCTGAGAATTTCCTTTTTAACAGGTGTCATTCTGTACGGTGGCGTTGCAACAGGAAGATTATTTCCCGTCTCAATACGATGTTCGGCGAATGGAGTAACTTCTCCCTCTAGTTGAAAGCATCTCTTATACTTTTTAAGAAGAGCATTAATTTGATCAGGCGTAAGACCTTTTTCTTCATCTTTACGCAAAGCAAATGAGTTAACTTCGACCTTCGCTAGAGGAATGCGTTCAGTGGATTCGCAATCCTCAACTAATGACTACCTTTTCTTAGGATTATCACCAAAATACCAAGACTTGGTCGATGCTGCTAATACTATATTAACCTTCTTTAAAAAATTCATACCCATTAAGGTTCTGTTACCTTTAGCTTCAGGTAAAACTATAAATTCTGTTTCAATAATTCTACCTTCAATAGTTACTGGCAGTACAGCTGACAAAGTTTCTCTAGATTGGGTCACACCATCGGCTAATGTAACATTATGAGTGTGCTTTTTCAATGTCACTTGATTTTCTTTGAATAATTCAAACATGCGATCACCTGCAATACAACGGTTTGCTCCTGTGTCTGCACAGACATACACCTCCTTATTACAGATCGTAATAGGTATATTCGGAGTTGACCCTGTCGAAGTATTACAACTATAGAGCATTACCTTTCTTGCTTCAACAGCTTCTTTCTGTTCTGCAACGTCTGTTAGGGCATTTCTTTCTTATAAACCCTGGTTTTCCACAACCATAACAAGATATCTTCGATTCTTTATTCGAGGAAAACTCGTTTCTTTTTACTGCATAATTAGGCTTATTTAATTTCTTGTAACTATCCCGCGATAGGATTTCTTTCTTACTTTTGACAGCCGTATCCTTCTTTACATAAGTGGATCTAAGGTTGTCGTAGGCGTCAAGCTTATCAGCTAAAGTATCTGGCGAGTTTAATTGTTCCCACTCATCTAACAGATGTTCCTTGTAATCAAGAGGAACTCTTCTTTATATTTGATCCGCAATGATCAGATTCTGAAGATCCTTAAAAGTGGTAACATTCAGCTCATTCAAGCAATTCTCGAAATAAGCTCTCACTTCAAAATAATGACCACGCCAGGTGCTTTCTTTTTGCTTGCGATGATCAAAAAATAATTGCCTAAATTTCTCGGAACTAAATTTGAAACGCTTGAGAAGCAAATCTTTTACATAGTTAAAATTTGAAGCATTTTCTTCAGAATAGCATTCATAGAAAATATTTCACAAAATATTTCTAAATTTAACATACACTTCTTTTATCTTTTAATTCTAGAAAATAGGGTAAACTAACCAGTGAAGGAGCACTTAAGCTTCGCTTGCCTTTTAAAAAATCATATTAATTTCAAAATTCGTAATTTTAGTTAAATGACAGTGTCAACATATTTGTTACTAATTGCAAATTATGTAAAAAAATTGTAGAGAACTTACATAATATTGTTTTAAAGTTTTGGAGGTTCAAATAACAAGTAGTAAGAAGACCAAGTAAAGGAACAGCTTTTACCAGTGAATGAACACCCAGTAAAGGAACACTTATTTTTGGTTATTTTTTAATGCTCTTTATGAATTAATAAGCCATACGCATATTTAAGAACAAGTCTATTCTTGAAATTATAACATATAAATACTTGGAAAATGTTAACTTTTTTTTTGTAATCATGAATTGAAAATTAAAGTGTCAGCATATTAACACATACTGTTCATTCACTGGGAAATCTATGCCCAGTAAAGGAACATGCCTGTTCCCTCACTGTTTAGAAGTTGTTTTTCGTATTTTTAACATACTTTTGAGGCGGAACATCACTAAAGGTACAAAAAAGTTAAAGTTTATCTTTTATTTTCATTACCTTAGAAAAAAAACCAGTAAATGAACACTTGTTCCTTCACTGGTTTTTCATCGTTTGGTGATCCAGTGAATAAACACCCCTTTATCTCAGTACTTTATTATGCTATGATGCTTAAAAAAAATAAAACGTAACTTCAATAACTATATTTTGAATTCTCTTTTTCACAGTGAGAAAAATAAAACTATTACATGCAATTAATTCCACTTCAAACATATAAATACAAACACTAACCTTATAATTTCTCAAAGAAACAAGGTGTTGCAGAGATAATAACACATTTAAAAAAATTTCCAGAGAAGTCTATTTGACCAGGTAATCCAAAACATTGCTAGATGACTTCCTATTGTTTGGCAGTAAGCTATTGTTACCAATCAATCTAAAGAAAAACTTTCAAATTCTTATTTTTAATCAATATTTATGAAGTGTTCCTTCACTGGGTAGTGTTCCTTCACTGGTTGGTTTACCCTATAAGGTATGAGAAAAAATACTTATAGAACAATATTATAAACCATTTTTCAATGTTTGCTGAAAACTAAGACAAGTGCTTTACAATTAAAACACACAAATTTATGAAACTAAATACTCATAGAACAAAAACCTTTTTTTTTTTTTTACTTTTACTTTGCCGGCCGGCACAAAATTTAAATACTTAACATATTTTAATCATTGCTGGTTTGATCGATCGATGCATTATTTTCGAAATCCCTGCTTAGGATTTCTAATTAGGAAATTCGATGAAAACTATTTCCAATACGGAAAATGACGAAAACGATAGCAATGCAAATGTAGTACACATTTCACTATTTACAACATCACTATTTTCGGTTCTTGTCCGAAGGCATAAAATGTAGACTTCGGGCCCCATAGGTGGGTCGCCACTATAATAAACCACACTAACTCAGCTCGTTATTTTAACATTTTAATTACGATAAAAAATACAAACACAAACATCAAACATTTTTTTACGTCCACTCACATTAAACGTTCGAGAGAAAGTGCGGAGAGGATCATGGGTGAAGTTTATAACTAGCGCCGTCTTGCGGGCAAACCTGGCATTACAGAGCTATAAATAAAAGTAACTGTCAAGGAGCGGCGGCCATGTTGGTATAACCAGAAACTTCGCGGAGCCGCTTAGGAGGAAGAGTTAGGTTGTTCTTCACCTCTTATAATTGGAAAATTTCGAAAACGAGATTGAATTAGTTTTGTTGTTAACACCTTTTTACATTACAACCTTAGTTTCTTTTCTTCTTCCCAAAAAATAACGTTTTAAGATTGCTCTATTTTACAACTAAATTAAAAAAAGAACTTTACAGCAGTTTTCGGGAACTTAGGTTCCTTTATATTTTATCTAGTCATTAAAAGTAATATATTACTGTTATTTAAGGGGGCAGCTTTCCAATTAAAAATTTATTCAAAGAATATCACTTTAAAACCACACTATTTTGAATACAAACAAAATAATATGAAATGCACTTTTCTTTAAAGTTACAATATTTAAAGGGAAAAATATTGGTTTGTGTTAAAAGAATAGCAATAATCAACATTAAGCCATTTGAATAAACACTTCGGTAATAAATCTAGTCCATAACCTACTGTTTATTACTGAGCAGAGAAGTCTAATTTCTTTTGCAAAGCACTTGATCATATGAAGTGTACAAAACTGTAATTTACAAATAGCAACGTAAAATAACTGTGTATTTATTTTTAAAGGTAAATATCCAGAGTATTTAATATATAGGAATATTTATTTTCTAATTGAGGTTTAAACTCCACTCATGAAATGCTCTATCTCATTCACAAAATACATGAAGTGGTGAGCAAATAAATGCTCTATAATAAATGCTCTGGCATTGTTATCTATAATGAATGCTCTATAATAAATTGAAGCTTTGACACAGCAATTGAGACGTTAGTAGAGGAAGGTAGAGGCTCAGATGAAGCAAATTCTAAGGCTTTTAAGGAACTTTAAAATATAAAATGTATACTAAAGCCTTTTTAAGGCACATAGAAATGCTACAAAATACAAGATTTAAATGTTAACACTTTGAAAATGCAATGAGTAAATATAGAATTACTTGCTGCTTTTCAGGAAAGAGAGTTATGTTAAAGGAATTATATTAAAAAAAAAAAAAAAAAAAAACCAGAATTTTAAATGACTTTTAATAAATACAATAATTTAAATGATATAAAATTGTTAAAAGAAACACACAATCTCTTCTAGAACATTTTAGTAAACACAAAAGATAAAACAAGATAGCCTAGTATCAAATTTATTGTCCACTGAAGTTAACAAGGTGTTTAAAAAACTCCTCTCTTAATCTAACACACACTAAAGATGTTCTGTCAGTCATGTGTTCCGGAAAATGGTCTGAGCAAATTCTGCTAGCAGAGGTTGGCACCCAATTCTCTCGGTGAACAGCATTGATCCAGGAAACTCGTCTTGTTTCATCTTTTGGAAAACTAAATAGGAAAACAAAGAATAAAATATATTGCTATCAGTGTAAAAACAATTAAGAAAGATCAAAACTCTAGGTTAACCCATTGTGTTACAAAATATCTTGTACTCATTTTTTAAAAGTTATTTTTTTTATATTTGAATACATTTTAAGAAATCAGTTTTTGATCAAGAAATAATTATTTCACAAATACAATATTTTTTTATATACAATATTTTTAATATGAAGAAATTGCATATGCAGCAGATAATACTTGAAATATCTTTTGTAACTATCCTTTTTTTGAAAACATTCATAATATTTCTACATATTATATAGAGAGCATCAACTATAGGGTAAATAATTAGTATTTCATAGATGATATGCTGTTTTGAGTGTATTTATTTTATAACAGATTAAACAAAATATGAAGAAATTGCAGATGTAAAAAAAAAAATTTCTAAATCTGCTTTGACATTTGAAGTTAAAATTCTATGAACAGATAGCCTACATGCTGAAAAAGCATTTAACAAAAGAAAATATCATTTGAAAAATAATTTTTGAACAGTTATTTTTTTCAATCACAATTTTCCTTTTTTATTTGGTGAGAAGAAATGCATATACAGATACTTCTAGTGTGATATTATCTTAAATAACTTATATATACTCATGTTTTGAAAACAATTCATTGATATTTGTAAAATATTATGCTGAAAGCATTTTCTTAATATGAAATTTTGAATGTTGTTAACAATTTAAATTGCTCCATGCACATCATTTTCTCAGATACAAATCTGAAAACCTTTTTGAATGCTAGATAGAGCATATGTTAATAGAATTTTGCATGAAAATTTTCAAAACTTATTATTAATTTTGCAATTTTTTTTATTTTTTCATTTTTTATTTTGCAATATAAGAATGATATTACAGCATTTCTATTACAATTTCAGAGCAACAGGTTAAAGATTGAGAATTTTCGTCTTTTGACGAAAGAAAAGTACTAAACTTTCATGTTATACAGTATTTATTCAAAGAAAAAACGAAAACACTTGTCATTAAAAGTTAATAGTAAGCAACGAAAATTTGGGGAAAATGAACCCTTAATGTTATTAAATATACACGATTTTGCAAAGTCTCAAATTGAACAAACAAGATCGTAGTTTACAAAACAAAATCTTACCTGTGAAAAGTGACGCCGGGAATTTTCTTTTAGATGTCCTATTTGTGCAGTTAACCGCAACACAGGAACCCATTAGGTACTGGTTTCTTTTTCAACAATAGACTAATTGATAAAATAAAATCTATTAGCCAGTTTGAAGAATGTTAAAACACAGCTCTAGTTCAACGAAGTTCGATTTGTTTTGGTTGAACCAATATGGCGCCGCGGTTGCAGTTAAGGCTTCACGAGTTTACGGGCAGGCCTTCTCCACCTTTTTATTACTCTATGATATTCTCTAGCCGTCGCACTAACCATGAAATGAATTCGTAGTTTCTCTCTGCGTGTAAAGCAAATACGTGTTACGGTTACATCTAAAAGTCCTCCACTGAAACTAGTTTGCCCCAATGCTTTTTCCAGGAGCCGGCTTGTCGTCTGGGTTGGGTTCAAAGTCGAAAAGTTGCGGAGTTGAGCATTAATAGTCATGATCCCTAAAATAGGTGGTAATGAAATATAAGATTAAAACACATTAAGATTAACAAGAATGTTGTAAAATTGATATTTTCATTAAATCGGAATTTTCTAAAAATTTAAAATATGAGGATACACAGTGGGTTGAATTTTTATCTATGATATTGAATGCACTTTAATGACAATCCCTAAACGCGATGCTAGTTATTAATTTATCTACCATATTGTCATATGTAATAAAATTTATATTATATAATGGTCCAAAAGAAAGGTTATTTCAGTAAAGTTCTTATGCTTTTTACAAATCTACTGCTGTTATAAATATTATATAATGTTTGAAATTTTATAAAGAAGATCAAGTAGGTAATCTTTTTTTCCTGAAAATGGATTTTTATAAGAAGAAACGGTTTTGTGTCTCCTTTTTTTCAGAAACCTCAACAGAGAAACTGCTGTTATTATATTTTAACCTGAATCTAACGCTCATACTGTTTTTACGTCTAGAACTCTTTTTTATCACATTTATCTTCTGGAGTTTGTTTTAATAGTTTTAATTTATTAAAATATTAAATCAATTTAAAGTTTAATATAAATATTAGAATTTTATTTTCAGTTTATACTGAGAAAAATAGTATGGTTAAAACTGCTAGAATATGGAAAAATTTACCGTGTTTCTGGCTGAATAGAAACAAAAAACTCAGTTATTTTTACCGAAGCACTTTGGTAATTTAAAAATATATATAGTTTTATAATATATGATAAAATTTGGTCTTTTTATCAATACCTTAGAGCAGTGTTTCCCAAACTTATGACTTTTGTGTACTCTTTCTAAATTTTTCGTAATGCTGTGTACCACTCATAAAAAAATGAATGT
The DNA here is from genome assembly GCA_949128135.1 of Parasteatoda lunata. Classification (NCBI taxonomy): domain Eukaryota; kingdom Metazoa; phylum Arthropoda; class Arachnida; order Araneae; family Theridiidae; genus Parasteatoda; species Parasteatoda lunata. The sequence goes on along the minus strand of OX421970.1, from coordinate 818,787 downwards.
ATTTTTTTCTATAAAAAAATTGCACAAAAGTTAAAAATCAGAACTGGCTGTTGATACCACTCATTATTAACTGTTAACTCTGCAAAAAAAAAAAAAAAAAAAAAAGCCAGAAGAAAAATACTTAATTGTAAATTATTATGGCTAGCTTTATTTTTAAATTATTTTTTTTCAAATGTTCGTTTGTTTGCAAGATATTTCGCATTCGAACGCGTACCTCCGCTAAATTGCTCCCGTTCCCCTGGGGGTACGCGCACCACACTTTGGGAAACACTGCCTTAGAGCATGGTATAAAAATAATTCATTTGGTTAAATTTACTTTTAAGTTACACATGTTTTAAAAAATGTGTGGTGATAAGAATTTTGAAAGCCAGAATTCCCAGTAAACCATATAAACATAAAATTTACCAAATGAATGGTTTAAATACCGTATATTTTAGTTTTATTACCTGAATTATTTTTTAACCATTAATATCATTACTATATAGTACGGTCATGTCTCCAGAATGTTTTTCTCCGTGTACAATAGGCAAATTGTTTTTTTTTTTTTTGCATTAAAATTTGCAATTAGAATTTATTATGAATCTAAAATACAATAATTTTAAACTTTAATGAAATAAATGCATCGTCAATATTTCATAATATTTTTTCTTTACATCATAATCATTCTTTATATTATTCTTCATATTTTATGCATCATAAATATTTTTTCTTTACTCTATAACTCTCACTTTTTTAATGTTTAAAACAGAGCCATGTAGTTATCAATTGAAATATTTGACTCTGATTCCTGCTTCAATTCCAAACTTTTCTGAGAACTCGACTTTAATCTATGAAGGAAATATAGTAATTATAGTAATAGGCTTTTACTGGCCTTGTTTTTTTTTACTTATAAAGGAGTTTGGATTATGGAAATAAATCCTTTAAATAGAATTATTTTAAACAAACAGTGTATTCCATCACTTAGTCCTGAATTTAAATTTTTAGAATCTTTCTCAAAAATTAAATCACAATAATATACTCATATAGGGTTGGAAAAAAACTTTTAAGCGTGGAAAAAAAAACAGGAATCTAGTAAAATTACATGGGAGAATCGTGAAATGAAAACTATCTAAATCAATTTTTTAGACTGATAATTTTCTTTAAACTAATGTGTAAAAATTCCAGATCAGATTACGGTGAAAAGTTCCGGTACTCAGAGTAGCCAGTATTCTTTGCAGGTAAATCTATTTTTAACGGAACATGGGTGTTACGAAACAAAAATTCCGATTTATCATAATTTTTAGAATAATAGTTACCATGAAATCACTGAATAACTCTAATTAAGAAAATTTTATTGTTAAAATTACAGTATAATATTTTACGGTAAATATGGATTTTACGGATGATGCACCTAAAGTGCCGGTACTTTATATCGCAGTGTGATCAGGAATTTTTTACAGGGTATTCTTCGTTTTCTAAAACAATTGACAGGCTTCAATGTTTTAAAAACGGCTTTCTTCAGTTTTTTTTTTCTCATTAGATTTGGAAAGTATTTTTATTTCTCCTTCGCTTTATTATTTTATTTATTTACGACACCTAACGTGTTTTCTTTTTTACTTCATTTTTTCCAAGGATTCAGAAAATGTGAATTTAAAGATGGGGAACACACTGTATTTTTGAAAATATATTTTTCAATTATCAAGAATAATCGATATTTAATGCCCCTTTCTCCTCTGGACATTGAACCATCTAAGATACTGTATAGTGATAACATTTCTCTTAAAATGAAATTTTAAAAAAAAACATATTTCTGGGTAATAAAACCAAAATATAACTTATTTTTGGTAATTTTTACGTTAATATGGCAATGGTTTACTGTAAATTACGATTTGTAAAATTGTATTACCACACATTTAGTAAACAATATACAAATCTGACAAATAAATTTAACCGACTAAATGGTTTTTATGCCATATTTAAGATATCACGATAAAATTAACAAATAAAATTTTACCCAGTTTTATCACGCATTATAAAACCATATTTAATTATTAATTTTCCCAAATTCATTACCAAAGCGCTTCGGTAAAAATTACTGAGCTTTTTTGTTGTTTCCATAGAGCCAGAACACGGTAAACTTTACCATATTCTGGAAGTTTTAACCATTTTTCTTAGCGTATGGGTAAACTGATTTTATCAATTGGAGAAAAATGCGGGTCAAAATACGAATTCTCTCGTCAGAGGGTTACAAAAATCCTAAATAAAGTTAATATAATTTAACTGGGTTTATATAATCTCGTCATCTAAAAAGTCAACTGAAGCGAGTCTTGCAAATTTTTAAGGATCTAATCTAAATAAAATATTACAATTTATTTTAAAAATTAAATCTTATCCCGACAAAAACTTTTTAGAAATGAAAGCATAACCCCTTATGTACTTAATAGCTTGCCCAGAACACATTTTCCCTTCACTCCTGCATCTCTTCATTGGAAGGAAAAGCGATTGAAAATCCTCGGTTCATCGTTTCCGACTTAAGATCCATTTCCGCTGCCTCCTCCAAACACTGTAGAATATCGGAAATGATATCCAATTGAATGCATTTCCTGATATCACGCCCATAGTTGTTTTTTGACAGATCTTCTTCATCTTCTGGCAACTACAGGGAATACTTTTACTTCTTTCTTTAACTTTTTTCTTACGTGGGTTAGATGTTGAAACTTGGGAACATGAGGGATTTCGTATGAATTACTATCTTATATGAATCGATGTTGGCTAAATATAACTTTATGTTTTCCTACTGTTGACATAAAATTTCTATTCTTAGAATTGTTACGTGTCTTATTGCTAGATGGTACTATTTTAGCAATAAAATTGATTTGGGAATCGATTTTAGCTTGTATGTGTTGATGTTACCATCATGCATGATTGTTACCATATATGTATATTGAAATGGTGAATTGATGACTGTGGATAGTATCTTTACTTTTTATTTAAATTATCTGTTGAAACATAGGAACATATGAATAATTTCTTATGAATCTTATGTAAATCTGTATTGGCTAAAGATAACTTTATTTCTTCGCAGTCTTGATATAAGATTTATATTCTTAGAGCTGTGTCTTATTTTATTACTGGATGCTACCATAGAAGTGAAAAGATTGATTTTAGAAATGGTTTTAACCTCAAATGGTAATGTTACTATATAAGGACCTAACCACATATATATATATCAGTGAAAGGAAAAATAGTTACTGTGTAAAATATCTTTACTTTTTCCGATTTTATTCTGTAATATTATATTTTATACATAGAAACACATGATATTTTGAATGTATTGTATCAATAATAATTCTATTTTATATATGTTATTAATATAACTTTATTTTCGCCCGGTGGGGATACGAAATCTATATTTAGAATTGTGTTCTGTTTTATTTGAAGGTACTATTTGAGAAATACAAGTGATATTATTGCTATTTACTATAGATCTATTGGTATTACTGTACATGGTATTATAACAAATATGTGCCAGTAAGGAAAAGGAACAATTAAGATTACGAAGATTTTAAAGATTATACTAACTAATTTTTATGTTGTGCTTAGATTTAATTTATGCTTAGGTTACGTTTTAGGGTCAAATACTTCGTTGAAAATAAAATGTTATTATAAATATATATATATATATATATTGATGTCGGGCTCCTCTCTCGCATTTCCTGCTAACTTTCGAGCCGTGACCTTATTTTATCATAATATTGCATTCTATAATATTTGCAGTCATATTTTAATATCCTTTTTTATAAGGATGATAACATACTAATTTTTCTAGGCTTTTATTGAGGAAAGAATAAAGAACTCTATTTACAAATTATGTACAGCCCGCAAAAAAAAAAAAAAACGAATCACCCTGAATAACTTTCGTTCTAATGGTCGGATTTTCACGAACTAAGTGTCAATCTTAATGGTTCTTGGGGGTGACCTCAAATATGCTAATTAATTAGTGCTAACTATTAATTAAGTTACTAAATCAGACACAAAAACGTACTTTCTCTGAATAAACATATATTTTTTTTTACATATTTGGAATCCTGACCCTTAAAATAGGGGAAATAGATAAAATTTCGAAAAAATTTGGCCGTAAATAGGGTCGCAATAAAGATTTATATATATGGCGAAAGTTAAAAAAAATGCCAAATTACTTCGCCATATAAACTGATACAATTTAAAACAACCATAAAGAAACTGAATGAATGACGAGACGTCATAATATTGTGTGTCTCTGTTGCTATAGGCAACCAAGAAAAGAATTTTTGGATCTGCTTTCTGGGCATTAATACTTTGAAAATAAAATTTGAATTTAAAATGAAGAAATGAAAATGAAATTATTTTTGATTTTCCGATATCTCAAAATTTAAACGTTGAACTAATTATCTGACATTTTTTATTTTTTTAAAGATGTTATTTGAATAAAATAAAAATGCTTTATTAAAACCAAATTTACTTAAGTTATTATAAATTTATGATTTATGAAGTGTTGTAGGGCTAATATGCTTTTACACCTCAGTTCAAGTCTTTCAGGTAAGGAAAAGAAAAAAGAGATCCTGCAAAAAATTTGGGGCATGCTTTTGATGCGCAATCAGAAGGTTTTATAAAATTCACGGTATTTCTTTTCGATAAGATTGAAATATATAAATGTCACGCCCAAAGCCCGAAATCCGGCCAAAGTCTGAAATTTTCTTGATTTCGGGAATTGTCCGGCCAAATCGCGAACACGATGTTACGGCCAAAGTGCGAAATAATTGAAACGATCAGTGAATATTCTACTTTGGCGGACTTCTATAATTATATAAATAATTCTTATAAATCTTCTAATTTAAAAATATAAAAAAATAGAAGTTTTTAAATTGTCTATTAAATAATCATTAATTTAATAATCATTATTAAATTGTCAATTTAAAAGTCTAGTCATGCTAGTCATACATATACCAAAGGTCTAGTCAAACTAGGTCTAGTTAAGTGCCACTGCCCGGTATATCCTACACTGATGTTTTTTAAGGTTAAGTGCCACTGCCCGGTATACATTTGCCCGGTATATCCTACACTGATGTTTTTTTAAGGTTCAGTGCCACTGCCCGGTATACATTTGTCCGGTATATCCTACACTGATGTTTTTTTAAGGTCAAGTGCCCCTGCCCGGTATACATTTGCCCAGTATACCCTACATTGATATTTTTTTAAGGTTCAGTGCCACTGCCCGGTATACATTTGCCAGGTATATATCCTACACTGATGTTTTTTTAAGGTTCAGTGCCACTGCCCGGTATGCATTTGCCCGGTATTTATCTTCTAATCTATCGTCAGTAAGTATTAAAATATCGAATAAATGTAATCTATCGTCAGGTATCGTACAAGTATCCACATACCAGGTGGTACGGTGGGACCACAATTTTTTAATATTTGTTTTATTAAAAAGTTTATTTGCTAATATTGCCCCTTTTGTTTTCTTTTTTAATTTAAAAGTATAAATCTTCTAATTTAAAAATATAAAAAATAGACAAGTTTTGAAATTAAAATTTAAAAAATTTAATTTTTTACTTTGTCTCAAATGAAATCAAGAAAATATCGGACATTGGCCGGAACATCGTGGCGAATTCGTGATCTGGCTGACTTTGGGCTTTGGCCGTAACGTAACATATATATATATATATATATATATATATATATAAACAAGGGAAAAATTACGGAACAATGAAAATAGGAAAAATAAAAAAAGAAAAAAAAAGAAAAACCTATAGAAAAAAGGACAATTTTTTTAAAAAAAAAAATCCGGAAAATAATGATATAATCTTTTCATCAGCCCACACGATTAAATCCGCAATATTAGAAAGCACTATTTTTTGCGGATATAATCGTGTGTGCTGATGAAAACATTATATGTTTTATTTTCCGGATTTTTGTAAAAAAAAAAAAAGTTTCCTTTTTTTCCCCTCCCAGTTTTTGTTATTTTTTTCCCCTTTTCTCACTGTTCTGTAATTTTTTCCTTGTTTTATCTAAATTTTGAACTTTTTTTATGAAATCTATTTACTTGCAGCTTATGCGCGATGAAAAAACTTATGATTTTTCTTAATTTTCTTCGTGTTTTTTGTATTTATTATATATATATATATATATAGAGAGAGAGAGAGGGAGAGAGAGAGAGAGAGAAAGTAAATTTTACTTGCATTTTTATTTTATTGTTAAGTTACATGTTTTTCTTTAATAATTCTTAAATATGTAGGATTTGCAAATAACATCCTTATGTATAAATTCCGAAACTGACTTTTGCAAACATGTTTTCTCCCTAAGCTCTTCGATTGCCATCAGTTACTTATTTATCACCAAATATGGTTACTAAAGTTTCTTTGTTTTATTCCTATATTTAAAAACTTATTTTACTATTCTCGCCATCACTACCGACATCTGATAGGATAGCGTCATTTTAAGTAGAGTTCGTAAGGTCCTTAATAAGTCAAAAATGTGGGGGCGAAACTAAAAAGCTGTATTTTATTACGTTTATATTCACCACAACATTCACTATTTAATTTCAAAAACTTAGTTTTAAATTTAATGATAACTTTATAATTACGATCGATAATGATACCACAGTGTTCTTAATTTATTAAGGACTAGATTCTTGACTTTTTAAATGAAAGGTCAAATAAAAAAATAAATAAATAAAAAGTTTCAAATCTTTGAAAAAATTGAAATTCATCAGAAGTTGGAGTCAATTTCACTTAGAGTTTATCGTTGTATTTTGCAGTTGTAGATTATTTAGAGATTTTCCAGTTTTAATTAGAACTTCGCTAGTTTTAATTGTTGAATTCGAGAAAATAATGAGATTCCTCTACCCTTAACTATTTCCAGCATTTATGCAAACAAATCCTTTCATTGGTATTTTTTTATTTTCTGAAATTATTAGGAGAATTAATTATTGGTATATTCGATATTCATTTTTTAGCAGCATGGCAACACTGAAACCAAAATTTCAATGCTTGGAATAATATTTTCTGGTAAAACGTATTTATAAAACAACGCTAAAAATATGGCCTATCAGAAACACTTCTGAAAATGCCGCCATATCATAAAAACTAAAGATTGTATACAGAAAGGAAGCAGAGAAAATAAAAATTTATCTTAATTTTAGAAAGAAAGTCAAGAAAAAAAGAATAAGTATTACAGAAATACTCTTAAAAAGTGCCACGTTTTAATAAAAACGTCTATAAAAGATTTTTTTTTTAAAAAGAAAAAAATGCTAGATAGAAACGAAAACATAAAACGTTCTTAATTTTTTTAAATGTAAATCTTACGCTGAAAATCTCAATTTAAATTTTTTAATTTGCCATAATTTTAGAAGAAAAAAAAAATTTAGAAGAAAAAAAAAATTAAGTTTATTAGTAACGTTCATTTAAAAAAATGCTGCGTCTTAATAAAAATGCCTATAAAAAGAAAAGTTAATTAAAAAGAAAAACAGACAAAAAAAAAAAAAAAAAACTGTCTTAGTTCTTAAACTAAAACTTTAACAATGAAAATCATAATTATCTATGTTACCGGTTATCTGTATTACAGTACAGGGAAAAAGTGACAATAAATTAATAGTATGAGACGTTCCGTAAAAAATGCTGGGTTATAATAAAAACAGTAGATATATAAAAAGAAAATCCATCTCAATTCTTAGAACTAAAAGTATCGAAAAAATCACGAAATTGACTTATCTGAATATAATTTTTTTTTTAAAGTAGAATTGCAAAAACTAGTAGTTTACTATAAAGTACAATTCTTCAAATTTTGTTTTTCCATTTGTCTTCTAGAAGATAAACTTGCAAGCCATGTGGATTTTAAAATTTAACAAATTTGTGTAAAATTTATTTCTTATAATAAATAATACCATAATATAGTTAAAAATATGATTTTATATTATTCTTTATCATATATAAATTCAAAAAAAAAGTAAACAATAAATATTTTTCCAAAAAATACTGTGATGAATATTTGGCCGATCATTTGACCAACTGAATTTTGACAAAAGGGCCAAATACTTATCACATCCCTAATTTAAATACAACTAGGAGGCTTCGCCCCATGCTCGCTGGCGCTCGCCAACCCCCGGAACTGCTTTCGCAGTTCAATCCAATCCAGTTCAATCCATTCGCAATCCAATGCTCGCTTTGTTCGCTCATTGGATACGTTCTTAACGTCTAGCTTTTGTATACTTTTTTGAATACTGAAGTTCCGAAAACTTTTCACTGTAGAAAATTCTAAACCTGTACATTTCAATATTAATTTGAATTTGCAAGTGTTAATTAGGGCATTTGGCGATACAACACTTGCAGAATTGAAGGATTTGTTACGTCAAGCGCTTAGGTATCATAATTTTGATCTAGTTGCGCTTCTATGTCATTTTGATTTATGTTGCTAAGTTAACTTTCAAAAAATTCTATGACTGGCAACAGCATTTTTATTTTGTAAGTTATTTATTTTTATTTCTTTTAGAATTCATTCTTTATTTAGCGAAATGTTTTTTAACCTAACAGAATTCTTTGCCGACTGTTTTCTCAATAAATGAAGAAAATAAAGTAAATATTTAAGTGTTGTGAAAAGAATCTTATTTAGTTGTACAGAGTACTTCAGCCAAAATTTGGGAGCCACGTAAGAGAATTATATCAGAAACACATCATTAAAAGGCAGAATGCTTTGGTGTTTTCAAAACGTAAACAAAACAAAGCAAACGTTGCCACCGGCGGAAAAGAACTACAGCCAAAATTTGGGAGCCACGTAAGAGAATTATATATATTAGATGTTATTGCATCCTAAGAAATTCACAAAGTGGTGGAAAACGTGAATTTTTTAACTGCTCACTGTTTGTAATTTTGATATAAATTTTTTGTTGCTTAAGTGATCTTTTTAGTTAAAAAAAAAAAAAGAAAATGTTTACTATATAAAAAAATAAAATATTCAATAAAAAGAAATAATAAAGTATAATAAGTATTGAATTTTATTTTGAACTATAACAGTTTTCTTTTTATTTTAGGCTTTTGTTTAAACTTTATAAATTTTCTTCAATTAAAATATTTAATTTAAATTACTTAATATGTACTAAATTTTTCCTATTTTCACTCTGTGAGCGTTGCAGTTTTTTTTTATTAGAATTTATTTTTGATATGAATTTTTGTATTGCGTGATATGAAAAAAAAAAAACATTTCCTTTCTTCAATACTTATTAATTTTGATAAATCTATTTTTGAATAAATTCTAATGATTGAAAGCCTAAAATTTTCTACTAATATATTACTAAGTTTCTTGATAAAAAAATTTAGAACACTAATGTTTAAATAAATATTACTACATTTGCTGTCAACATATCTAAATGCATGTGCGGCCCTTCGTTAGATAACCTGCTGTGAAAAAGGCCCCTCACTCAAAAAGGTTGTGCACGCCTATTTTAAGCAAATGCTAAAAATCACCCAATCCGATACATCCGGTACGCAAAAAATTACTTTAAACCTACACTTTTAAGATCTGTTTGGTACAGTCAGTACAGTAATACATAATGACAGTACAGTAATAAAATAATTAGGCAGTTGCCGTTAAACCAATAATATGCTAAAAAAACATCCAACCCGATACATAAGATACGCAATCAATGATTTTATATCTTCACTTTTTAGATCTATTTGGTAAAGTCAGGACAGTAATAAATACTTAGGCAGATGCCATTAAGCCAATGATATGTTAAGCAAGTGCAAAGAAACACCCAATCCGATACATCCGGTACGCAAACAATGACTTTAAAACTACACTTTTTAGATCTATTTAGTACAGCCAATAAATAATTAGGTAGATATCATTAACCCAACGATATGTTCAGCAAGTACTAAAAACAAACCGATCAGATACATCCAATATACATACATCGAATTTAAATCTACACTTTTTAAATCTATTTGGTACAGTCAATAAATAAGGAGGCATATGCCATTAAACCAATGATTTATTTATTTATTTCAGTAGTTCTAACTTTAAATATATATATTGTAGATCTGTTTACTACCGAAAATAAAGAAAGAGACAAAGTCCATTAAGCACTAACATGTTATCAAACAAAAATGGCGATTGGCTTGACGTTAGCGTTACAAAAATATATACAAGCAATAATGAAAGGATGATAATCGATCAAATGTCAGTTCAATGATTATGTTTCTGAAAACAAAATTAAATAGTCAGATCAATTGCTCAGTTCTTCTTAGTTTCCTGGAAGTAGAGTCATTGTCCAGTGATTATCGTAAATGTTATCAAAACTCAGAAAGGCAATTAAATCAAATTTGCTAATAAGTTTTCTAGTGGGGTCATCATGTTACGTGACAATGCCAGACCACAAAGTACTTAAGGAATTTTTTCAAGAATTCAAATAGGAAATTCCGACCCTGTAATCTAGATCCGTGTGGCGCAAGTGATCCGGACCGCAAGCAATGAGTTTTTTCGAGCATTTCATGAGTTATTTCACTATCAAACAAATGACTAAGTAATTATGGACAATGTTTTTGAATATCATTAAACAAACTATATTTAAAAACTTTTACACACATTATTTACTATATCTAATCATTAAGTGATAGATCTTAGTGGATCAGTGAAGAGGAATGTAATTCATTCGATCCTTTATTTCTGTTCTGTTCTTCAACTTTAACTAAATCAGCATGCAGAGCAGCAAAATCAAATTCATTTTGATAGTTTTAAATCATTTTTAAATAGAATGTTAAGTAGGATATTTGTTTATGTCTTTAGTGCATTTATATTTTGTCCTTAAAGTTATATTTATAATTTTCAGATTCCTCGAAGAAATTATCAGATGTCCTCAAGGAATTCAAAGAAGAAAATAATCCCTTGTCGAAATACAACCCTGAAGGAGTAAGTATTTATTTTCTTTTCGAAGAAAAAATTGCAAACTTATAAGGTACATATAACTAATTACTTTTAAAATAGTTATTTATACATTTTTTCGTCGAAAGACCTATATGATTATCAAATGGTAGTTTTATACCTGGAATTGTTTGTTTAACCTTTTAGAAAATAAGCAGTAACTGTTTATTTAGCTAAATTAATTTCTAATAAATTTGTTAAGTACGATAGAGTTTTTGAAATAAGGTAGCTCTAAAATTCTTCTCGTTCCTCATATTAATTTAAATATTACTATTGTAATAAAACAGTTCAATTTCTTTCCTGAATTCATCTTATTGCTCTCATTGATTTTCTTTTATCTTCAAACTGATGAAATAAACTTTATTTCGAAATTTGATTTCCCATGAAATGTAAAGTTGATATGATTATTCCTTAAGTAATTAATTTTAGAAAAAAACATTGAAACTATTTTAATCTTGTCTCCTTTCTTTTTTTTTATTATTTCTTCTGCAACTCATTGAAATTGAATTCCTCTTCAATTCTTACTAATGCAATGAAAGTTAGTAAGAAAAAGAAAGACAATTTTTTTTTAAAAATATGCTGTTCCTTTTTTGATATTTGTATGTAAGTATGTAAGATATTTAGAATGGATACTGAGCGTTTTTGACGAAACCAATTTTTTTTAATACTGCTTCGTGGAAGCAGTTTGTCGAATCGGCCATAGTTCTAAATTTTACTAAAAAACAAGCAAAACTTTTTTAAAAAGTATGTTGTTCTTTTATTTGAGATATTTTTAGATATGATATATATTTCGAATAGATACTGTACGTTTTTAACGAAACCATTTTGTAGAAAATGCTTCGAGTGAAAAGTTTTTCAAATTAGTCAGAGTTCTAAATTTTATAAAAATGAGAATGAAAATGATTTAATGAATATGTTGCTCATTTATTTGATATTTGCTTGTGAGATATATATATTTCGAATGAATGCTTTAGGGTTTTGATGAAACCATTTTTTTAATTTTTTTTAATAATGCTTTGAGTGAACAGTTTGTCAAATTAGCCATAGTTCTAAATTTTATAAGAAAAAGGACAAAATTTCTTTTAAAATAATAGGCTGTGTCTTTATTTAATATTTGTACACAATATATTTGATAAATTTAGAATAGATACTGTAAAATTTTTGGAAAATCCTTCGAGTGAACAGATTCTCAAATTAGCCATAGTTCTAAATTATATAAGAAAAAGAACCAAATTTCTTTTTAAAAAAATAGGTTGAGTCTTTATTTAATATTTGTACTCAAGATATGATAGAAACTTAGAATAGATACTGTAACATTTTTGGAAAATCCTTCTAGTGAACAGTTTCTCAAATTAGCCATAGTCCTAAATTTTATAAATAAATAATGAATTTGTTTTCAAAAAATATGTTGTCATTTTATTTGATATTTGTATGTAATATAAGGCATATATTTAGAATGTACGTTTTTGACAAAATCAATTTCAAGAAAATGCATTGAATGAACATTTATTTAAATTAAGGAAATTATTGTCGTCACTTTTTTCGAGGATTTATCAGAAATCATAGTTCTTGTGTAACGCATCGAATCACAAATAGCTTAGGAAATGCAACATGAATTAAACTGAGTGAGAAATAAGCTATAATTTCTCACTCATTATCAAGATTCAAGCCTGAGAAACGAGTGATCTCTTTAACCCCAGTACCATCCAATTACAAAACAAAAGTTTTTATTTAAATAAAAATCATTATAACGCATTGATATGTAAAAGTGAAGAAGCATTATAGTCAAAGTATCATATACGAGCATATCGTCAAAAATGACGCGATCTTATGACAAAATGATTGTGAAAAATAATGAAATACAGCCATTGGATTACTAAATCGTCAAATACCAGAGTTCTTTTTCTGAGAGGGAGAGAGACAGAGAGAAGAAAATAGATTAGTGAAGGTTATTTAGCACTTGTATTGTAAAAGAAATTTTAGTAGAATTCGCAAAAGGATTAGAATTATTAAAACCTTAATGATAAAAATACCCAAAAATAATATTAATATATTTTAAAATAATGCTATACATTTCGGGAAAAAATTAACATATTTTAACAACATCATTTTTCACTATAAAAATGGATACTCAAATTTCACGCAATTTTCTTCGTTTTTGACAAAACTGTCTCTTGATATGTTTTTCGAACGAATTTTTCGTCTAGTGACAAAATAAATATTTAACTTTCCTAATAATCACTTTATCGAGGGCTTCCTGATACAAGACCACCTGCTTGACTTACAGACTGATCGACTTATTTCGGATCTTTATTTTCAATCATCTAGTCTCCAGCTTAGTTTCATCCTTCTAGTTAACTATCTCCCAAAATGCACTACGATAAGTTGATGAAACAGTTTCGTTATATATTTGAGAGTTCCCAGTACGTCACAAACAACGTAACTTTGTGACGAAAAAATTCCCTAGGTTATTGAAATGTAGCTCAAGGATTGCTAAATCATCAAATGTCATAGTTTTATTTTTGAGAGTAGTCTCAAAATTATTAATTATTATATCAAAAATTTGTTTGACAAAATGATAGTCAATTATAAAGAATTGCAGCTTTTGGATTACTAAATCGTCAAATCTGAGAGTTATATATCTGAGAAAGAGTGAGAGAGAGACGCAATTAGATTGGAGAAGATTATTTAGTAATTATACTGAAAATATATTTAAGTAGAATTCACAATATTTAACAGTATTAAAAATCCTAATGATCGAAAGATCAATTAAAAGTGTTTTAGAAATAACGCTATCAATTTATGAAAAAATTACAAAATTACCCAAGACTAAAAAATCAGGATGATTTTCCATTGATGAACCAACATAAATATGATGGTTACCAACTTGAATTCCCATCAAAAACCACCTTGCAGCTTGATGGGACCACCAAGCCTTTCCAACATCCCAAGGTAGGAATCGGTTCGTTTTCAAGTTGGGCCAACATAGCATTCCCATAATGTCATGACGGATTTTCATAATGGGCCAGCATAGCAATCCCAACACGTCATGATGGATTTTTATAATGGGCAGTATAGCATTCCCATCATGTCATGATGGATTTTCATAATGGGCCAGCATAGCATTCCCATCATGTCATGGTGGATTTTTATAATGGGCCAGCATAGCATTCCCATCATGTCATGATGGATTTTTATAATGGGCCAACATAGCATTCCCATCATGGCATGATGGAATTTTATAATGGGCCAATATAGCATTCCCATCATGGCATGATGGAATTTTCTAATGGGCCAACATAGCATTTCCATCATAGTACAATAGTTTTTTATATTGGCCCAACATAGCATACCCATTATAATATGCTGGATAAAGGGCCAACATAGCATGCCTATCATAGCTTACACACACTGAAAGAAAGCTACATTTTTTTTTTTTTAGTTTTAGTTTACTATTATATATACTATTTTAAAAAAAACAGTAATTTCGTGTATTAAGGACCTTTAGATTTCTGTAAAATATCAGTTAAAAAAGCGTCATGTAAATAAATTGAAAATAATCTGTACAATTTACATACCTAACAGCAGTGTGGTTCAGAAAAATGTGCTTATTGGCATATTAGCATTAAGGTGAAAAATATGTTACCTAAGAGTTAAAGATTTTAACCATCTCTTTTTTTCGGCATAATTAAGAAATCATAAAATTGAAAAATCTTTCAATGAACCTGATTTTGTTAGTTTAATAAGAAGTAATTATTTCAACGTTGATTTAATACCTACATTTTAAATGTAAGTATTGATTCAATTTACAAAACAAAATATTTGTTGCAATAAATTAACAAGAAAAATATTCAAAATAATTTATTAACAAAAGATTTATAAAATTTTTTAAACACGTCTGGGTATATTTAAATCACAAGTTCTAATTCTTGATTATACCGTTAAGACTAGCCATTACCCATATTTCAGTTTGTTCGTTGGTACATAAAAAACCAATATATATTGCTGTTTTCATTATGCTGAACCACTAAGTACATCGTAAACAAAATTGGCTGGTTACAACCATAACTTTTTCCACAATCCATGTATTTTTTAATAAGCATAATTGGAACATCTTTATGTTAGTCCAATTTACATTAGAAAATAATATAATATATATATATATATATATATATATATATATATATATATATATATATATATATATATATATATATATATATATATATATATATATATACTTATATATATTGTATGGAATACTATGTCAATATCGGCTATGATTATGTAGAAGTTTCATTATAATATTAAAATTAAATTAAGCAAAATTAAAGCTTGACACTCTAATCATTTGGCCGACCCTAACTTACATAAAGTTTTTTCCTAAATCTAAAACAAGATAGCATTCCATAATTTATTTTTAATTTAACATTAAGATTGAAGAGTAAAAAAAAAAAATTCCTATAGTGTATTAGCACAATTTACAAAAAATAGATAATATATTTCAAAAAATAAAATTTTGATAAATAAAGACAAGCATGTAATTTTAAAACATTTATTTAAATACATTTAATACATTTATACTTTTAACAAAATTTTCAAATTTTTTTACACATAATCTATAAAAGTATTTGACATACATAAATGTTGAATTTTACTATACTGATGAACTTCTTTCCCATAAATTCTCAAATTATAACTGCAAATTAAGAAAATCAAATTAAAGCACATTAGATAAACAAATGACACTCGCTTTTAGCTTATTTTTATGCTGAAAATAATAACAGATCTGCCAGCTTTTACGCATTTTCAAAAATATTTTATAGAGTGGTGGACATTTAAAAAGGCATGAATGATTAAATAAGCACTTAAATTGGAACAATTTATGGAAGGTCCGAAATACTCAACACTTTCAGTAAGTTAGTTTTTGAATGAACAAATACAGCATCTCTTTAATTTTTTTTTCAATCCTAACTTATTGGAAATTCTCTCCTAAAACCAAAAGTTTAATAGTTTTCTTTTGCCAACTGTTTATTTATTTAGTTATTAAACATTTAATCTCAAAAAAGGTCTCTGTAAGCAATGCAATCAAAAACGATTCCTGTTACGTTATGAATGTGCTTAATGGAAATGTGCTGCCTCCATCTGCTAAGGCTATTTTAGTTTTGATATCACTTACATCGTACCATTCTAACACATTTTTACCGAACTAAAACATCTTAAATATTCAGAACTAGAAAATTTCGTTAACTATTAACAATGTTTCACTGGGTACTATTAACCTTTAACATTATAAAAATACCTTATATCAAACCCACATTTTCATTCAGCTACATTAGGGCAAAATTTATAATACAGTTAGTTATTAACCACACAGTTAACCATACAGTTAGTTAGTTGAAATAGTAGGGTTTAATCACAAAAATTCAAATGAAAGCTAGAATGTATTGCCTTTCACAGCACAGCAATTGTAAATGAACGGCAGATGGACAAGTGTGGTGTTTACGGAAAGTAAGCGTTTTTTGCTTTAAAAAAAACTTTATAAGGGAAAATTGTTTTAGGGCAAACAAGTAATCAATAATCTAACTAATTAGAAGTTTAACAGTAGTAAAATTTGATTTCTTTCTTATTCAAAAATAAATAAATAAAATTACTATGAAATATATTATACATTAACTATTTTTCAATAAATATTAGTAATATAGAAAAATTCTTTTCGATGGATAAAAATAAAATATTTCATTGATTAATGGGAGAAAAAAAAAGACATCTAATTTTGGCTCAACCAAATATTTGCTTTGTTATATAATATTTAAGTAGTATAATATTTAAGCTTTTACAACTGTGTAAACCTTTAAATATTTTATACTTGTAAGCAATTGAAAACTATGATAAAAATAAACTAAATAATGAAGAATTTAAATGAACTTAAACAGTTTATTGGAATTTGTTTTAAAGAATAAAAAATTAATAATATAAAAATTTAAAGTCAATTTTCCTATTTCAAATAAGATAAAAATTTAACAGACGAAATAAAATCTTTAACCCATTTTTTAAAAGTTGTTGAATATAGGAAAATAATAGGTATAATTATTGCTATTGCTTGGAAGAAAGTTAAAGATTAAACATTAATAAATTACAATTTTACATTTGTTTAATAAATCTGTTGCCATGCATTATAATGCAATATATAGTGAAACCTCAAGGAAAGATCACCTCTATGTAGTGATCTCTATTTACGACCACTTTAGGGAGGCAAGGAATTTTTTCCATGGACTTAAACTACGGACTTAGGAGAGACCATAAAAAACTCTCCCAGAAACTGGGCGAAATCTCTGCACCAGGATAAGGAAAGGTCAAATAAGAAAACACAATAAAATATCAAAACAAATAAGCAGTTTGAAATGTATTCTAAATATTTGCTTGGCTCTTATTTAAAGAGTTATCTCTCAGATATCTACGACCTCATGTTGCAATCAAATTGCACTAAAGAGGATAATTTATTAATCAGAGTTAAATGATTTATTTTTGATTAATCAATTATTTTTGTTGGATTACTTTTAGTTATTTTAAGTACATAAAAAATTTAATTAGAAAAAACTCAGCATCTCAAACAAACAAACCCCTTCTCATCTTTTACAGCTGATTTTTATGAAAAAAAAATTTATGCTACCTTAAAAACATAATTTTTTATTTATATAAAATAACTATACCATACATTATTGGTAAATTACTTTTCACGCATAATTATATTAGAAGGGATAATTTCTATTAACGTAAAATTTTATTCATCCATCCAGTTTTCACGACGTCAACACAAGGAACATTCGTTAATTTAGGCGAGATTTTTAAATTTCTAACAAATTATGAAGTCTTAGAAACAATAAATACAAATTCTTAAGTCTGGAACAGTAAGCTGGAAAAATGACTTCAATGCTCCAAAAATTATTACTAATAAAATAATAAGGTTGTCCTAAACGAAGACTTACTGTTCCAGACAAAAACAACAAGCGATCAGTTAACTAAATACAAAATATTCAACTAATCCTAACAAAAAAGCAAGCGATCAGTTAACTAAATACAAAATATTCAAGTAATTATCTGGTGACAAAATTGTCACTACATTAGACTTTTTCAAGAAAATTTTAAAAGATAAAATAAGTAAAACAACTAAAAGCAGTGGTAGTGACCACAGTAAGAAAAAATAGAACACATTAAAAATATTTATTTCCAAAAGAAATGTCAAGCGTTTGACTCAGCTTAGAATTTCTTTAACAGAATTTTCATTTTGTTTCTAATGCTACAAAAAGACGCACATTTTTTAAAAAAATCTTATTTTAAAAATCATTTGGAACACTCAGAAACAAAAACATTATAAATTATTAGAAATGGAATAAGGCTTTAGTAATGCTGCAGCTTTGGTCCGGGTAACTATGTGACTGTGATTTGCAATTTTTTGAATATTGAAATTTTTCCAAATAACAACTCTTAATGTTACGCAAAAGCTCAAATTAACAGTTATTTTAGATATCGAAATTTTGATTCACAAGTACGATGGCAACAAGTAAATTGGAAACCTTATTTTTAAACCTTAATTAATTCAGGTTTTTTAATTATTGCAAACAAAGTGCTTTTCAGGATCTTGTATTCCGCTTGTCGTAGCAAGTTTCGACTTTGATATTTTTAGATCCACAAAAATCAATCTAGATTATGAAATAAAAATAGTTATGAAATAAAAGTTAGACATTAAAAAAAGAAATTTACACATTTAATTGAAGAAAAATTTAAAAAAAATTCCTAATTCTAAATTTTAAAATGAAAATGATTATTTTTTGCACTAACAAAACTTACCCATCCTCTCTAACAGAGGAGTAGAAACTAAATCCTAATGATCAACAGATTCTATGTTCAAATGTTCCTTTTGACTCATCCAAAGTAATGAACTGAAAAGAAAGTCAATTAATAGAAAAAAATAAATTGCATTTTGTTGCCATAAATATTAGGATACCTTGTTTAGACTAAAATGAACATTTTAAAAGAAATATTTACGTTTACAACAGTTTTCGGCAAATTGCGCTTGCATAAGGATAATAAAATGGTAATAAATAATCTTAAAATTGTAGTAAATTTTCAGTCACTTTACAGGATATAAACAAAAATGTGAATATGGGTATCGTATCACTATCAGAACATTTGTCTTTCATACAATTGATAAAATAATAACAGTGAATTTAAAGTAATACAATTGCCAGATACTTTATCTTAAACTCCTTTCCCTAATATAGATGTGTGCATTGTGGATAACAAAAAAGCTCAAATCAAACTATCAAAAAAGATTGGGAAAACAGAAGATCATAACAATTAAATGAAAGAAAAACATAATTGCTTATCAATGAATAGAGCATCACTAGTGTTGTAGGATACCAGTCTTAAAATTTAGTCTCAAAAGTTACGTGCTCAGTGACTTATTTCTAAGATTCAGGACACAAAGTCTTATTGCAACACTTTGGGATACCTAAACCCCTTTCGAATCTCAATCTAAGAACAGATTATCTCGTGAGATTCAGTCAGCCGCACAGACACATGTCCTTCCATGCGACGGAGGTTCAGGATTTTAGAACTTTGCCATATGCACCGAGTGTTTGCGTATGACAATTGCATCCGCTTCTGAATAACGATCTTACACACCAGAGACTGAATTCAAAAGACTTTCAACAGCATTGAACACAATTATTTTAACAATCGTTTTCTATGTTACAAATATCTTCTAGATAACATTAAAAAAAAAATTTTAATTTATTTTAATTCCCACTATTAATGTTAAAGACAGATAATTTTATCAATGTTTAATTATTATTTATTTTAAACAGTGTCTTCAAAATTGAATCTGAATAATGTTTAAAGAGATAGCGGTTTATTTTAATAAAAAGGGCGCATTTATTGGTATCAGAGTTCAAGCAGAGCCTTCAAAAATCGATTAGGGAGAACACTGATGGTAGATGTAATAATAATAGAATTTATGATTTGTCCCCAGCCAATTTATTCCTCGAGTTACACATAATTTTTAATATACATTGCACTTTTACACAAGGAGGTAAAGAATAAAAATAAATGGAGATTTCCGTATCGTGATCTGTGGCAGTATAATCGCCAAGTCTTGAAAATTTCCGGGCAGTGTCCCGAGAAAAAAAAAAAAAAAAAACGTCACAGAAAGGCAACAACTCGAAACGGAAAACTCGTAGCAATCCCCGGGCAAACATTTACATGTTATTTTTAAAAACATTAACAGGTTTAAAATCTAATTGGTACCTTGGCGACTGTAGCTGGCGCGACAGATCACGATACGGATAAACCCCCAATAAATTATCTAGAAGAAAAGATACTGAAAATATAATAATTAAAAGAATAAATTTATAAAAACTTACATGTTTGCACTTGCACAAGGATGAACAAGCAACAAACAATAAGAAGTTGAGTTGATATTTTGCTATTCGTCCCAAACGTAAAACGTTTACGTTTGGGACGTTACGTTTTTTTATGTACGTTTTTTTTTAACGTACGTATTTTCTAACGTACGTACGTATTTTCTAACGTACGTACGTATTTTAAAAGTACGTATTTTTTAAGTTTTAACTACTCTTTTGCAACTTTAAAATTCAATATATTAATTATTGCAACTACTATATATTATTCTATTTATATAATAGGTCTGGATAGCCTAGTTGGCAAGGCGGTGGACTCACGTTCGTGAGAACGGGAATTCGAATCCACCCGCCGAAGACTCCCCGTGTAATAAATGGTGACAGTTGAAAGTTAAATCTGTTGGATCACAAAGTTCTCCATGATCTCATAACAGATTATATCTCTGGGGGTACTGGAATGGAGATTGATCACTCTCTGGTTCAGGTCAAAATTACGATCTGTGAATGAATAATTGGATTTATGAATGGGTCCGCCATATAAATGGGTGTGATGTATAGGCGTGGCAGAAGTTGAATTCTAGGCCCTATATTGTGTGACTGAAAAACAAGTACAATCACACAACCCTTACTTTAATGACCTACGACAACCAAAGCAATATATATAATAATTTTTATTTATTTTAATAGTAAATTTACACGCCGCTGTAAAATGTTACTAGAATATGCACGACTTAAGTAAAAGTACAAAGAAAAGACTTTTTTTCCTATCATTTAATTTATCACTCGTTTACTGAAACCCACAAATCTTTCTATTTTCTGTGAATATGTACAATATTTTGTAAATTGAAAATCTTCTTCAATGTTATATTTAATAACTATTTATTTTTAACCTTAAATAGAACTTTTATACAAATTGCAGAATTTCTAAAAAAAAATTATCTGATTTAAATCTTCTTAATTTAATTATTCCTGATATGTTGCTTTATTGTTTTGTATTTTGTTAAAACGTCATAATGTTATTAATTGCAATAACCACATGTTAAATAATTAAAATCACAAGTCTTAACCTTTTAGTAACCAGATAATGATGAAGTAGTGCACGTGCACTTAAAATTTTAATCTATCACTCGTGTACCTATATGAATGAATCTTTCTTAACTTCATTAATCCTGATATGTAACTTTATTGTTTTCTGAATTTAAAACCCACCTTTACGATATTAATTGCAGTCACTATTAATTTTTAAACTTTAACAACATATTACTACTTTTTTAGCATTTAAAATTACAACTTTCAACTCCATTGTTAAGTATCATACGAATATGTTCGACTATACCGCACGTGTGAATAAAACTTAAATCTTTTTTAATTTAATTAATCCTGATATGTAACCTCCTAGAATTGTGTTTCTAAAATTCACCATAATGTTTTGAATTGCAATTACCATTTATTTTAAACCATGCTCATAATTTAATCTCGCAGTCGTATACCCATATGAATAAACCTTTTTTGATCATATTAATACTAATATGTATCCTTATTGTTTTTCTGAATTTAAATTCACCTTATAGATAATATGATTAATTAACTGCAATTAATTATATAGATAATTAATTGCAGTTAATATAAATTTTAAACCTTTAACTATTACTACGATTTTTGCTATTAAAATTACAACTTTCAACCCTAACGTAAAGTTTTATAAAAATATGTTCAACTATACCGCACGTGTAAATAAAAACTTTATCTTCTTTGAATCTCTTTTAATTTTATTAATCCTGATATGTTGCCTTCTTGTTTGGTGTTTCTAAAATTCACCATAATGTTATGAATTGCAATAACCATTTATTTTAAACCCTTCGTTATACTTTCACCACATGTTTGATAATTTAAACCACAACCTTTAAGCATTCAATAAAATGCCGCTGCTCAAATACTACACGTGCTCATAATTTCTCAGTCGTGTACCCGTATGAATTAATCTTTTTTAATCCTATCAATATAGATATGAAACCTTATTGTTTTCTGAATTAAAAATTCAAATTAATGTTATTAATTGCAGTTACTATTAATTTTTAATCTTTAACAACATATTACTACATTTTTTGCAATTAAAACCACAAATTCCTACCATATTGCAAAATATCACAAGACTATATTCGACTATAACTCACGCGAATAAAAATTTTATCTTATTTAAAGTTTTCTTAATTAAGTTAAACCCGACGTGTACCTCAATGTTTTGTGTTTCTAAATAGCAATAACCAATTATTTTTTAACTTTCATAATAATACTTTCACCACATATTTAGTAATTTAAATAACAACTTCAAGCCTTTCAGTAAAATGTCACACACAAAGCTCAAACAGTTCACGAGCACAGTAAATTATTATGAATGAACATTTCTTAACTTCATTAGTCCTGATATAAAGCCTAATTGTTCTATATTTCTCAAATTCACCCTAATGGAAATATTTGCAATAATTTTTTTTAACCTTCATTGTAATTTCACTTTATGTTTAATAATTAAAAGCTCGAGCGTAGTGTACGTGTGCATAAGAATTTTATCTTCTTTAATCGAGCACTTGGGTACTTAAATAAAGAAATCTTTCTTAATTTTTTTTAAAATAGTAATAAATAGTCTTAATGTTTTATTGCTATTATTTGCAATAACTATTCATTACCAACAATTTCCATCATATTTTGATGGCTGTTGTTGGTCCATCAATAGTAAACATACCATGTTGTTGACCATCATAAAGGGAATACAACATATTCCATCATAATATGATGGTTATTGTTGCTCCATGATAAATCCAACATTACTTGATGGTTTACCATCATAGCAATAGAGCAACATTTTCCATCTTGCTATGTTGGAATTTGTTGGTCCATCAAAAACCAACAAACCATGATGGAAATTGTTGTTGCCATCAGCACATGTTAGACTATCAAGAATCTTATTGAAACCAACATAAACCAACAAATTCCTTTGATGGTACCATAATAAATTTTGTCTTGGGTAAATAATAACATTTATCTCAAAAAATAATTATTAATTGTATTTAATGTCGTTTTCGAGAAACTTTAAAAACCAATTTCTGCTATAATTTTGCCGCATATTTTATTTTACATTATTTTAAACATTTTTACAATACTATTAATCTCAGTTACATTTATTTTCACCGAACCAGTTTTAATTAACATTAAAGCTCAAACAGCATTAAAAGTAAATTCTTCTTAAAACTACACAATTTTATACAAAATGTAGAGAAATAAAATTTTTAAAAAAAACTAAGAAGGATATAAATGAAAGAGAATCAGATTAAAGGTAATTAAGTTAATTTATTAAAGGTAATAAAGGTTTTTCGTTTCATATTTAATTTGTTTGTATTTCAGGATTCTAAGAAACCTGTAATCGCATCACTTATTTATCACCGCGTATTAATTTAAGATAATTTCTTTGTTATTCTGAAATTCAATGATAAATTAGAAAAAAACATAAATAAAATATCTATACAAAGGGTAATTATTTGTGAAACAATATCTCATAAATAAAATTTATTTTCTTGGCTAATTATATTCATTAATTTTAACTTCCTATTACAATTACGTTAAGAAATATTAATACTCAATATGCTCTTAGATATATTAGCAAATAAATATTGCAACATGTAAAAATGAACTGAAATATTGCGACATTTGTTTAATTAAGGAAATATACAATTCTTGAATTTCGCTTGTAGCTATTCCCTCCCATGAATTAGAAAACATAATTTAAATTCTCATATTTGTTAAGATCTTGAATTTATTATTGAAAGTCATTATATTTCTATTTAACTAAAATCGTAATTTTCTCAATAATTACTAAATAATTCAGAATAATTTACTTAAATTAGTTTTCCTAAGGCAGTAATTCCATTTGAAATAATAGTATTTGCTAAATTTTATTTGCTTGATAAAATTATGTAAACCGATTGAATTCCAGATTTTTTAAAAAAAATCTTTACCTGTATGCAAATAAGTCAGTGATACGATAACTGAACTAATTTAAATAAACTTTAACGATCGCTATTTATAAATTTAATTTATAGCTGAATAATAGGTAAAGGGTGATGCATACAAATTGCTTATTAACGATGAATAGAAGAAAAATAATTGCCTAGAGCTGATACTGTCTATGAAAACACATTTAATCCTGTGTGGTTTATAATGCGAAAAGTATTTCAAGTGTAAAATTAAATTCTAATGAACTAAAAGAATGAAAAGAGTTTAAAGTAAAATAACAAAGTTATTTTTAGTCGCGTTCGAAAATTGTAAATATTTATGACGGATTAGTAAGATATTTATGAAATGTAATTCTATGTAATTATAGCAATTAAATTTAATAAAAAAAATGCAAATTTCAAAATATCTAATAATTATATGGATAATTTTTTTTTCTTAAATCTTGTGTTTTTTTTAAGTTATTAATTATTTTGTTTTCTAGCATTTAAAGTTGTGTTCAAAATTATTATCAGCTTTTTTTTTCATTAGTAAATTTTCACAGGAAGGAAATTTTCACATTCCATATTTAATTTTCACAGATATATTTAAAATTTGTATTTTCTGAACTACATGGAAAAAAAATTATGCTAAAATTACCGTACAATATGATAATGACATTTCTGGTAGAATAAACCATGTTTCTGATTAATTAAACTAAAATAAATGGTATTTAAAACATTCATTTCGTAGTTTTTCCATTCATATGGTAACTGTTTACGGGGAAATTATGGTTATCAAAGTTATGGCTCTAATTACTACACATTTAGTAAAACATACAAAACTGAAGATTAAATTTATCCTAATAAAAAGTTTTTATGCTATTCTCTAATGATAAAGGTTATGATGAGGGGTCATGATAAAATTACCAAATTTTACCACATTTACCAAACTTTTAACACATACAATAGAAGCATATTTAATTTTACCAAAATCACTACCGAATCACTTGGGAAAAAATTAACGAGCTTCTTGAAGTTCCCATAGAACCAGAAACAAGATAAATTTTACCATATTCTGGTAGTTTTTTCTATACTTTTTTTATCAGTTTAGATAATACAAGGTCGACGCCCAGTCATAGTCGATAAAATACAGCCTGCAGTATTTTAATATTTTAACGTTTATCTTTAACAAAATTATATCAATACAGTTCAACATTCAGTATTCTTTTAAATCTTATTTAATATTATACTTTTTATTACGGTTGGTTCTTTCAGTATTTAAAAATATATGTTTATTATAATCTAATTTAAGTATAAATAGTTCAAATTACTTTAAACAAGAATAAAAGTAAACATTTAGGTGCACACAATTGTGTAATATCCAAAACTAATAATCGCAATATTCCTTCTTAAGTTAATGGGGGTGGGATATCAAAGAAGTTTTATTTAGTCTAAAGTTAAACAAATTATTTATTTTCTGCATTTTTTCAAAAATTTGTACCCTTAATCAAGAGTCGAAAAAGAAAATTAAACCTGAGAAAATGGATATTAAAAATCAACCTAAAATCTGAGATGTTGCTCTTAACTCCCTGACGCAGATGGGTCAGCGGTGTCCCTTTTATAAATTTTTTCTGTTGTTTTAATTACGAGTAAAAGAGTATTTTGGTTAATTATAAAAAACAGAATAATACTTGCTACGAAAATCTATTATATTAATGGAATTATATATGTGCTAAAATATGAATTCCAAAAAAAAAAAAGTATTCTGAAAAAAAATTTCATTTATATTTACAAATTTATCAATAATTGATTTTGAAAATTAAAGAAATTTAACGATTAATGACTGTTTCTCTTAGATCCAAATAAGTGTAAATTTAAAAAAAATAATGTTAGGAAGTCAAATGTTTTTCAAAGATTTTATCTTCAACGCTAAAAAAGACACCTGTGTTTCATAACCATAAATTACTAAAATGCTAAATATAATATTTTTCGCTTATTTTGACCTAAATTTATGTGCAAAGTAATTAAAAAGTCTGAAAATATATTTAGTAAACATTCTGCGTCAAAGGGTTAAGCCATAATTTTCTTTCAAAAATTCTCGAACCTCTTCTTGTTTCTATCGCTAACTATTCATACATTCAATCCAATTGATACTTAAGCAATCATTGGTTTTAAAGTTGTACTAAACTTGCACCAAAACAATATAAAAGAAAGGAAAATAGTTCTTTATGGGAAAAAACTTAATTCAAAATTCCATTTAGATTCAAACAATCACTTTAATTGTCTTAAAAAATTTAACTATTCTGGTATCTAATATTTTAATCCTACACATTTTATAAACCGCATCAAGGAAGAAAAAAGAAAAAAATTGCAACTCCCAATAGATCTGAAACCAATTAAAATTCATAATACAAGCTGCTACAAGATAATAAATACCCAATGGCGTCACTGCGATATTTACATCAGAAAAATAAATTTCTTATATCGCATATTGCGTAAAAGAAAATAAATTAGAAAAATAACTGCGCACATAATAAACGCACGCAATATAAATTGTGTCTATACCCTTTCGTTGTGTGAATCAGACATATTACGACTACTCAACCCCAAACAGTCATCCTCTCCATATATATGTATTCATATACGTATTTCCCACATATTTGCTTATTAATGCGAGGAGGACTGTATTTGCAAACTGCCCTAGAAAACATCCTCACAGCAAAATCCCCTTTTTGCCTCCTAAAATATTTAAATAAAGAAATGCGTTTTTGTCAGTTCCTGCAGGCAGCATTTACTTTTACGTCCATTACTTCTTCCTCTTCTAAGCCATTCATCTGGAAAATTTTTCTTTTCTTTTTATCTCCTGGAGTTTCTCTCAGAAAGCATGGTAAACATGACTCCACGTCTCCTTGCAATTCGGGGTAAATATGGCGAAGGCATCTTGACCACGGATCTTTTTTTAAATGCCGGAGAAGAGAGGGGGATTTACCCCGAAATGATAGAGCCACGACGTCATTTTAAGGGTCGGCATCATCCTCTCTCTGGAGAATTTAGAAAGAGTCTGTCGAGTTGGAAGTTGAGAAATTTCCGAATGAGAAGTTCGAAATTAGAAAAGGAAAAAGGTATATTCCAATATATAAAAAAGCGATAAAATAACAGCCATGATACCGTCAAAGTACATAATAATAAGAGACATCTTCTATTATCATAAGAATCACCTTTGTTTTCAGTAATGATCTTAATAACATTTTGTTTTGCAACTACAGAAGTTCTGACGGAATGAAGCATTTTTGCTTATGAATTTAACTCCAGTTGGTTTTTCTCTGTTTTGAGTAATCAATTTAATTATATATATATATTTTTTTTTTTTTTTTTTTGCAACTGCAGACTTGGAAGTTCGACGGAATGAAAGAAGCATTTTTGTTTACGAATTTAACTCGAGTTGTTTTTGTTTTATTTAATTTTTTTATTCTAATTTATTCGGAAACTGTTGCAATTTTAGGTTCTTTATTTTCAAATAACTTTATTACTTTTTTTGTTTATAAAGTGATTATTTATTGCCGTAGAAATATATATTCATCTCACGCTTGACGTCAAAATAAGATTAAATAAAATATTCGGTAGGAGAGAGAAAGAGATTAGATCTTACTAGACATAAATATTATGCCATTTCTAAAGAAATTTTATGCATACCTCTCGGAATGTTGTTATTAAAATAGGATAGTTTAAAACTATGTTTAGAAACCAATTAGACAATTCTCTTGAAAATTCATCATTTTACATTTCTCTCATTGCTAAGGTAAATATGATTTCTGTGTAAATTCTTTCAAGCGAATTCTTTGAATTAGAGAATATGCAATCAGAATAAGCAAAATTCTACTTCTTTAAAATAAAAATACGCTTCTTTTGAATTTTGCTTTTGCTATTAGGTACTTGCTGCTACAAAAGAAGTAAAGTGAATTACGCCTAACCATGTGATTTAAATCAGATTTAATTGGCTACCTGTAGGTGTATGTTGAACCTGATTGGCCTCTGAATCGACAAATGTCACGATTTATCTATGATGACGTCACGTGCAGATACCCAA
The DNA here is from genome assembly GCA_949128135.1 of Parasteatoda lunata. Taxonomy (NCBI): domain Eukaryota; kingdom Metazoa; phylum Arthropoda; class Arachnida; order Araneae; family Theridiidae; genus Parasteatoda; species Parasteatoda lunata. The sequence continues at coordinate 790,357 of OX421970.1, read as the reverse complement.
TCACATATAATTATCCGCTCCCAATTAAAATTCAAAACCAACAGAGTTTAATTCTTTGAATTTAAGGATCATTAACTAATCTTCATAATAATATCTCAATTATCTCTTTTGACTTCATTAGTTTGTGGTAACTCACACTGTTTTTGTTTTTAATTAATTGACGAAAATAGTTACATACGCGCGCAAAAAAACAGTAAAAAAGGAGTAAAATGTTAATTATTTTTGGTGCAGTTTTTATAGGTCGAAATTTCTTTCTTTTCCTCATTATTATTTTTCTCGCGTAAAGCACGAATCTTTCAAATTTTAATTTCGTCGTATTTGCAAGAAATTTAAGATATTATATTTTCATTTAGCCGATTCATTTAAACGAAATATTTGCAAATATAACTTCCTTTCTTTAACATAAATTTATTTTTACTTTTCTTTTTTACGTTTCCATGTTTCTTTACTTTAAACTTTCGTTAATTTCTTTAAAAAAAAATCAATTTCCATCTAAATATAATGAGTTGTAATTTTTTCACGAAGAAACTTAAAAAAAGTTTTCAAAATTCAAAAAGCAATGCACGGTGATGAATTTGATTAATTATTTTTCGATATTCAAGTTTCTGACAAGCATTAAAGTTTTATTAAATTAATAGTATCAAACGCCTACGTAATGAAATATTTTTTTCTTAGATTAGAATTATTTTTTCGTTAGAATTATTAGACTGATTATTTTAGAACTTCTACACTTTAGATTTTCAAATTATTTCTTGTGTAACTGTATGATTTAGAACTGTATGATTTTAATAATCAGAGAATAACGAAAAAGACAGCCTTATTAAGAATAAATTTACTAACCAATAAATTCAAACTTTTTATTTCTTTCATTTAATGAATCTGTTAAAACATTTCTTTAAAAGAAAATTAATATGATATGCTATATCTAATTTTTAATTTTAATGACCTATTTTTTTTCTCTCAAATATTCTCATTTTTATAGTGCAACAATATTTGCCCGTTATACGCAATTCTGAATCTGAAACGTTTTACTTACCACAAAGTATTATGCTCACCCTATAATTCTTTACGATTTCAATTTCTCAATTAAAATGATTTTATTTATCATTCTTAGGCATTGAGAAATAAAATAAAAGCAACGGAAATAAAAGCATTAATAATGTTTTATAAGCAAACTTATCATCGTGTCTTTACTATAATGAAGCACTTTCTACAGTGTCGAAACCAGGATGGTGGTGTCGAAATTACAATTGTAGTCGAAAAAATTTTTGCAGGTTTGGAATCAAGAACTATTTGTTTTAACTCCAATTAATCAAAATTTAGATACAGTAGGTTAAGGGATAAACGGTTTAGAAAAATATTTATAATTATGCAACAAAAATATAGTTCGATTGAGTGTTATGACAATTATTTAAATAATAACATTTCACAAACTTATAGAATTAATCACATTTTAATGTTTTTGGCCCTATGTTTGTTGACAGAAGTGTTTTATAAACCTGCGTTGAATAACCAAACCAATTTTAAATTTCGACTATCAATGTTCAACTCTGTGGCCATTGAATCTTGAGCCCTAACCAGAAAACTAATTTTCTTCCATGGTAGTCTTTTTATGGAACTGTAACCCTCTTTTGCATTACATGTAAAGGGAAACCACGAAAACCCCCAACGGATAGCTCAATGACAAGGGGATTCTAACCCATGAACCGTCTACCACTGAAGGTATTTTACGTCAGCACTGTGGTGCGAGTAGAAGAGAATTCATATCGGCCTGTCATTCCTGGGATTCGAACCTGGGAACCTCCTTGAGAGACGAGATCTCTAATTTTCTGAGCCGCCGCGGCTCTCACTGAGCTATTGAAAAGTTTGTTTACTATATTTTTTAAGCACTTTAAGTTTGTAAAAACTGATAAACCAATGAAAATTAAGAAAAATTAAAAAAAAAGAAAATTTAAAAAAAAATAAATAAATAAATAAAAATATTTCCAGTATTAAAATTATTAAATAGTAGACGTTTTGAACAATTTTGCTGCTCACTGTTCGCTTAAATTTTCTTTCGATGCATTTAAAATAATAATAATAAGCTATGTGATGCCATAGCTTCAAAAATTATTTAGTTTATTATTAGAAAGTTTTTTTTCTCAAATTATTCAAAAATTTTACTTAAGTTTTCAAGAAAACACTAAAAGAAAAAACCTATTTCATTTTAGACATTATGACGTTTTTGCTAAAATATGGAAAGAACAAGAGTAGTTTGCTCAGAATAAAAAAAATTATTTACTCCATTCCTTCCCAGCATAAAATATGTGACAAAAATACACTTACCTCAAAGATTTATGCTTTAACAATATTTTTTTAGGCCCAAAAAATTTATAACACATGATTAGATTAATACCATTCTTCATCGTTAATAACATATTTCGAATAAAATATTATTCCAGGCATAAATTCGAACATACATTTCCCCGCTAAAAATGCCCTTCAAATAAAATTTCTTCTCTCTCTCTTTTTTTTTTTTTTTTTTTTTCCCTTTTATCTTTTAAGAACCCCACATTTTCAAGCTAAAATGCAATAATAAAAGATTTAAAGCATTCCAAATATATAAGGAGCTTGAAAATTTGTCATTTCTCGCATATTTTCAAGTTTCAAAATACAAGGCATCGAAAAAATAGATATGTAAATCAAAAGTGAAAGGACCAAAACTTGTTAAATATTACGAATCGTGAATAACAAATATATCCTCCATCGAAGGAAAGGGCAGAAAAAAGTCGAAACATATGCACATATTTCGCCTGCCTTTTCTGACGCTAGAATTTTTGGACGAACATTTTATTTTCCTGAATAAAGGAAAAAGTTATTCTTTTCATTTTAAAGTTTTGCTGTATATTTAGTTACTTCTGGTTTGCTTTATAAAGTTTGTTTGAGTTTACAGACATGAATTTTCCTTCAAATTTAAATTTTTCATATACGAACATATTTTTGGGATTTTATACTGTCTAGTTTAATTTATTCTTATATTGAAAAAATTTAATCATCTATTGAGTTTATTTTTTTAATTTGTAGCACTTCTAAAATGCATACAATTCGTACAAATTTTAATTGTAAATTGTTCTTATAATTCGTATTCGTAAATGATAATTCGTAAAAACAATTATCATTTTCTTCCATTGAATTGCAATTTTGTTCGTATGCACTCAGGATAAATTTTTTATTGTTTTTCTTCTTCTTTTTTTTTTTTTTTTTTTAGTTTCTGACAATTTTAATGCTTATAGGAATTCGTAAAATTTGAATTATAAATTGTCCACTTGTTTTCTTCTATTGTAGTATTTGTTTTGTAAATTTTTCAATGAGTTGGAATTTTATTTGCATATACTTAGTATAATTTATTGTGTCTTTATTTTGTGGCAAATTTGATAATTATATGAATTCGTAAAATTTGAATTATAAATTATTTTATTTTCTTCCATCGCAGCATTTTTTTTTATTAAATTTTAGTGAATTGAAATCTTATTCGCATGTACTTAGTATAGTTTATTCGTTCTTCATTTTGTGGTGATTTCAATATTTATACGAATTCGAAAAAATTTAAATTATATATATATTTTTAATTTTATAAAAAAAATTGTGCAAATTTTCTTCCGTTATAACCGTTTTATTTTTTTTCAATGAATTGCATATGCTTAATATTAATGATGAAAATTACAATATTTACGACAAAAAAAAAAAATTTATTTTAAGAAATTTATTTCAGAGAATTGAAATTTTAATTTTTAGTAGAATTTATTCTTGTTCAATGTTGTTGCAATTTTTTTTCTTTTATGTATATATTGTATTATATTCAATATTTGGTTCCCTCTCTAACTTTATATATGCCTTACAATATCCTATTTCTACAAATGAAATGAACTTTTACCCTTAAAATGGGCAAACGAAATTGAGAATTTGGCCAAAAACTGCATTATCTACTAAATCTTTACTGTCCGTTAGCTTTAAAAATTAATAATTTTTCATCCTGTTATAAAATAAGTTCAAAGCTAATCAACAGGGGGCACTGGCAACTAGTAAGAGCTTTATCTAAAACTGATAAAAAAATTATATATGTGCTGAAATGTTTTAACTATTCTCACCAAGTTTCCTCATTAGTTACTAAGTTTGCAAACAGATGGTGCTCGCAATACTGGCCGATAAAAACTCTTCAAAATATTAGTCTCGGCTCACCGCTCACCAATTGTCGTTCCTAACCGGATTGACTGTGTTTGAAAGGAAACATCTTGTCTATTGATTGACAACGTTTTTAACACAAAAAAACAACATTTATTTTAAATAAAAAAACAACCAATAAAAAACACAGCGTTCCAAAATATTTCAAAAGACAAATACTTCCAGTTCTTTCTTACATCTCTTGTCATACTCAAGAGACCTGCATATTCCGAAGAATTTTGGTCACGCTGGCGCAAACTACTTGGAGTTAGTATTTGCCGCAACACCAACGATCAAAACTTACACCCTCAACCATGCTCAACCAGTGGACAAAATTAACAGGACTGGTCACTGGTAATTTCATTGGACTGGTTTGATATTCCGCAGAAAGCATCGTGTTCGAGTTTGTCTTTTTTTTTAGTCAGAAGCGTCTGTGTTGAACTTATAGTAACTATTGTTATCATTATTATCTTTTTGTTTTGCTGGATTAGAATAAATCTCTGGTTCCGCGATCAGAATACGACAAACTATAAATTTTAACGCATTTTTTAATAGCTTTCTTTTAATCATTGGATCAATAATTTCGATTCAATAATTTTGAGACGCCATGAATACTCTCTTACGTTTCATATTATTATTATTATTATTCATTAAACGTTTCATATTTTATTCTACACAATTTTAGATTTCGAAATTTTGACACTTCAGTTCTGTCGCTGTAGAAAAATTTGCTAGGAAGTAGCTTGCTACGTATTCTGTCTCAAGACAAATGTTTAAATAATTAACTTAGCTAAACACTACGTATAAGGTATGTGGGTTCATAGCGAATTAGTTATCACAAGGAGGAAAATTCTCTGAAAAAAACTTTCGTACTCTATGGTAATAACATTTCGGGTTATAAAAACTGAAATATACGGTATTTAAACCATTTATTTGGTAGTTTTTCTGTTAACACGGTAATAGTTTAACGGAAATTTTGATTTTCGAAATTATAGCTCTTATTACCACGCATCTCGTAAAAAATACAGAACTGAAAAGTATATTTAAACGAATAAATGGTTTTCAAACCATGCGAGGGTATTATCATAAAATGTCCAAATTTTATCACATTTACAAAATTTTAAAACATATTAGAAAACCATATTTTTTGTTAATTATACCAAAATCACTAGAAAAGATCTTTGGTAAAAATTACTAATCTTTTTGTCCCCATGAAGACAGAAACAAGGTAAATTTTACCATATTGTGCCAGTTTTGATCATACATTTTTTTCGAAGGTAAAAACCAGGAATTTTCTTATACTTTAACAATGGTAAGTAAAAACATTTCAGCTCTTTTTTTCTTCACTATTTTCGATTTTGTATACATGAATGATATTAAATATAAAATCAGGAAATATTTTGCATACACATGAATTCATGCATGAAATTTTGACAAATTTCTTTTAATTTTTTTGGAAAATCTTTATTACATATTTCCAAAATATCAGACCTCAAATGAGGCATCTGTTTCGTCAGTTATTCAAATATAAGTCATGAATGTTTTACCTTCTTTTATTAAAATTTATTTTTACTGAAATTTTCTACTTTGCATGCCTTCATGAAATTCATTACAAACTCGGTGCTTTCAACAACAAAAAAAAGACACACATAAATAGAGCTTTTGTTATACAAATTTGTTACTAAGCGAACTGTGCTGTGATAAAATCCTCTTTACATCTCCAATAACTTTATCAAAATAAATCTTTTAGAATATAAATCCAAAATTTGCATATCCCTATCGTCTGTTGAGCTGATATGAAAACCTTCTAAACTATTCCTTTTTCTAGAACAAACAAAACAGGAAGCTCCCCTTTTATAAGTGCTGCTATTTTATGCTGCATATCAGGAATAAACATGTTTAGATTTTTGATATCCGTTTACTGCTGTTTTTACGAGAGATCGCTTTCAGCTTTAAAAAAAATAAAAAACATTTAGAATGTACTGAAAAATGGAGTATTTTATGGATGTTGAAATACGTGCTTAATGCTTCATAGAAAAACTCCTTTCATGTGTCTCTACAACTTTCAAACTTTAATGTATGATACAAAATATACTTTTATCAATGTTTATTGCTTCCATATCTTTGAAAAGCAGGAAAGATCAAAAACCGGTACATTGCTAAAATATTGAACGCGCATCGAATTGGAAGACTGAATACGATTATCACCAGTTGTATTTATCTTTTGCTACGATTGCAAAGAGAAAAATTAAAACAATGAGAAAAAAATTATAATAACATTTTTTTTAAATTTTAACTCCCTAAAATAAGAGATTACATTCATAACCATCTAATAAAAACTAACAAATTTTAATAGAATCAAATCTAATTACATTCTATATTGCTAAGCATCCATGATGAAGCAAAGTTTTCATCATACTCACAACAAAATAAATGGAAAGTGTGTCAGTTTCCTAACACCAAGCTTTTGCAGCCCGGTCCAAACAGTTATAAAGATACCGTTCGAAAAAAGACTAAAAGGTACGATCAGTTTATATCTTAAGCAAAGATTGGGGATATTCATTTTTCCTCTTTCTGTTATAAATAGACGATTTTATGTCAAATGTTTCTGAAAACCAATTTTTCATTTTAATACAAAATACTTTCCGTCGCTGCACTGACAATAATTTTTCTCACTTTTTCATCAAAATAAAAACTCATGTAAAATATATATTTAGAAATTGAAAATTTGATCGGCGCATTTAAAGTAGAACAATCAAACCACATTCAGTTAAAATGTTAAATGTCATCAGTTAAATGTCACTAAGTTAGTAAAAATCGTGCACTGTATTTTATTATTCCTTAAGTTTTTAACTTCATTTTAGCTTAATTTTCTAAAAAAATATTTAAAATATTGTTAAAATAATAAATTTATGAATGGAATTAATCGAAACATCAGCCGTTAAAGAATAACAACCGTTGATATTTGTATGATAAAACTCTCTAAAGTTGAAGAGATTTGGAGCGGAATCCAAAAACTTCGTTTCGCGGAACATACCCACTAAATACTCTAGTGCTAGAACATGTATAAAAACGGCATTTTTATTTATTTATTTTTGTCAAAGCAAAAGGGCTATTCTCCCGTTCAGATGAGTTCAACTTCACTCTATCGTTAGAAGCTTAATATTATTCAGACGAAAAATTAATCGTTTTCTTTTAATATTTTGAGTTAAAAAGAAAACTATTCATTTTCCGTTTTTAATATTTTGAATTGAGCCGTGGTGGCTCGGGGAATCGAGCATTCGCTTTCCAACGAGGTAAGCCGGGTTCGAACCCTAGCGATGGCTGATCAATACGAATTCCGCACTCGGCTCGTACTGGCCACAGTGCTGACGCAAAATATCCCCAGTTGTAGACGGATCATGGGTTAGAGTCCTCAACCGTGATAGGTTTTCGTTTTTTTTTTCCTCTCCGTGTAACGCAAATACGGGTTAGTTCCAACAAAAAGTCCCCCACGCAAATTTCTCCCAGTACTTGATCCAGGAGTTCCCTTGTCTTCTGGATTGGGTTCAAAATTACAAGGCTACGGAGTTGAACTACGGTAGTTGTAAACCTAAAATTGGGACAGCTGTTCAACAACGATTACAAAATAAAATTTAAAAATAAAATATTTTGAACTGAATTAATGATGTTAACTGTAATCGTTTGGTTATTCATTTTATTTTAATTCCATAAAATGCTTAGATGTTAATTTTTTAAAGAACCCGTGTGTTAAAGAAGACAAAAAAGCATTTTGTAGAGCAAAATACGATTTAATTTAAATATATTAATTTCCCAAAGTTTTTCTAGTTCCATGTTTTCTGTCAATGTTTCTGTCCATGTTTTCCAATAAAGTATGTATTCGTGCGGGTAAATTGTATCACAAATCCTTTTGAACTAGTATCAAAACAACTTCGGATAAGTGTTAATAGCTATGATTATCATATAAATGATTTTCAATAATTTATACAGAATTTTTAATTTCTATGTTTAAGATAGAATTTACCATACGTCAGAATTAAATAAACAGAAGTAAATAAAATATGATCGAAACACTGTTTACGAAAATAGGACTGAAATGTAGGGTGAACATTTTGAAACTGATTAGGAAATTTTATGTTTCTACTCAACTGCATAGTACAAGCAAAGCTTGACCCTGACCCGCCCCCGAAGGGGGCATCCAGGAAATAATGCAGACTCATAGAAGCGGCAACCCTCGAATCAGTCGGAGGACCCAACGGTGCATGGACACGAGTATCCATGGCCCCGAGTCACGCCCGACAAAAGCAACACATTTCGTCGATGAGCAGAGGAGGTCGAAGGGAAAAACCCAGGCCGGTGCGGCGGTGCCGACTCGTCCGCAACGACTCACTAGGAGCGCTGTATCGAGAGACAGCCGCCACAGCGCGACCCCTCGAGGCATCCTCTGACTGAAAAGCTTTAAAACCACTTGAATTTATTTAAAATACAAACAACAAAGTGACCACCAACATGGTGGTCTAACAAAATGAAATATTATATACAGAAAATTACAAAAATTTGCACCCTTGGAAGGGGTGGAGGACGCCATTAGTCGGCTCACACAAAATGGGACCAATACTTAATACTTAATTCTGTTTTGAATACAGGCTATTGCTCGTTGGTACGAGGGGAAATTCCTTTTATGTGCTGGATGATTCAGGGTGTGTTTTGAACCGAATTTACGGTTCGCCTCTTCACAATTCACACACTTGCTCTTATTCTTACAATCTCTCATTTGATGACCTTCCTCGCCGCAACTAGCACAGGTTTCTTTGTTCCTGCAGACCAGTGCCATGTGTCCGAAGGAGTTGCACTTATAACACCTTAAGGGTCTTAAGTATTCTTTAAGCTTAATGATTGACCAACCAAGTTTTAGTCTGCCTTTTCTCATTACTTTTTTAAACAGATTTGAATCCATTTGAATAATCCACTGGGTGCCCTTTCTGGACTTAATAGGAAAGCAGATTTCAAATTTTCCTCTATCCATTTCGATATTCTGGTCTACTAACTTTTCTTCTAACTCTTCTTTTCCAATCTCATTATCGACATCAAAAAGTATGACTCGTGGAAGTTTCTTTGTCGGTGCTGAGCACCTAAATTTGTTTGTTAGACCTTGGTCTGTAATTTCCTCTTGAACTTTTCTCACGTCCGTTTTGGACATCATACGTATTGCAATGCCTCCTTCCTTGATTGGTTTGATTCCTTTGACACCAATTTCTAAAGCCGTTGGGTCAATGAGTTCTTTTAGATTTCTTTCTGTCTCTTCAGAAGAGCACGGGACAACTGGCCAGACGACTAGGACGTGTTCAGGTGTGGCTCTTGGAGTTTTGAATGAGGTGACGCTCTTTGCTGCTTCGGCATAGGATTTCTGTGTTTTCTTTGCACTTTTTTCAATTACTTTTTCAAGAGCTCTTTGAGCCTCGTCCTGCAGTCCTCTTGTGTAAGCCAAGATCTCAGTTTGGTTAATAAAAAGATTATTGTAGCCCATGGCTATTCTAGTTAGCTCGACCATTTTTATTACGTCAAGTTTTTTGTTGGTATTGTCACTTATAAATTTCAAGAATTTTTCATTAAGCTCTTCAGTCGCCTTGGACCAAGCCTTTCTAGACAGATCGAAAGAGTCGTTAAAATCCTCCGGGATCGAACTCCCTTCTTCGTCGCTCCTCATATCTGGATCACAACTTGGATTCAGAGTGGTTTTAAAATAAATTAGTTGTGCTCTATAGACAGCCTTGTCTGTGTAAGTCGAAATCGAAGTAAGCACTGTATAACATTCGACTCTAAAAAAATAAAATTTAGCTTAGAATCGAAAAGACTCAAAACAAATGAGCAGTCTTCGGTCTACCGCCCCCTCTGTCTGCGTTAGCCACCAAAGGTGTTACTCCCTCGTACCACGAAGAGGTGCAGAGCAGGTATTTAAATGCTATTATTGATGGTATTTGGTAGACCTTTTAAGAATTCGACGTGGGGAATAGACTCTTGGCCGTTGTTCCTCCACGAGTATTCGTTCTCGAAATACTTTAGTAGCTCGTTCGAATTCTAAGGGGCACGAGGGAACTGCATAGTACAAAATGAAATTCAAAATACTAACAGAAATTTAATCTAGCCAGTTTTCATATCAAGTCTTTAGAAAAAAAATCAAAATACTGATGGTAATTCTCACAAGCCAGTTTCGATATCAAGGGGTAATAAAAAAAATTTCAAAATACTAACAGATATTCTCACGCAATCCAGCTTTGATGTCAATAACATAAGACTAATTATTTCAAAGTTATTATGATTTTCTGTATAAAAAGTACGGTTTTGTTTTCAAATCTATTTATGTATCTGACATAGCTTAGGAGTGTTTCCATGTATTTTTACGTTTAGTCAGAGAGACGGAAACAAAGTCGAAGAAACTTATAATTTAAAATTTATAGAAGTTTCTGCGTTTCAAAAGTGCAATTTTGCACTTACCCATTACAGACATTGCTATTTACATAAGTGGAGTATTGTTACTAGATTAATTTTTCTGCGGTAAATTCAATGGAAGTAATAATTTCGATTAAAGTTAATTCTACTTTTTGCGCATTTCGCGATATCTCCAGAACTTTATAGGTGAATCGAAACTTTTTTGTTCGCGATTATAAAATTTGTTTATTTAATAATAGAGCCCCGAACAATTACGCTTGAAACTTAATACGTAAAAATTCGATTATTACATCAAAAGCTATCTCTGTTGTACATCAACAATTAAAATATTCATACGTAAAATCACAATTTCTTATTAACTATTATGTACAGTCCGCAAAAAAAGATATCACCCTGAATAACTTTCATTCTAATGATCGGATTTTCACGAACTAAGTGTCAATCTTAATGGTTCCTGGGGGTGATCTCAAATATGCTAATTAATTAGTACTAACAATTAATTAAGTTACGAAATCAGACACCGAAACGTACTTTCTCGAAATAAACATATATTTTTTTTTACATATTTGGAATCCAGACCCTTTTTGAAAAAATTGGGTGGTAAATAGGGTCGCAATAAAGGTTTATATATTTAGCTATAGTCCAGAAAACTGCCAAAAAAAGTCGCCAGCGCAAATGAATAATTCAAGATAACCCATTGACTAATTCAAAAGAAGAATGCTTAAATTTACTAGGTTACTAAGCAACCAAGCTCTGACTGTAAAAAAAAAGTGAAATAATGTTCTGCGATTGCTGGGAGAGGTTTAATTAATAGTTAATCGAAAATATTTCGAAGTTTCTAGGCAATAGACAATTTTTAAGCTGATTTCTGTCCAAAAAGCAGAATTTTTTTTATTTTAATCTCCTTTGAAAAGAAAATTTGAATCAATTTATAAATTATTTATGATTTTCTAAGTTTTTAGAATTTAAATACATGAACTTTTTATCTGATATTATTTAGATTATGTTGTTTTTGCTATATTTATTCGAGGATTTCTTACTAAAATCAAATTAACGTAACTTATTATGGCTATACACAAAATTTTAGGGATAATAATTTTTACAGCTTTAATCGAGTCTTCTAGGCAAGAAAGTTTGAAGGAAAAAAAATGCTTGAAAAATAAAATGTATATTGTATAGTAATTCTAATGCACATTCACAAGTTTTTCTATTATTTACGATATTTCTTTTTTCTATAACATAAGGAATTTCTGCATGTATAGTGGTATTTTAAAAACATTGAAATACGTTATGCTTAAGAATAAGATATTGAAATAACTAGGAGACTTCACCCACTGCTCGCTGGCGCTCGCTAACCCCCAGAACTGTTTTCGCAGTTCATTTCGGATGCTCGCTTTGCTCGCTCATTGGATACGTTCTTAACGTCTAGCTTTTGTATACTTTTTTGAACACTGAAGTTCCAAAAACCTTTCACTGTAGGAAATTCTAAACCTGTCCATTTCCATATTAATTTGGAATTGCAAACAGTTCACATCTTTTTCTTAATCACACTATTCTAAATTTCAGTTGTTGAGAAAAGTAACTGTTGTAAGTTTTGTTTTAAAGTCTATCCCACCAGAGGGCTAAAGCCATGTGTTGTAAAACAATATAAAATAGTAGTCTGCCACTGATATTTTTAATTCAAAGCGTGAAATAGTAATGCGCTCAACTCAAAATAAAATAGCAATAGCATAACACTTCTCATTTCTGTCAATGAAAAGGAACCATTTCAGAACTCAAAACCAACCAACCGTTTTTTTTCTCGGTGACAATCGGAGATGTGGCACACCCATATTCGATGAGACAAATGCTATTGTGTTTATGTAATGAGTTCACAACTTCTTAATTCTGTGGATAAATACGAAAAAAAGTTTTGAGATTTGTACAAAAAGTCTACAATTAATAATGAAAACTGTTGCCAACGCGAGAAAAGAAATATAATCGATTTTATTGTTACATACGTATTAGCGTTTTATATAATATAGATATGTTGCATATTGTATGATTCATTGTTTAAAAAATCGCTTCATTCTGCTAGATATTTAGATTACAAGGTTTTCTATGGATAAAGATGATTAACAAATAGCATCCTCATGCTTCGATACATTCAGAAACTTATTACGTTCGCAAATTCGCCATAAAATATCGCACAGCATATTCTTCAATTACGATAAGTTGAATTTACACCCAAATGCTGCTACTATGATTATTTTTGTTTTCTTATATATATATCTGATATGATACTCTCTTTTTAAACAGAGCTTGTAAGGTTCTTAAGATACTGAAATGGGGGCACGAAAACTTAAAAGATAAAATATTCAATTTCATTAACTCAAAATATCTATCTGGTCTAAAAATTTTAATTTTAAAGTTAAATATAACTTTTACAATATTAATGCTCTTAAAGACCACATAAATCCTGTTAAAATATGAAAATGCATATGTTTACTTTAACGAGTGTAAAATCCTTATCAAAATAATTATCAAGACCCAAATGTAAAACAGTATAATTGATGATAAAAACTCAACTGGTTTCAAAAAATATGAAGAGCGAAGTAAAAGTCGACATGTTTCGAGCGTTCAAATATAATCGCCCATTCTCAAAACTTGTCAAGCTTGAATAACTTGCGACTCTTATTATTGGACGCTCAAAACATGTCTATTTTTATTATCATCTATTTTTTTAAATCAATATAGTTTTCATATTTTTGATTCAGTTTCTTAGGATTATCTATTCAGTTACACAACTTATTAAATTATTTCACTCAATATTAAAATAAGTTTTACATAAGTTACAGGCACAGTTTCTTAGATTGAAAAAATAATAATTCACTACTTTGTAAAAAAATCACTGCAGTAAATTATTATTATTATTTTATTTTTTATTTTTTTTTGCTGCAAGCCTTAACATTTTAATTTAAGGACATAAAAACATTCCATATGCAAATGAAATTTCAAAAGTCGGATGTGAAAATGGAATGTCCCCTAGCACCAGGAATAGATGTTTAAATAGTTACAAGGACAACTATTTCAAACAAATTAGCGTTTCCGGCCTATTCGAAGTTGATTGATAAGGTATTTTTTATATATCGATTCCAAAGTTTATTCTACATATATTTTAGGGTATACTTTCGGAGTATTTTGAACGAGTTAATTTTTACACCCTTATTTGTTTAAAATTATTAAATAATTTTCTTAAAATAAATTATTCAAGCTACTTGATTTAATGCATTCATAGTATAATAGTAAACGGGGCTTCCATCGCATATCCTTAACCTTGATACCGCTATCATTAAATAAATGGAATGAGCTTAGATAAATAATAAAAGTTACTTTTTTCCTCGTTTTAATTTTTAAGGATATATGTTTCGGTCAAACAGATTTCATTCTGGAAATAGCGAAATTATTGAGTAGGTCCCCCGGAGCAATATCATCCTTATCCTCTTTTGACAAAATAAAGGAAAATATGGTTTTCACAGTTCCTGTAAAAAGTATGTTAGCCTTCTTGCCACGTTCTTTTTTAAATTTTTATTTTTATTTTTAACCAATGTAAGTTCGGAAATTGCGTATTTTACATTGCATTTTTTTTTATAAATCAGATGATTCTAAAATTCTCGCTGCTTCGAAATCTTCTTACAAATTTCATTTTTTAGTATTTCCTGCTTAACAAAAAATAAGGCATTTTTCCTGATAACAAATTATACTACAATAATATCTTGGGAATCGTGCTAAAGTAAAAAATTAAACAAAATAGTTTAGTATATTATCCGGAAAAAAATCTACATGGAATCATAAGGAAGTAATAAAAGATATAATGAAATAATTAGTGAATCACAAGTGGTCAGATAATTAAAAATTTAATTTCACAACTAAGATGTTAGGACGACATTGAAGATACTGAGATATTTTAAGACGCTTAAAAATTTTGGCTACGTATTCGACATCTTTTTATGTTCGGTATCTTTATACTCTTTGTAGTGACTTATAAAACATCAACACTATTATAGATAATCTATGTTGAAGTCACAAGAAACTAAACAAAACAAAAAAAAAAAAAGCAAAAAAAAAAAAAAGCAAGAAGAAAAAAAAAGACAATCAAGGATTTATATTTTTTTTCGAAAAAAATAGTATGCTTATTAAATAATCAGCTGTTTTGAATTAAATAATTTTTAACAGCGGAATATTTTTAATTTCTTAACAAGGTTTTATTCTTAGCTACCAGACAATAATTCTTTTAAAAAAAAATTTACTGTAATTTAAAAAGGAACTTTACTTTAAAGATAACCTTAATTCTTTAATTAAGGTTACGCTATGCGCGTTAAGTCAAGTTCTTCGTAAGTTTATCACATTTTAATATTAATCGCCCCATTTAATTATTTCTTCATTGTCGCCAAAGTACTTTTACTAAAAATTTTTTTTAGTATATTAATGAAGAAATAATAAGCGTAGTAGAATAAAGAATAAGCTTTTTAAAAATGTTAAAATTTAATTAAATAGTTGGTAAAATAGTTCTGCGAAACACTTCCGGACAGGTGATTAAAAAATTACTTTTAAGATTAAGACGGTATATAAAATGATGCGAAATTTGCGATGATGTGAGACATGCTTAAATATGTTTACTGCGTATTTTTATTAATATTTTTAAAAAATATATTCAAGAAACTGATAAATGTTTTATTCCAAATCTATTCATACGTATGTATATTATTGTAATTGTATAAGTTATTGAGAAAAAAAAATTCATCACATTAAATAAGCACAATCTGGTGCATAATCATATTCTATCAGAAGCATGCTTTTATAAAACTGGTCATTCGTTGAATAAAATGTTTCTTATTCAATAAAATGTTTTATTCAAATTTCTTTACTAAATTTCAAGTAGATTTTTGGAAGACTAAAAAAGAAATATCGTATTTTATAGTTTAAAAAAATAAAAATAAAAAGATTAGCAAACGATTATTAGCGAAAAAAAATATTAATGAAATTTTACGCTATGCGCTTTAAGTCAAGTTCTTCGTAAGTTTATCACATTTTAATATTAATCGCCCCATTTAATTATTTCTTCATTGTCGCCAAATTATTCTTTAAAATAATTAATTTTAAGTTTCCTCATCTTCTAATAAATAAAAACTGTTGAAACTTTAGATTTGAAAAATATGTATATTGATATGGTATAAAAAAATCCATACCTTATAATTCAAAATTTTTTCAACCTCACTTTAATTAAATTATAAAAAATAATGAATAATTATCACAAATTATTTTTTTCATGAAATTATCTTTGGGTAAATGAGTTTTATGAGTGGGTGAAATTTTTTTTTTTTTTGAATTGCTTCATTAGTTTTCAAAATATGACTGAAAACGCAAAAAACGAAATTAACATTGAGGGGTCCAAACTTTGAATCGCTCTCCTGACCAAACTATGTTGACCACATTTCCCAGATTGCGGCTACCCCCTATATTTTGAAGATAAGGAATCCAAATATGTAAAAAAAAGTATATGTTTATTCAGAGAAAATACGTTTTGGTGTCTGATTTCATAACTTAATTAATAGTTAGAACTAATTATTTAGCATATTTGAGGTCACCCCTTTGGAACCATTAATATTGTCACTTAGTTCGTGAAAATCCGATCATTAGAACGAAAGTTATTCAGGGTGATATCTTTTTTTTTTGCGGACTGTACATAGAATTTTATTTTATTATACCTAGCATAAAAAGTAACTACAAAACAATGTCTAGTTGACAAATCTAAATGGGTATGTCAGACGTATAAATAGATTTAAGTCAAAAATAGTACAAATGAGTACAAAATCAGTTTATTTATTTAAAAATTACATCTGTTATTTAAAATGTACCAATAATTTTCAGGAAATTAAATTGAACTAAAATAAAAACCTGTATTATTTAATTTCTAAAGGTATACTTTTTTACCATTAACAGCTAGTATATTCTATTAAAATAAAAATAAAATAACTCTTTTTTGTCTTAGAATTCTATCAAAACTTTAATATAATTCAAATATGCTTTTATATGAAAGAAGACTTAATTTTTGTTTTGTTTCGAAACAAAACAAAATAAAACTCTAAACCTTTACAAGAGTAAACCTCTTTCCTCTTTTTAATTTATCATCAAAAATTCAATTACTAACTACATACTATGTTGTTTATTTAAGGGGAATGGAAAGAACTCGTTTTGAATTTCAATTTATTCCCTTTAAAATTCTACTTGCTTTTTTCCTTTGTTTTTTTCAAAGTATAAGAAAAAAATGATAGAATTTGTACATTATTAGAGAATCTGATAAACTGATTAATAATAACATGGAAGGATTTTCTAATAATTTGTTTTATAAATATATCGCCTGCAGAAAAAAAATTTAAAAGTTATAAATTCTTAAATCATAAATTAAAAAAATATTACATAAAATAAAATAAAAAGTTTTTCGATTGTGTCTTAGTTCGTAATGATGGATTAACATTATCTTAGAAAAAAAAACTTATTTCTTACAGTACATTATACGATTACACAAGATTAAATTTTATAGAAAATTATTTATTGAAAAAATGATAAATTGTGATAGTGAGATTCCAATTCTTGAGCATTACTGGTTATTTTTTATTTTACCACACTACCTTAATAATGTCATACTAGTACCATAATAATTTTGCTTATCGAAAAAAAGAGATTGATGTAAATCTTTAAATTTGTAATTATAACATATTGAGAACTGAAATATTGTTAAGGAATTTACTTTCAAATTCTTTATTTTTTTTTGCTATTTTTTTCCAATGATGCTTTAATTATCTAAAAAAGTATTCATAATAGTTAATTTATAAATTATTCGAAGGGTGTCCCAAAATGGGTCGATGAACCGGTTTCAAAAACCAATTAAGGAAAAGAGATAGAAATTCATGGCCAGATGCGTTATGCTTTAATGAACAGAATAATATTTTTCAGCATGTTTCAAAATTAATTACAAAGTAAATAAAAAAGATGGCGCCTATAGATAAGAAACTATATATCCATGTATTCGATCTCATGACACACCATTCTAATTGAAATATTAGCACAGTACGTTTGTCATCTGACTATACCACTGTGTTATAGATGATCTTGAAAACATTGTCTTAAAGCTTTTTAATGAGCAGCGCCATCTGATTACGAACTTTGTAAGTAATTTAGATTTTTTGCGAGAATTAAAAAAAAAGCTCTCTTCCTTAGCAGAACGCAACAAACCGTACATTTCTATTTCTTTCCGTGTTTCTTAAATTTATATTTCAAATTATTATTCATTTTTAGAAAATTCGGCTGCGTAGAAATTTTAAAGGAAAGCACTGAGGGGGCAACAGTCATGGGATAACAGTATGCTAATATGCAGATGGTAGTAGTATCGCGTACAAAATGCATATATGGATAGAGCACTGGCAGGATTTCGATTTTTATTCAAATCGTTCATCTGAGAATGCTTCTGATATAAATGTGACCGCGAGACGAGAATTAACAGACTTTGAAAGTTGAATGGAAGTAGACATTTGATTTCGGAAATCGTGAGAAAATTTAACATTCGTAAAATTTACAGTCTCGAGAGAGTGTCGAGAATACCTAATTTCAGGCATAGCCTCCCACCATAGTTTCCAACCGCATGCACTTAACGACAGAGACGACCGACATGTACATAGAGTTGTCAGTGTCAACAGACGAATAACATTGAGTGATTAAACTGCAAGCATCAATGCGGAGCATGAAATGGACGTACCCATTATGGCATTCGTTGTAATGGGGTATGACAACAGAAGACCGGTTCGAGTGTATTTGCTAAAAGCAGAACATCACATCCAGCGCCTCTTCTGGGCTCGTGACCATAATAGTTGCACACTAAAATACTGGAAAAGTGAATCTTGGTCAGACAAGTCGCAATCTCAGCTAGTTAGAACTGATGTGGTGAGTGTGGAACAGGCCCCAAGAACTCATGGACCGAAGTTGTCAACAAGGCACTATTAAATCTGGTGGTGATTGAATAATAGTGAGGGCTGCAATTTCATGCTGGATCCTATGGTTTACTGAAATGGTTATGTTCAGCTACTTGAAACCATTCATGGACTGTGATGATGGAATATGATAGTGGATGGATGATGGACTGTGATGGATAAAAGATGGTGGAAAGTGTATGGCTGTTAATGTGCCATGTCACCTGACCTTTATAATGAATCACCTAACAATATTTTTCATACATTTATTGATTTAAAAACATTAACTATTAGTACTTATGAACAATAAAATTTTTTGAGTTTTCGCCAGCTTTTTATGCGAACTTTTTATAGACATAAAACAACCTTTAATTTCTTATTTCTGTTTCATTTCCTAGTGCTAGCCAGAAATTTCTTTAACTCCCTGTGTGAATGAAGGACATTTTCAGAAGACAAATAATAATTTAATTCTTTAGTTATGTATCAATCATAATTATACTTTTACCACATATCAATAATCATTATTTACAACATTGCCTGAATCAGAAAATAAGATATAAAACATTTTAATTTGGATAAAATCCCCATTTTTACTTTTTATTTTTAAAGAAATCATCTTCATAAAAGGGTAAAGGGGAACAGAAAGACATTTAACGTGATAAGGAATTGTGTGAATTTTTTTACCTCGTTACTTCCCCTACCACAAAAACATTAGGATTTTTTTTCTTTGTGCTCGTTGGAGCAGGCGAAAATGTCGCAGGTGTTAAACGTTTTTCGCGTAAGCTCATTTTCCTGATCCTGTTTTTTTTCCTTCGGATCACCTACTTTTAGACAGCGCTATTCCAAATTTATTTATTTTACCGTAAAGTAATAAATATATATCTTCTAAATGTGAGACATTATTTTGCTTTATTTTTGCATCTCCAATTGAATGTTTGCGCTCTAAGAAAATGTGTTTATTTTATTGTTTTCCAACATTTTTCTGTATTTCTATTAATTTATTTTCTCTAAACACTTGTAGAGAGCAAGAGGGAATAAATTTTTTCGTATTAAAACTATTCGAATTTTTTTTTTAATTTATTAATTTTTTTGTAATTGTCTATTTTGTTATCGATAAACTCTTTCCATAAAATATTCTCATGAACTTTAAAAAGTATTCAAGTGTTAGAGAAAGTCTTAAAGCATCATAAAATTCTTACCGGCAAAATTCAAAAAAAAATTAACATATAATATACTAATCACTAATTTAAATATTTCAGTGCTTTCAAAATTATTATTATGTGTTCTCTGTTAGCAGTACCATTTGTTGACCAACGTTGTGATAAATCTTAAAACTTGGCCTCATTTCCTAAGCATCGCGCTACAAACCGTATGGTTACATCCTCTATCGTTTTTCTTTAATTGAATTTTCAAATTTTGGGTTATTTTGTGAGTTTTGGTAAGATAATAATTGCGTGGATTGCAATAACAAAATTCATAAGCAAATTCTTTTAATATTTTCTCAATCGGTGCAAAATTAAATTTAAAACTTTAGTTAAAATTATTTTAATAATTTATACGTGTTCAAATTAAAATAAATATTTAAAAAAAAATATTTCTACATTCGATTTGAATATGCAAAGCACGTAAAAGTAAAATTAAGAAGTAGAGTTTAATTTATACATTAAATACTTCACATAAAATCTTTTACAAATTGCATCGGAGTTCGACATTAACTATTTCAATATTCAATATTGGCTTCATATGATTTTCTTTATCGGGTGATTGTTATAATAAATGCAAAGAATAAAATGTAGCGTATTTATGAATTTAATTTAAAAATCGTATTTCAAAGTATTTAAATTTTTTATTATTTACATTAGTTCCTAATCTCTACGAAATAACTTTATTGAACGTCATTATATTTAACTACAGGGAAAGGGATTTTGCTCAGTACTTAAACTTAAGTCATAAAGCTCTAATCTCAAAAGAAAAAGAAAATTCCCAGCGTAAAGCAATTTCCTTATTATAAAATGAATTGCTGAATTAAAGTATTCTACTATAAATTTGTTGGCTTTTATCTAACTAAAGATCAAAGAAAACGTTCGTAAAAGTGTATATTTCAATTGATTTTATCTGCTTTCGAAAATTCATTTGCCCCTTTTGGAACTTGTTTCGAAATAAAGGTCTTGAATGACCGTCCAAAAACCCATAAAAATGATCTGAACAAGTCGTTAACGGATCTTTCGGTTTTCTCACATCTATAAAATGGGTTTTTTATTCTACTTTTCTTATCCTAAAATATTGAGAAAAAAATTCTGTGTTAGCGAAAAAAATTAAAACTAAACTTGCGTTGTATCTGACTTTTATTTTGATATTTGTATGGTATTAAAAATATTGAATAGATAGTAACATTCGCAAATGAATGTTAATAACGCGATAAATAGACAATACCGGATATTTTTTTTTCTTCTAATTGACGTTGCAAAGTTAACAGTTAACCGACCTTATAGCCTATGCCACCCCATGGAGAGGAGCTTTTTCCACATACGTAGTGGATAGAAAGGGAGAATTTCTTTCTTACATAAAAAAAGTCGTTACGTATGAGAACCGATCGATACGATATTTGTATGGCTTTGAAAATTATTTGTATGAATTATAACATAATTGGTGTATGTTTATAACGCAATAAATAGACGTCACATATATATTTCGATGGCAATAAATAGACATCGAAATATATACCTTACAGCTTTATAGTATACCGACCTTACAGCCGAAACGCCAATATTTACCTTTATCTTGTTCAACGTTAAAAAAAGTCGCTTTTTTCCACAAATGAGATGGGAACTGGGAATTTATTCCTTATTCAAAATGAGATGAAATCGTTACGTATTCGAACCAATTCAAATTCGTCTAACAAAATAGGCATGTATGTTTAGACCAGGGGTCGCCAAATTTTTTTTGATCATCGACCCCTACATAATTTTTCGAAATCTTCATCGACCCCCATAAAACTCTACTAGATATTGTGTTTGTACATTTATTTTATGATTTTAAACATTTATTAAAGTAATAGTACATTTAATTATTAATTAGTTATTAAAGTTAATTAGTGCATTTAATTAATTATTAAAATAATAGTATTTTCAAAAATTTTGTAATTTTCGTAAAATACAAAGTGTGCTATAGTTTTGCCACAGGCTGTACTAATCCATATCATTAATGCTTACCTTCTTTTTTGCCTGTATTGACAATTAAAATTGATATCTAAACTAAACAAATGGTTTTATCGAAACAATAACTCATTATCCAAAACTATAAAAGTTTTATTAATGTCACTGCAAATATTCAACGCTGTTCACAGTTAGCAAAGATAGCTGAAGCTGCGTATGATATTTGCATTTGCAACGTCAATGCTCGTCACACGTGACATTTGGACAAGAGCACATATGCATATGACTTATAAACCAGAAGTGCAGAGTTCGTGCCACTGCGCGCTGGTACGTAAATACTTGTTTCACCCGAATAAATATACATTTAGTAATTTATGTTCGATAAAGAAACTGATATTAAGTCATTTATAAAAAAATTCATAAATTTTACACACTCAATTAGGTATGTGTGATTTGCATATTAAGAACTGTTTTTTCTTCGTTTTTTCTTCGAAAAAGGGTCGATCAGAATCAGAAGGGTCGATTGACCCTTCTGATTCTGATCGACCCCTTTTCGACCTCCTGGCTCAGATCGACCCCCGCTTTTGTTAAATAGACTCCTGGGGGTCTATATAGACCACTTTGGCGACCTCTGGTTTAGACAAAGTATGCTTTTAAAGTTTGATTACGTAAATTAATTAGACGTTAGCATTAATCAATTGAATCATATGAGGTCACCGCTTTGAATCATTAAGATTGGTACTTAGTTGGGAAAAATCCGATTGTTAGAGCAGAAGGTATTTTCGGTGCTATCTTGTTTTTTTTTCTTTTTTTTTTTTTTTTTTTCTTAGTGGCACTGTATAAGTGTAGCTGGTAACGAACTTTGTTCCATGCTTAGAAACAGAAACAAGTAAGGTTGTGTAAAGGGTAAGTTTAAAATTGTGAATTCCCAAAACTTTACGATACGTAAAAATGATAGTTTAAGAAATTGAATGAAACTGAAGTGTTGAAATTAATTTAACTATTTGTTTTAGCATTGATGAACTTTATATGTTACAATAAATAATCGACATCTTTTTTCCCGTCTAAACCGATCCCTATTCATTTTACCAGACCAGAGAAAACAAACTTTAGGTGTTTCAAAAGATGATGAAAATGCCATTTTTCTTGTCCAAATTGGAAGGGCCATTTTTCTTAGACTCAATTGCTTGGGTTTTTGTTTGCGAGCGTCTATTTTGTCTTCCCTCACTACTTCGTCGTCTAAAGAGGGACTGTTTTTCTGGCAGGTAATGATCCCACAATTCCAGTTGTCTAATAGGGTAAACTAATCGTAATTGTTGGGTATATCTGCAAGAGGATTTTTCTTGCAAATCTCACTAAAAGTATGAGACTAACACTCTAGCTTGAATATTCGCTATTTCTAATAAAACACCATAATGTTTTCTTAAACTACAAAAGCTCTACAAGTAAATACTCTTCCCAGAAAGTAACGAATTACATAGGTATTTCAAAAAAAATCCGCTGAGAAATCTACCAGGGAGAAATATAAATCCAGATAGTTTTTGCTGAACTATGGACCATTTAACTTTGATCTGCGCAACTTTAATTTTATTGTTGTTGCTGCTTATCCATGTCGTACAAAATCCAAAACCACATCCCCTCTGCCTCACAGAGGCACCAATACAATCTAAGATGTGAAAGGGAGAGGCAATGACAGAACAGCATAAGTCTTCTCGTTTCCGTTAAATATTAGACTCTTAATATGACCTGTTCTAAGTTCAGATAGTGTGGTCTAATCAAGTCTTGGGCATGGGAACTGCAATGACAGTCCAGTGGACTCAGCAGCATACCGAGCATGTTCGGGTGGGATCCTTCAAGTGGTGTTTATATAAGCCAATAACAGGGAGTGGACCACAGAAGACTTTAAACTTACCCTGTATTTAAAACCACATAATACTTCTTGAGCCGTGAGGGCTCAGGGAATAGAGTGTTCGCCTTCTAATGAGGGGAACCGGGTTTGAATCCCAGCGATGGCTGGTCGATACGAATTCCGCATTTGGCTTTCACCGACCACAGTGGTGACGCAAAATATCCTCAGTAATAGACGGATCACAGTAGGAGTTTTTCGTTGTTTTATTCTCCATGTAACGCAAATGCGTATTAGTTCCATAAAAAGTCCTCCCTGAAGGCAAGTTTCTCCCAGTACTTGATCCCGGATTTTCCTTGTTTTCGTGATTGGGTTCAAAATGACAGGGCTACGGAGTTAAACATTAGCTCTCGTAAACCCAAAAAATTGGGTCGACTGTTCAACGACGGTTATGAAATAATAAAAAATAAATAAAATAATTCTTCTTGAATTGGATGATAATATAAATATTTCTAAAACATTTACTGTTTTAAAAACAATGATTGTGTTGTTATTTAAGGACATTGACTATGAGGGTTTTCAACAGTTTATGGATTCATACCTGGAGATTGAGACTCCCAGAGACCTGGTTACCCGACTTTTCCTATCCTTCGTTAAGAGACCCACCACCAACACTCAAGCTACGAAGACAGTCGACGGAAGGCTACTTAAAGTAAGATTCTGTTTCTAATTTAGAAAATAACTTTTTTTTTTACTTTTGATAAGTAACTTTAAATTTGTATGAATTCTCCGATACCTTAAAATGCCAAATTGAAACTTATTGCAATCTTGTTATATCTTATTACTTATCATATCTTATTATATACGTCTACTTTTAATCAATATGAAGAAATATGACTAATTTTTAATTCCCGACGACCTGGTGGCCGGGTGGTTAGCGTGCCTGACAGCGAAGCCAATGGCTGCTGGCTCGAGCCCCGCCCAGGGCATAAATGTTTATCTCTGTGTTGCCCTCTGCTGTGTGTGATGCCGGAACTCGGCCCATCCTTTGAATGGGCATTTGTGGCAGTGTGACGTGAGTAATGTTACTCGCCTCCATGACTTAGGTTCACAGGTGCCCACTGGGTAACGTTAAATGAGCAACACTTTCGGCATCTGCCGAGGTGAAGAACGAAAGTTCAGTACCTACCGTTAAAAAAAAAAATCTTATGACGGTTGTAAGCAAATTTATCAGATATCATTATGATTATATATTATGAGTATCAGATATTATGATCGGATATTATCAGCTATTATGAGTTGCAAGTAATCGGAATGCAAACCTTTCTGGACCATAATCACAGGGCCATACATAAAACGAGTCTGACTCTAGCGGTCCAAGATCACACGAGCCAATCTCGATATGGTCCTTTCGTTTCGCATGTCTTATTAGTATGTATGCATACTCATTAATGCGTATACTCTCGGAGTATGCGGATGTGGAATTTTTCTCGGTCCTAAAGGGGTCAATAGGATCATAGAGAGAACCGGTTGCATAACCATTTTTTGTGAGTTATTGCTACTGAATTAGTTAAAAACTTTATTTACCCTGCAACTTTACATTATAAAGTGCTAGAAAGATATACTATCAAGTGAATACAGTTCACCAAATACCTACGCTGCATCAAACGATGATCTCAAGCGCGCCATATAGTTAAAGAATACAAATGTTAAGCTTCTAATCCGCTCTAAATCTCCTTTAATTCACTCCAATTGTACTCTAATCTGCATTTGTGAGTAAAATGATTGCTTCCTAACTATTTTCACTCCTAACTATTCAAAATGTGATAAAGTAATTTTCTAAATTGCACCAAAACAAATGATAATCGCTATTCCAGACTACTCTAAAAGATCAAACATCCAATCCTATCAATTATAACGTCATATGGAAACACGAATGGATGTAATCTACATTGATATTTTCTTAATAGATGTGTGTCAAAACCTAAAGTGTTTTCATACAGTCATTTTGTCATTTCATTTTGTATCTTTAATTTCATATAAACCTGGAGTACCATTTTCTAAATCATTTTTTACCTCGCAAAATAATTTGGGAAGATAAATACTCTTCAGAATATTTTTTGTCTAGGACACTTGAAGAAAGCAAGAAGTATTATCTATATATATATTTCTCTTACACGGCACCAAAAAAAAGCTTCATTACAACTCCCCGAATGACAACGTTAGAAAATCGACCAATAATTGCATCTAAAAATGTCACATGCCAAATCTAGCTGAGGTGGCTCAACATATAGCGCTTTTAAAAACGGAAACAATAACCAGAGTGAGCATTATCAGGTTGTTCATTTCAGCTGCGCAAAAATAAAAATAAACAACTTAAAAAATGAAAATGCTGTTGCCAGCCATAGAATTTTTTGAAAGTTAACTTAGCTACATAAATCAAAATGACACAGAAGCGCAACTAGATCAAAATTATGATACCTGAGCGCTTGACGTAACAAATCCTTCAATTCTATAAGTGTTGTATCGCCAAATGCCCAAATTAACAATTGTGTTTTTAAAGAAATTCTCTCTATAAAGTATACAAAAGCTACGTTAAGAACGTATCCAATGAGCGAGCAAAGCGAGCATTGGATTGCGAAGCAATCCGAAATGAACTGCGAAAACAGTTCCGGGGGTTGGTGAGCGCCAGCGAGCAGGGGCAGTTTGCTGTTCAAAAGACGAGAATCTAAGTATGAGTGTGAAAATGTCTAATAGTTTTGAGTGTCCACCCTTGTATCATACTGAATTAAATGACTGACATATTTCTGAAATATTCCAAATTGTATTTTTAATTATATTCAAATTGTATTCGCAAAATCTCCAAATATAATCTCAAATTTCCGATTATCCAAATATTAGCTTACCGACGTACATTGTGCACACTCTGCGACGTGGTGCACCGTTCAGTGGCACCATTTCAGTGGAGTGGACTACCGCAACAAAAGTGTATTTAAACCTGTTCTAGTAGTCCAATGAACAGCAATTCGATGAAACTTTAGATTGTAGCCCGAAGAATTAGTTCCCAAATAAATTTTTCAACGTTGAACTATGATTCTGGTTCACACAATGAATCTTTGTATTTCTAAATGTCCTGAAACCTATTCTAGTGGATTGTAGTTTGAAAGAAATATAGTAGTCGTGGAAACATCATGGAGAAATGGTTTCCAAAATATAATCATGGAACGATATCATCCAGATCATTAGATAAATTTATTTATAGTATCTATCTTTTTGCATTTAAATCTATTGAATCAAGCCTATTCTAATAAACTATTTACTTGGAGAAAGATTATATTTAATCACGGAATATTATTTTCCAAATTATTTCTCCGGAAAAGGAATATTATCTTGATGTGGCATCATCCAGATCATTAGATAAATTCTTAAACATTATCCTTTGTTCTACCTCTCAATAAAATATATTCAGAAAATGTCATATTTTTAAGATTTTCTTCGGAAGTTTTGACTTTACTTTTACCTATGATGTGCGCAGATTCGAAACATTTCCCAGTCATTTTAAAGGTCACAGTGATTTTCCTTTGAAATATCTGCAAACCTTTCGTTGACATAGTTATTTTGAAGACTTAATAGATCATAAATGAAATTCGAAGAAAAATCGGAAGTTTTCTGAGCCACTTTTTAAGCCTAAATTTGCAGAAAATTTGGAGAATTCATTTTGAAGATTTTCTGTAGAAAATAAAGTCTGTAGAGAATTTGAAGAAAAAGTAGATTAAAAGAGTGGGTCAAATGTCTTCAGATTTTCTGAGAACATTTTTATAGAAAATCTTCTGATCTTTTGGTTTGATTAGTAGAATTATTATTTTTAGTGAAGACAATTAAAACTATTGAAGCCTTTTCTAGAGCCCAAGGGATTTAATTTTTAAAAAAAAGTTTCTTTTGAATGCTTGAGTTTCCTTTGTTAGTAAAAATCGCTTTCCCCTATCTAAATCTCTTGCTTATCTCTGTTTAGTATATCTGTAAAACTCAAATACACGGTTCATATCTTTCGAATCGTTATTTAAAGTGTTTCTCTTTCCATTCAATGTGTTCTATAGTTTCAACGTGACTCGAAATGCGGTAAAAAAAAGTTTCGAATGAAAATACTTTCCAACACTCGTAGAACAACTCCCAAAGTACGGAAGTAATGACTGTAAAAAGTATCAGAGAAAAACCTTCGAAATTATAGCCCATTGATGGAGAAGTGAAGTCTCTCTGTATATCCGCGATTAGGTTCACTAAAACCACACGAAAAAGAAAAAAGTTCTTTAATAGTCGTTCGTATACTTATTCTGCTCCCTGTCTGGGCTATCACGTGTCGTTTCGTGATTCCATTAAGATGGCGGAAGAAACTAGTTCGAAAAGGACGTGTGAGGCGTATCGCTTGCTTTTTCTCTGAATCAGAAATGGAACGAAGAACGGTTTCCTTTACCGTTCCGATCAGCAAATGAATTTTCTTTTTTCTTTGCACTTTCGTGGGCCAGGGAACTCTATTGTAAGCAGTATCGATCGAATTTCTGACCAGATTGAGAAGTTAGATACGAAAAAAAAAATAGTTATAATGGAATCTGTTATTTTGAGAAACCATTTTAATTAGGGATAACTATAAATGGGATAAAGAAAATCCTTTTGAAAACCAGTTTTGGAAACTTTAAAATATTCTATGATATATTAAATTAACATTTTGCCGACTGATCGGAGAGATATCCCCGTTTCGCAATTGTTAGTGTAGCTTTTAAAAAAATGTACGAGGGTTAGCTTATACTCAGATACAATTCGTTCGTTCTTCAGTGATAAGATAAAAATACTATGATCTTTGTAAATATAATATTGGCCTTCAAAGGTTACGCTGCTTCCCTTTTTCCCTCTTTGTTACCATGGCTTCCACAAATCTCAATTTTTTCCCACGCCAGTACGTTATTATCATAATAATATACATTTATGAGTTATATCTATCTATACATCACCGTCGTTGAACATCCGACCTAAGTTTGAATCTACGACATCCTCTGTAGCCTTGTAATTTTGAACCCAATCCAAGGGAGTTCCCTTGTCGTATAATATTCGTAAATGTATAATTATGCGTATTGGAAGAAATATGCCGTCGCGAAAGATTTTTTGGTTGAACTAACCAACATTTGCATTACATGGTACTGTCACGGTTAGTCTGACGGAAAGAGGACTCTAACCCATTATCCGTCTACCACTGAGAATATTTTACGTCAGCACTGTGGTCGGTTCAAACCGGGTGTGGAATTCACGTCCACAACCATCGCTGGGATTCGAACTTGGGTAACCACAATGGACGGCGAGTTCTCAATTCCTAAAGCCACCACGGCTCAGTTGTGGATGATAGATACTCCTTAACTGCCGTGTGAATAAAAAGAGTAAAGTTGTTGACTTTTTAGGAGACGAAGGTAGAAAATGTGACCTTGCGACGCCAATCTTAATTAAAAATATATAACCCATGTTTAACTTTACAAAAATTTAATAGTCTAATAGGTTTAAGTAAAAATTATATTGGACTATAGTTATCAAAACAGGTTGTAAATGTAACATCGAGAATCAGACTGTACACGAATAAGTAAGTAGCCGTTTGGACAATATTAAGATTCAATATTAAACGACCACAAATAATGCTTCTGTTCATCCACTAATCGTCCACCATCGTTATAAAATGATAATCGTAAAAATTATGGACTTCCTAATTTTCAACCGAATTTTATAATATACTAGCTGTACCCTGCGTGCGTTGCAACGCTTTCACTTTGAATTTTAATTTTGTATTTAAGTGTGTAAATGAGATTTGCGATTATGATTTGAAATGATAATTTTATTTAATGGTGAAATAAACCAGTGATAGTCTCAACAGTTAATTCTCTAGGATATCGTTAGTGAATTTTCAAACAGACATGTATGGTGATGCACGCGGACCATGAAACATATTTTTGCTGATGATCTGAAAAAAGTTTGAATCAATGGCGACATCAGGTATTTCTGTTGATATGAGCTGGCCAATTTGTCATGGTGTGATTTTTTCAATAAGCCAAATCATGTGGCAATTCTCTTTCTTTTTTTTTTCTTTTTTTCTTCTTTTTTTTGCCATTACATAAAATACATCAAACACCGTGTCTCTCCAAAAACATGACGCTTTGCAATAAAACCAAGTATAGAGCTTAATACTTGTTTTAACTCACGTGCGGTAATGCATCATGAAGATCTGATGATGTTTGCCTAGGTTACAAAAGATCTTTAATTTTAGCTCAAGCAGGATTGCATGTGAATGTAATAAATAACTCTGGCTGCCCATATGCGCACCGATACTTATAGCACCGAATGAAGTCATTTGGAAACACGAATGTACCGACATTTTTTCGCCAAGAAAAGTTTCGATTATCTTGCTTGACCAACACCTCCTAGAAAGAGTAGGCCTCAGCACGGGTTACCAAAAATATCCTTTAGTAGTCCAAACGTAATGACATATTTCGTATTTTCAATTACTGCGCAGCTTAGTACCCCGAACGTAGAGACATCTTTCTTATTTTTCAACAAATGCGCAGTTAACTTCGTCATATCGGACTACGAAATTTATCCGTGCTGAGGCCTTCCTTCTTCTAGGAGGTGTTGGCTTGGCTCGATAACAACGTTGATAATAGCTCGGCGGACGACGTTAAATCGGGTAGTTTCACTTTGCCTCCAGAAGAGCAAATTCCAGCTGTTTCATTCTTAAATTTTAGAGCACTACAAAACATACATAATTGATCCATTTTTCCGATGATGACGCTTAGGTGAAGACTATAGTTGGTTGTCGGTTCATAGTGAAATGTACTGAGATTCAAATCAGAGTATTGGCAGCGAAGTGCGTTCTTGATTGATTTTCCTTCCTGCATCCCGTTGCTCTGATGTTTCCGACGAACGGGCTTGGGTAGCGCGTAGTTGATTTGTTAACAGTCTTCTTTCCCGTTGCTCTGATGTTTCCAATGAACGGGCATGAGTAGTGCGTAGTTGATTTGTTAACAGTCTTCTTTCCCGTTGCTCTGATGTTTCCAGCGATTGGGCTTGAGTAGTGCGTAGTTGATTCGTTAACAGTCTTCTTTCCCGTTGCTCTGATGTTTCCGTCGAACGGGCTTGAGTAGCGCGTAGTTGATTTGTTAACAGTCTTCTTTCCCGTTGCTCTGATGTTTCCAACGAACGGGCTTGAGTAGTGCGTAGTTGATTTGTTAACAGTTTTCTTTCCTGTTGCTCAGACGTTTTCAAGGAACGGGCTAAAGCATTGTGTTCTCGATTAGTTTCAAGTCTTTTTCCCGTTGCTCCAATGTTTCTGAAACACGGGTAATTCTCTTTTTGCTTGCTTGAGATGTTGATTGACTAAGAGCGATTCGTTTAGGCGGCATATTTTTGCAAATATTCTCTCTCAAACTAAAAGAAATGTAAAAGTTGACAGTGGCCGCAAATTTGCTAAATCTAAAATTCATATATTTATTTTAAGTAATAAAAAAAGCAATAAAAATGAAATAATTTAAATAAAAAATATAATAATGATAAAATTTAAAACAAAAATCTATTTTTTAAATGAAAGAAATAAAATGATTTAGAATTCGAAAACTTTGTAATAATAAACATTCTAATAGTTTTCAAATGACAACTGTCAGCAATGAAACCTTCAAAAACTATATTTAATTGTGCTAACCTAAAATTGCATAATAGATATAAATAATTATTGAAAACGTGCAATTTGAATGAAATTCGTATTCACTTTTATTTTTATTAAGCAGTTTTCACAGTACTAAATCCGTGATTCGCGATCGCAACACTCGATACGCCATCTAGCGGGAGACTGTAAATATCGGGCATTAGTTCCCACATAACCATTGGCAATGACGGACGCCATTTTCTTAGCATCAAAAAAGAAGCAAAATTTCCCTAAAGAAAAGGTAAAACTTCTTGAAAACACTAATCAGAACATGCCAAACATTGAAGTAGAACACGCGAAGCATTTGAAGAACAACTTCTCAATAATTTTTACCTTTCTATTACCAACAACATAACATGATTTCATGATCACTTGCTGTTACAGATCTGTGTATTGCGGTAAAATAATTTTTCTGTCTTCAATTCATTACAAGTTAAAATGAAGTCAACATTGCTTTTCTCATTCCAGTGAATAAATGTGTTCCAATGAATTCCATACAGAACTGTAATAGTTATAGACTATTCTTCTTCTTCATAGAATAGTATATATTTCTGTATCTACATAATTCAGAAAACAACAATAAAGAATAATCCGAATTACTTGAAAAAGTATCTTTTGTGCTGATTAAAAATAAATTTTTTATCGTTTTCTTGGTAAGTGTTTTTTAGTTTTGAAAGAATTTCAACTAGAATTCAGCTATTCTGTTTTTAAGCTACATATTAAAATTCATATCGAGATCTTACAATTATAAAATTTTGATGTGTGGTATGTTACCTAAAAGTAATGAAGGGATAAACTATGTGTATATTATTTGAGAATAAAGTTTTCAAAAAAAGAACATATCATTTTGGAATTCTCCGGACTTATAAATCAGGTAAGTGTTATGATTTTTATAATAAAAAATTTGCTTGTAAATAATTTTTTTTCTTACTTGATGGTAGTTCTCTACAGAATGTTTTTTTTACGTCTGATTAAATACTATAAGAATTAAAAAGAAGAAACAATACGAATGTTTTTATTGAAAAATGAGGAATTTTTAAAATCGTTTTTATCCTAAGAATTCTTTATTTTACGTTTTTTAGTTTATAATTTTTTGATAAAATTGTTGTCAAAATACCTTTTTTGAAAAATTAAATGGTATTAAATTATGTGTATATGTATACTTCTTGTATATTCTAATGTTTGAAGTAATATGATTCAGAAAAGTATGGAATAAAAATTCGGTACTTACGTATTAACCACAGCTACAGATTTGGCAGATTTTTAAGTGCCGCCAATCTACAATTAAAATTTTTGGAAAAAATCTTAAAATGAAACACTTTGTTTAAAATCAAAGTAGTCAATCGGATTTCGTTGGAAAATGGGCCGATATAGAGTTTAGCATAGATTCAAAACAAACTTTTCTCTCACCTGATTCTATAGCCATTATGAACTCTAATAAATAATATTCAAAATGAAATAACATTTCCAAAACGGACGTTTACTAAAATAAAGTTTCATGTTATGGACATTGGTACATTTTCGTTATATTTCACTCCTAAAAAAATAAAATTGCATCTTGTTTTGTTTTTGGCAAGTCCCAAAGACGCATTTTCGTAACACTAAAAAATGGCGACAAAAAAAGAATGGTTCTTTTTGTTTTGTTTCGTAAGCATTCTTTATTTTACGTTAAAATTTAAATGGGCCTTTCATGTTATACCATTAAATTTAGTAAAACTATTTCTCAGGCATTGGGTTTAAACTCTTATAAGAATATACCTATTTTTTTTCTCTTTATTTACAAATATTTTTCCGATGTGTTCTGGATGTTCCTTCTCTAAAAAAAAAGAGATACCATTTTGTTTTCGTTTGCATAAGAAAGAAAACAAACATTTTTCATTTTTAAATTTAATCAGCCACAATAAAGATGGAACGTTACAATGCTACATGCTACATTAAAGACGTCTCCAGTGTAACTGAATGACTGTTCATATGGAAATCGCAGGGATTCGGCACATACAACAACGCCCCCTATAGTTCGTTGCGATCGCGAATACCATCAATAATTACGAAATCTATTCTTGTTGATTTTACGTGCTTGTGCTCACCTGCCATAAAGAAAATTGCGAGAATTATAATTAAATATTAAAGAATATGTAATTTATTCTTCTAAGTGAATAGAGCTATAAGATAGAAAATATCACTGTTGTTATCTTCAAGATATTTGAAAACTGAATCGCTTATAGCAAAATTTAAAACAATGGCTAACTTTTAACCAATCAGAAAATTCCATTTCGATTTTCGCTGATATCGCTGGAACGGTTTGTCGCAGAATGTTCTAATAACGACATAAACCTTCCTCGTGCTTTGAACTATCTGTATGCCAAGTGTCACAGCTTTCTGTCGGATGGTTTAGGAGTCTATAGGTGACAGACAGACACACATTCACTTTTATATACACTGGTTATCATAAATTAAGGAAAAATCACAAAAATAGCGATAACTCTTTCAAAAGTCAGATCAATGGAGGCCTGTTCTCTTTACGGATGAGTCCAGGTTTAGTCTAGAAAGTGACAGTAGACGTTATTTGATATGGAGAGAACCTGGGACCCGTTATCATCCATCAAACATCCGTGAAAGAGATGCATACGGAAGAGGCAGTGTCTGTGTTTGGGGAGGCATATCCTTAGGAGGGCGCACATACCTCCATGTCTTTCCAAGGGGAACCGTGAATGCTCAGGTTTATCGAGACAACATCCTTGATGCTTATGTGCGCCCATATGCCGGGGCAATTGGTGATTGCTTCCTGTTACAGGACGATAATGCAAGACCACACAGAGCTCGCATTGTTGATGATTATCTTCAACAGGAAACAATTACTCGCATGGAGTGGCCAGCTCGATCCCCGGACTTGAATCCTATCGAGCACGTTTGGGATGCTCTAGGGAGGCGTGTATCTGCCATCAATCCGCCCCCTCAGACCCTTGCCACGCTTGCAACTGCTTTACAAGAGCAATGGCTCTCACTTCCTATTGAACTGATAGACCGCATAATTGAAAGCATCACACATCGCTGTTTGTGCTGTATTGCTTCTAGAGGCAATCATATTCCATATTAAAGGTACTTTTTCTATTGCAAACCGATACTTCCAATTTGTTTATTTTATACATGTGCTAATTTCTATACTACTATTAATGTCTGATAATTTCTTTTTATGTTGTTTAATACCTTACTATGTGTTGTATATTGTGGGTAAGTTTCATAAAATTCCATGTGTAATTTCTTGAGTTATCGCGATTTTTGTGAATTTTCCTTAATTTATGATAACCAGTGTATATAGATGTACAGTCAGCAAAAAAAAAAAAAATATATCACCCTGAATAATTTTCGTTCTAATGATCGGATTTTCACGAACTAAGTGTCAATCTTAATGGTTCCTGAGGGTGACCTCAAATATGCTAATTAGTTAGTGCTAACTATTAATTAAGTTACGAAATTAGACACAAAAACGTACTTTCTCTGAATAAACATATATTTTTTTTTTTACATATTTGGAATCCAGATACTTGAATTAGGGGGGGTAGACAAAATTTTGAAAAAAAAAAAAAAATGGGTGGTAAATAGGGTCGCAACAAAGGTTTATATATTTGGCGATAGTCCAGAAAACCACCAAAAAAAGTCGCCAGCGCAAATGAATATTTTAAGATAACCCATTGACTAATTCAAAAGAAGAATGCTTAATTTTACTAGGTTGCTAAGCAACCAAGCTCTGACTGGAAAAAAAATTGAAATAATGTTCTGTGATTACTCAGAGAGGTTTAATTAATAGTTAATAGAAAATATCTTGAAGTTTCTAGGCAATTGACAATTTTTAAGCTGATTTCTGTCCAAAAAGCAAAGTTTTTATTTTATTTTAATCTCCCTTGAAAAGAAAATTTGAATCGATTATAAATTATTTATGATTTTCTAAGTTTTAGAATTTAAATACATGAACATTTTATCTGATATTATTTAGATTATGTTGTTTCTGCTATATTTATTCGAGGATTTCATACGAAAATCAAATTAACATAATGACTTATTATGGCTAAATACAAAATTTTAGGGATAATCACTTTTACAGCTTTAATCAAGTTTTCTAGGCAAGAAAGTTTAAAGAAAAAAAAAGTGCTTGAAAAATAAAATGTATATTGGTTGTATAGTAATTCTAATGCGCATTCACAAGTTTTTCTATAATTTACGATATTTCTTTTTCCTAAAACTCAAGGAATTGCTGAATGTTTAGTGGTATTCTAAAAGCATTGAAATAGGTTATATTTAAGAATAAGATATTGAAATAATATGTTGCATATAGTATGATTCATTGTTTCAAAAATCGCTTCATTCTGCTAGATATTTAGATAACAAGGTTTTCTTTGGATAAAGATGATTAGCAAATAGCATCCTTATGCTTCGATACATTTAGAAACTTACGTTCGCAAATTACCATAAAATATCGCACAGCATATTCTTCAATTACGATAAGCTACATTTACCACCAAATACTGATACTATGATTATTTTTGTTTTCTTATATATATCTGATATGATACTCTCTTTTTAAACAGAGCTTGTAAGGTCCTTAAGATACTTCAAGGGGGGCACGAAAACTTAAAAGATAAAATATTTAATTTCATTAACTCAAAATATCTGGTCTCAAAATTTTAATTTTAAACCAAGTTAAATATAACTTTTACAATATTGATGCTCTTATGTTTTTAAAGACCACATAATTCCTGTTGAAATATGAAAATGCATATTTTTACTTTAACGAGTGTAAAATCCTTATCAAAATAATGATCAAGACCCAAATGTAAAACAGTATAATTGATGATAAAAACTCAACTGGCTTCAAAAAATATGAAGAGGGAAGTAAAAGTCGACATGTTTCGAGCTTTCAAATATATTCACCCATTCTCAAAACTAGTCAAGATTGAATAACTTGTGACTTTTATTATTGTGCTCAAAACATGTCTATTTTTATCATCATCCATTAATTTTTAAATCAATGAAGTTTTTATATTTTCAATTCAATTTCTTGGGATTTATTCTATTTAGTTACACAATATATTAAATTGTTTCACTCGATATTAAAATAAGTTTTACTTAAGTTATAGGCACAGGTTCTTAGATTAAAAAAATAATAATTCGCTATTTTGTAAAAAATTCAATGCAGTAAAATTTTTTTTGCTGCAAGCCTTAACATTTTAATTTAAAGACATAAAAAAAATTCCGTTTACAATTGAAATTTCAAAAGTCGAATGTGAAAATGGAATGTCCCCTAGCACGAGAAATCGAAATTAAATAGTTACAAGGACAACTATTTTAAACAAGTTAGCGTTTCCTTTCTACTCGAAGTTGTTTGAAAAGGTATTTTGTATATATAGATTCCAAAGTTTATTCTACAAATATTTTAGGGTATACTTTCGGAGTATTTTGATCGAGTTTATTTTTACACCCTTATTTGCTTAAAATTATTAAATAATAAGCTTAAAATAAATTATTCCAGCAACATGATTTAACGCATTTATAGTATAATAGTAAACGGGGCTTCCATCGCATATCCTTAACCTTGATACCGCTATCATAAATGAATGGAATAAGCTTAGATAAATAATAAAAGTTAATTTTTTCCCCGTTCTTATTTTCAAGGAAATATGTTTCGATCAAACAGATTTCATTCTGGAAATAGCGAAATTATTGAGTAGGTCCCTTGGAGCAATATCATTCTTATCCTCTTTTGACGAAATATAAGAAAAACTGGTTTTCACAGTTCTTTATGCTACCCTTCTTGCCACGTTTTTTATTATTTTTTTATTTTTATATTTTTAATCAAAATAAATTCGGAAATTTACGTATTTTTTATTGCATTTTTTTTTTTTTTTAAATCAGTTGATTCTAAAATTCGCACGGCTTCGGAAACTTCTTACAAATTTCAATTTTTAATGTTTCCTGCTAAACAAAATAAGGCATTGTTCCTGATAACAAATTATACTACTATATTATCTTGGGAATCGTGCTAAAGTAAAAAATTAAACAAGATAGTTTAGTATATTATCCGGAAAAAAATCTACATGGAATCATAAAGAAAGAATCATTTAAGATACTGAGATATTTTAAGACGCTTAAAAGTTTTGGCTACGTATTTGACAGCTTTTTTTGTTCGGTATCTTTACACTCTTTGTAGTGACTTATAAAACATGGACACTATTATAGATAATTTATGTTGAAGTCACAAGAAACAAAACAAAAAAGACAATCATTGATTTATATTCTTTTTTCGAAAAGAAAAGTTCGCTTAGTAAATAATCAGCTGTTTTGCATTAAATAATTTTAAACAGCGGAGTGTTTTTAATTTCTTAACAAGGCTTTATTCTTAGCTAGCAGACAATAATTCTTTTTAAAAAAACTTGCCTATAATGTAAAAAGGAACTTTACTTTAAAGAAAATCTAAATTAAAGTACTAAAAAAATTGATTAGTATATTAATGAAGAAATAAAAAATGTAGTAGGGTAAAGAATAAAATTTTTAAAAATGCAAAATGCTAACATTTAATTAAATAGTTGGTAAAATAGTTCTACGAAACACTTCCGGACAGATGATTAAAAAATTACTTTTAAGATTGACACGATATATAAGATGTTGAGAAATTTGCGATGATGTGAGATATGCTTAAATATGTTTACTACGTATTTTTATTAATATTTATAAAAAAATATATACAAGAAACTGAGAAATATTTTATTCCAAATCTATTCATACGTATGTATATTATTGTAATTGTATCAGTTATTGAGAAAAAAAACTAAAAAATAATCACATTAAATAAGCACAATCTGGTGTATAATCATATTCTATCTAAAGCATGTTTTTATAAAACTCGACATTCGTTGAATAAAATGTTTTTTATTCAATAAAATGTTTTATTCAAATTTCTTTACTTAATTTCTAATAGATTTTTAA
This sequence comes from Parasteatoda lunata, assembly GCA_949128135.1. Taxonomy (NCBI): domain Eukaryota; kingdom Metazoa; phylum Arthropoda; class Arachnida; order Araneae; family Theridiidae; genus Parasteatoda; species Parasteatoda lunata. Next base: position 751,987 of record OX421970.1, on the reverse strand, counting down.
AGAACTAAAAAAGAAACATTGTATTTTATAGTTTTAAAAAAATAAAAAATAAAAAGATTAGCAAACGATTATTAGCAAAAAAAATATGAATGAAATTTTACGCCACGCGTGCTAAATCAAGTTCTTCGTAAGTTTATCACATTTTAATATTAATCGCCCCATTTAATCATTTTTTCATTGTCGCCAAATTATTTTTTTTTAAATATTTAATTTTAATTTTTCTCATCTTCTAATAAATAAAAACAGTTGAAACTTTAGATTTTTCAATTGAAAAGCATGTAGATTAATATGGTATAAAAAATCCATACCTTATAATTCAAAATTTTTTCATCCTCTCTTTAATTAAATAATAAAAAATAATTCATAATTATTAAAAATTATTTTTTCATGAAATTATCTTTGGGTAAATGCGTTTTATGAGTTGGTGCAATATTTTTTTGAATTGCTTCATTAGTTTTTAAAATATGACTGAAAACGCAAAAAGTGAAATTAACATTAAGGGGTCCAAACTTTGAATCGCTCTCCTGACCAAACTATGGGGACCACATTTCCCAGATTGCGGCTACCCCCTATATTTTGAAGATAAGGAATCCAAATATGTAAAAAAAAATATATGTTTATACAGAGAAAGTACGTTTTTGTGGCTGATTTCGTAACTTAATTCATAGTTAGCACTAACTAATTAGCATATTTGAGGTCACCCCCAGGAACCATTAAGATTGATGATTCATGAAAAAAATAATTTTTAATAGTTATTAATTATTTTTTATTATTTAATTAAATTGAGGATGAAAAAATTTTGAATTATAAGGTATGAATTTTTTTATACCATATTAATCTACAGATTTTTCAATTGAGAAATCTAAAGTTTCAAATGTTTTTATTTATTAGAAGCTGAGAAAAATTAAAATTAATTATTTTTAAAAAAATAATTTGGCGACAATGAAAAAATGATTAAATGGGGCGATTAATTATAAAATGTGATAAACTTACGAAGAACTTGATTTAGCGCGCGTGGCGTAAAATTTCATTCATATTTTTTTCGCTAATAATCGTTTGCTGATCTTTTTATTTTTATTTTTTTAAAACTATAAAATACAATGTTTCTTTTTTAGTCCTCTAAAAATCTATTTGAAATTAAGTAAAGAAATTTGAATAAAACATTTTATTGAATAAAAAACATTTTATTCAACGAATGTCGAGTTTTATAAAAGCATGCTTTTGATAGAATATCATTATACACCAGATTGTGTTTATTTAATGGGATTATTTTTTAGTTTTTTTTTTTTTCTCAATAACTGATACAATTACAATAATATACATACGTATGAATAGATTTGGAATAAAATATTTCTCAGTTTCCTGTATATATTTTTTATGAATATTAATAAAAATACGACAATGAAAAAATATTTAAATGGGGCGATTAATATTATAATGTGATAAACTTGCGAGGATCTTGACTTCGCGAGCGTAAAATTTCATTCATATTTTTTTCGCTAATAATCATTTGCTAATATTTTTATTTTTATTTCTTTCAAACTATAAAATAATTTACAATTTCAATAATAAACATACGTATGCATAGATTTGGAATAATATATCTATCAATTTCTTCAATATATATTTTATAATTATTAATAAAAATACGTAGTCAGCATTTTTAATGATCTTGAAACTTCTTTACATCCTTTATATCGCCTTAATCTTGAAATAAATTTGTAAATTACCTGTCCACGCGTTTTTCGCAGAATTATTTTTCTAACTTTTTAATTAAATTTTAACGCGAAATCTTATTTTTTATGCTACCATATATATTATTTTCCAATAATATACTAATGAATCGTTTTAGTACTTTAATTTATGTTTTCCTTTAAAATAAAATTACTTTTTAAATTATTGCTAAGTTCTTATTGAAAGAAAACTTAGAATTATTGCCAGCTATCTGAGAATTAAATCTTTTTAAGAAATTAAAAATATTCTACTGATCACACACAATATCATTCGATGCAGAACAGCTGACTATTTACTAAGAATACTATTGTTTACGAAAAATGAAGATAAATTATTAATTTTCTTTTTTTTATTGTTTCTTATTTATTCGAGTAGTGAAAAGTAAATGCGTATGTGTGCACAGCGAAAAAATACAACAGATTTTTTAAATGAACAAAACACTATGGACATACAATTTTATTTCGACATTGACAGTTATTCTTGTGCGCTAACTTAAAGAAAGTTACCCTTTTGTTTTAAAAAGTTGAAAATATTTTTAAAAAGTTGTTTATATGATTTTTCAACTTTTGCACTGTTCAAAAAAATATTACTATATCAGGAAAATGTTCGATATGCCTTGTATTTTTAAACAACCACTAAAATAAAAAATTGTAAAAAGATTCGAAAAACGTGCTATAAAAATAGCACGTTTTTCGAATCTTTTTACAATTTTTACAAGAATCATCATCTCAAAAATTGTTCTTTCCCTCCATTTGACTTTTTTCTACTTAAATAACTTATAATAATAGTTTTAACACACGTTTTGAAGAAATTATGAATACAAATTTCTCCTAATATTTCGTAATAAAAAAACATGAATATTAATGATTCATTTATAATTGTTTTATTGAACCGGAGTAGTTAATTGTTTTCGTAATAATCGGCCTTACAACTATTTAACTTAGATTCTTTGGACTAGGGGTCACTTCATACATGTCTTTCGACATTGAAATTTCAAATATAAAATGTAAAAATTACAAGAATGCGTAAGCTGGTTTCAACTAACAAAAAAAAGACAAAATCGTTGACAAAAGAAGTTATCTCATGAAAAGAGTGTCAGAGTTAAAAAGTTATTGTAAAAACTGTAACAATAGTTACTCTTTTTTAATTAAGGGTATTATAAACCTAATTTCCTTTTAATTTTTTAAAGAACTAACGAAAGGAGTGTGTAAAAAACATCAACTCTTTTTACTGCAAACTAAGTTTACTTAATATCATTTGCAAATCTTATGAAGTGCAAATTCTTGACCAGCTCCTTAAAATAAAGTTTTATTTTAAATGTAGTTGAAAGAGTACGGATACATAGTTAAAGGAGGTATGTGACATTCGGGAAAAAAAGTCGTGTGATAGAGATAGTTTTAAACAGAACGAATAAGTTCTTTTGGTTGAAATGTTGACAATATCATTTCAGCACCTTGCTTAACAAGTGCCATGAAAGAAGGTTCTGAACTTAAAATAAGGATTTTAATATATTTTCCTATTTACATACCTCCTTGATCTCCGCACCGTTTTAATATTCTGTAACGCATAAAATGAAATAATGTTGAATAAAAAAAGAGATTTTAAATGAAATATTTTATTTTCCTTAATACAGGGTATCTGCTACATTTTAGATTTTCACATTCATGACTTTCCATGTCTAATTCCAAGAACTTTTCATGACTTACCGAAGCTACTATTTTCTCCGACAAAAACAGAATAATAAACTTAAAAAGCATTATAATCACATTAATTATAATGATAGGTATAACCAAAACTGTTATACTCTGCATCTTCATATTTATTGATTTTAAATTTAAAAAACAGAGTAAGGAAAGAGTTGAAGCAATAAAATAGCTGAAAAAATAATAGCTGTGCAAATATTTTTCTTTTCTTTTTTTCTGCAGAATTACATTATAAAGATACTTTTCTTGTTCATCAGAAAGGAAAGAAATACTCCTAATTTTTCTGATCTCATTTCGGAATTTTAAAAAAAAATTGCCAATGACTGACTTGCTTCAGCTAGAATTGATAAAATAAAAAAAAGATGAATAATAATAATTCTGAAATCACATAAGTTTAAAAGATACTTCGCTCTAGAAATGATGTTTCTTATTTCATTTTTCGAAAGAACAGCATAATTTTTAAAGAAAATGATAAAAACTTATTATATTTTAATAAAATATGACTCAGAGTGGGGATTTTGTTACAAATTCAGATATTCGGAACACCATGAAATTGGGGAGGGATTCCGTTTTAAGAATAAGATTTTTCGGCGACCTAAATCCATGACTTTCCATAAGTTTTTTTAATAAAATAGCTAAATCCATGACATCTCATGACAAATTTTGTTCAATAACGAAATTCATGACTTTCCATGACTTTCCAAGTGCGCGGATAGCCTGTTAATATTTTGTCATGAGGCTTTGGCTGCGGACGACTTCGTTCATTCGATTTGGCATGCTGTTGGTAAGCTTGGCAGCAAATTGACGATCGTTCTTTAGCTCTTCCCAAGCTTCCAGGACTTTGCCCCACAATTCATCTCATGATGGAATGCTGGTGAGAATTAGCTTCTTTTTTTTAAAAAACTCAGACCATACATTTTCAATGGGATTCAAGTCCGGAGAATTACTTGCTCATGCCATGGTTTCAAATGCCTGCTGGTTTAACCAGTTTTTAACGATCTTGCTACGATGTATCCCGGAGTTATCTTGCTGGAAAACAAAGCAGCCATCGTTAAAATGATTATCCAAGACATCTGAAATCATAATATGCTCAGGTAAATCACGATAACGAGCTACATACAGACAAAGCCGGTAATATATATATATATATATCTATATATAATATATATAAATAACACAAACTGGAAGAAAAAAATCCCAAGAAAAAAGAAAAAAGGATAGAATTCTTTAAAAAAAATCCGGAAAATAAAGATATAATCTTTTCATCAGCCCACACGATTATATCTGCAAAAAAGAGTGCTTTCTAATATTCTTTAATGTAGCCAAAGCAAAATATATCAATACAATAGTGTGAGGAGCACTCAAAAAATGAATAGAACACAATGAAATAGAACAACGTGGCAAGAAGGCTAACATACTTTTTACAGAACTGTGAAAACCAGTTTTTCCTATATTTCGTCAAAGGAGGATAAGAATGATATTGCTCCAAGGGACCTACTCAATAATTTCGCTATTTCCAGAATGAAATCTGTTTGATCGAAACATATTTCCTTGAAAATAAAAACGGGGAAAAAATTAACTTTTATTATTTATCTAAGCTTATTCCATTCATTTAATGATAGCGGTATCAAGGTTAAGGATATGCGATGGAAGCCCCGTTTACTATTATACTATAAATGCGTTAAATCATGTTGCTTGAATAATTTATTTTAAGCTTATTATTTAATAATTTTAAGCAAATAAGGGTGTAAAAATAAACTCGATCAAAATACTCCGAAAGTATACCCTAAAATATTTGTAGAATAAACTTTGGAATCTATATATACAAAATACCTTTTCAAACAACTTCGAGTAGGACGGATATAGCATAATAAATAAATACAAAAAAACACGAGGAAAATTAAGAAAAACAACAAGTTTCATTTATTGCGCATAAGCTGCATGTAAATAGAACTCATAAAATAAATTCAAAATGAAGATAAAACAAAGGAAAATGACAGACTAATGAAAAAAAGGGAAAAAAATTATAAAAATAAAAATAACACAAACTGGAAGAAAAAAAATCCCAAGAAAAAAGAAAATAGGATAGAATTCTTTAAAAAACATCCGGAAAATAAAGATATAATCTTTTCATCAGCCCACACGATTATATCTGCAAAAAAGAGTGCTTTCTAATATTCTTTAATGTAACCAAAGCAAAATATATCAATACAATAGTGTGAGGAGCACTCAAAAAATGAATAGAACACAATGAAATAGAACAATGAAATGAAATCGATTACAATAGAACACGACACATATGAAATAAAACACAAATGAAATAGAACACAATAAGTAAAAATAACACGTAAAAACAGAAAATAAAATATAAAGAAAAAACAGAGTAGAACATAAAACATAATCTATAAAGCGAGTAGCGAAATTAAATGAACTTACATGAGCGGGAAATTTTTCAAGAATGATTTAAAATATTTTCGTAACAAGATTGCCAGATTGCAAAGTATGAAAACAAAAGCGCAAATCGAGATAGCGTAACTAGAGGAGAATTATTTTAAAGTGCGTTCTTGTTGCATTATTGAAGTGCGTTTGATTTGTTAGTTACCAAGGACTGGCCCGAAAATGGATGTACGCAAGGTAATATTATACTGTATAATTTAAAGAAGTTGACTGTAAAAAAGTTTACAAAATAAATATTTATTTAAGAAAAAAATAGAAAAGAGAAAAAAGCATGAATTGCCTGTTTTGCACATAATTTTGGCCACGGAATTGCCCGAAATGGATTTGCACATGGAAAAATTATATACATTAACAAAGAAATCCTTTTAGTAAATAGTTTCAGCCACCTATTTGCTCGAAAAGGATTTGCACATGGAAAAATTGTATAAATTAACAAGGAAATTTATTAGTTAATAATTTTAGCCACGGATTTGCCCGAAATGAATTTGCATATGGAAAAATTAAATAAATTAACAAAGGAATTTTTTAGTAAAAGAATTTTCTAGTAAATAATTTTGTCCACAGATTATGTTTATTAATTTTTTTCTCTTTTTTCCATTAGTCTGTAATTTTCCTTTGTTTTATCTTCATTTTGAACTATTTAATATATATACTATATTTATATACTATATATATTATATAAACTATATTTATATACTATATATATTATATATACTATATATATATATATATATATATATATATATATATATATATATATATATATATATATATATATATATATATATATATATATATATATATATATATATATATATATATATATATATATATATATATATATATATATCAAAATGCCATATATCATTTACTAAGTTTTATAATTTTACCGTGAATTCTATAAAATCTTGTGATTATGTATCAGAATAGCTAAGTTTTTTCAGGTCCTCCTTTGCATGATCATTTTTTTTTTCTTCTTTTCCTTACCTAAGAAACTCTAAGTTAGGTACAAAAGCAATTAACCCTACAACTCTTCATAATTTAAATTTCCTTTTCAAAGGAGATAAAATAAAATAAAAATTTAAAAAAAAAATATATATATTTTCTTTTGTTGCCCAGAAAGCAACTCGAAAAATTCTTTTGGTTGCTTAGCAACGAGAAGCGCTATGTTTTCCCGTCTTGTCATTCATTAAGTTTCTTTATGGTTGTTATCAGTTATTTCCCCTTCTATGTCGAGGTAATTTATATAAATCCTTATACGTATATAATATCCATATATATAATATCCATATGTATAATATCCTTATATCCAGATATATAAATCCTTATTGCGACCCAATTTACAACCGAATTTTTTCGAAATTTTGTCTACCCCCCCCCCCCTATTTTAAGGGTCAGGATTCCAAATATGTAAAAAAAAAATTATGTTTATTCAGAGAAAGTACGTTTTTGTGTCTAATATCGTAATTTAATTAATAGTTACCACTAATTAATTAACATATTTGATGTCACCCCCAGGAACCATTAAGATTGACACTTAGTTCGTGAAAATCCGATCATTAGAACGAAAGTTATTCAGGGTGATATCTTTTTTTTTTTGCGGACTGTACATATTATTTTTATTTGTTCGTCTTAAGTTTAAAAAATACTACATTCGATAACGTAAATTTTATGCTCAAATAAAACGACTATTGTTGTTTAACACATGTTCCTTCACGTTAACAAAAAGTTTCACAATCATTTGAATTGATGATAAATGTTGTAAACAAACTAAGATGAAATTGTTGAATCGTTGGCCAACATTCTGAGTTTAATCTGGTAAATTCTATTACAATAAAAATTTTAGTATTTTCAAAATGTCGCAAAATTAGAGTTAAGCTTTGGAGAGAAAGCTGCAGTCTCAAGGTTTTAAAAACATAATTCGATTTTTTTTAATCATCAAACAATCTGTTTTGCATTTGCAACATCGGCATATAATATTGGCAGTTTGCTTCATTGTTATCGATTATCGCCTAATTGCATCTCAAGCATTGTAACAGTTCACATATCCTTGATGATATTTTATAACCGTCGTAGAACAGCCGACCCAATTTTATAAGTTTACGACTACGTTCAACTCCGTAGCCTTGTAATTTTGAACCCAATCCAGAAGTTAAGGGAACAACTGGATTGGGATAAAGTTTGCCTTCCTGGAGGACTTTTCTGATGGAGCTAACCCGCATTTGCGTTACATGGAGAGGAAGACCCCGAGAACCTCCCACGGTTAGCCTGACGGCAAGGGGACTTTAACCCATGATCCGTCTACCACTGAGGATATTTCACGTCAGCACTGTGGTCGGTGCGAGCTGTTATGTTTGTATGTTTTTATTATTTCTAGTTATGGGCACAATTTATTTTTATTTTTTTGGGCACCGCGTTTCTAATTTTAATTGATTATCCTTTTTACTATACTCAATAAATCCATCTAAATGCTTCCCTTCACCCCTGCTTGAAAGTGGATTGTCTCACAGGTGTGATAAGGTGAAACGACTGCAGTGCCGTCTTTTAGCGCGGAAGGATACATGAGCGCGAAAAGAGAGGCAATTCGTTTTTTCAGGCATTCCCTGCTTGACCGTCCAATTATTTAGCTGGTACTGAATTTTCGGCGAGGCTGACCGGCCACGCGCCCTAACAAAAATGCTTCGATTAGGATAAGTTTTATTTTCTCTTTCCTTGTCATAAGTGCCCGTAATTTTCATTATATTATTTAATAACTTAAGATTTGTTAAATGTGATAGATGGAATAACTGAAATGTAAACTTGCATTGGCAGTTGAATAATTATTGTTAAGGGGACACTTCAGGTTAAAAATGATTTTTTTTAAATATCAACCAATTTTAATGAAATTTTCATAGATTGTGAATAAAGCATTTAGAAAGATATTCCCAAAATTTGAAGCAAAAATATTAATTTGTTGAAAAGTTATAATGTTATTAATAATTAATCCGCAAGTTAAATTACAAAATGTTACAATATTTCAAAATGTTCCTTGCGCATGAGTTTTTATCATAGTAGTTTGAAATTCATTTATATTACAGTTTGAATAAGTATAAATAAAATTGGATATGTTTGAACAACTTAGCACTTAATTTTAAACAAATAAAAAATCAAAATATCATAACCTTTATATAATTTTTAAAAATTTAAATTTAAATAACAATTTAACGTAATTTAAAAAATATTCAGTGTATATTCAGCTTTTATTTATATCACATTGGTTACAGAACATTATACTAATCATTTATATAAAGAAAAAAATAAGATTTATTCAAAACTCATGCGCAAGGAACATTTGGAAGTTTGAATATTATCGTAAAAAACAACATTGAGAAAAACAGTTTAACAATAAAAACACACATAGAAAAATTTATTTCATAATATATGTGAAATAAAAAATAAGCATAAGAAAATATGAACTGTTTTAAACAATATAAATAAAAATTAGATTGAATTTAATGCTTTTTAGATAAAAAAAATGTTTATCACAAGATGTAATGTTGACAAAAGTTCATACACCTTTTTTTAATCTTTTTGTATATAAGATTTAAAATGCTCCAGCTGCATATGTACTGTTTACATTTTTTATTTGTTTTTGTTTATATTTTTTGTTGTTACATAACTTTTTATAACTATCTGAAGATTTTCTCTTCATATGATAGCTGCGCCTACCATCGCGGATCTTTGCATTGGTCAAAGACGCAGAATTTACATCGCCTTTACGTAGAGCTAAAGTCCTTTCACACCCAAAGTTGTATTCACTAACTGCTAATGATACGGCATAATCAAGTCTTTTTTTAGAAATGAAGACATCTTTGGGGCACTTATTCCATATCACGGAATGGAGGCTCTCATTGGCGTTTTGTGTTTTTCCCGATATACAGCGCTGCATAAGCTCATTTGAAGCAAGTCGCTGATATACCGGGAGGATTTTTTCTACAACAACTTCAGATAATTTCGTTTTCATCAGCTCATGGCTTTGAGGCTTTTCACCTCGAGCTAGAGCCCTTTGGTAGAAACACCATGAACTTTCGCCCTTGGGGCATCTAGTATGCTGCGGCTTTTTATCACTGGACATACAGTGATAAAGCGAAGCAAATACAGCAGACTTCATCGAATCAACATTCGGAATGTTATCCTTTATCGCTTTGCGATAATAGTTTTGTAGCTTCATGATAGTTTGCTCAGTTAAGCTACCTTTCTTTCGTCCACCGAGAGTCACCCCTTTGACCCTCCACTCCTTCACTTTGTTCCTCAAACCAGTTCCTAATCTTTTGGAAACATGGTTGAGGCACTCTTCTTTTTGAATTACATAGTCATCGCCATATATTTTCAGTTGATTTAGGGTAGTAAATGTTTTAGAATCACCGTCACTTAAAATTGTCGAGTAACGCATTCCACAGAATTCAGTTGATCGCTTCCACATGGCCACTGCAGCGGCAACCTCCATGTTTCCAGACGGTCCGTCGAAATTTTTTTGGCACATCGATTTATGGCCCTCATGCCAAATAAAAAATTCTGGACTCGTTTCGTTCAAGTCTCGTGCTGCATTGATGCATTCTGGGCAATATTTCGACAAAATCTCATAGTCTAATACTAAATTCGTCAAAGAGTCAATTACAATACCAATTCCATAATGAGAGGTGTGTCCACGCTTCTGCCACGTGCCATCAAAAGAGACTGTAATATCTGGAACTGTTCTACTTGAATCATTTTCTAAACTCATATGTGCCTTTCGCACTGTTTCATGGGACAGTTTCCAAACATTCTTTTTAAAATTTTCATTTTCTTCACTCAATTGGTTGAAACATGTTGAGAAAGTGGAAGAATTCATTGTCGATGTACCCATGTGCATGGAAAATGTTTCCATGGCTGAATGGCCCTTGCCAAAAGAAAGGAAAGAGTTCACAATCTGCCTGTTGACATCAAATTTTTTGGTGCATGGTTGGCGCTGACTCGAAAAAGTTGAACCAAAACTTTTCAAACACAGCGTACAAAACACTTCCAACTTTACAGCATATCCAAAGGTATCTAGAGCACGAACATCCAGAAATCCTGCTCCACACTTATCACAAGACAAATTACGGAGCAATGGTGCAAAGGTTGATTTACTCATGATAATGTAATCATTTGTAACACTAGGGGTGATGCTGTTACTATCCATATTAGTAACACTCTTATCAGGTACAACAGAATTTTCAGAAACAGACACATCAGGGTTTACATCCACATTAGAATCATCAGCATAAGAAACATCAGCGTTGGAAATATTAGAAACAGCAGCATTGGAAACATCACAATTAGACACTGGGGCAGATGCAGAAGTAGCTTTCATTGCTGCACTTCTTGCTTTGTCCTTTTTAGTTTGCCTTCTCTTAGGCTTTCTCCAACGGGAGCATGCGCTATGCATTCTTAAAAATTATCAATAAAAAAAAACGGAAACAAAAAGACTAATAATAAAACAAATAACAATAACGTAATAAAATAATAGTTCTGAAAAGAACTGTTGTGTTATGTTTTAGAAGCGAACAAAAAGACGATGAAACGAAAATAACTATCACTCGTTGAAATATCAAACAATGTGTAAACAAACATAAAGTAGAAGTTAAAGTAATTCCATATGTTGCCAATTAAATTTATCATAAATTTAGCTTTTTTAATAATTATGAGGCCTATCAACCAGAAATCGAAAAACAGAACCGAGACTTGAGAAATGGAGTGGAAAGATGCTGTTTACATGTTTGACGGCCATTCGAGTGGGCGTGGCACCTTGTTTACAAATCTTGAAATGCTTATAACTTTGCAAAAAATGACTGAAATTGAAATTTTTTTTTTTTAAATTGTAGCTAGATATAACTATTATTTTTTAAAACAAAAATTGAAAAAAGTATAATTTGGTCGATTTTTGGGTTTTTCATCGTGAAGTGTCCCCTTAACGTAATTAACTCGAATTATGTTTAATTTCTTTGAAATAAAATGTATGTTAATCTAGGATACAAGTATTGGATGTGAATCCTTTATTTTAATCTATTTTTTTACTTTTCAGTTAATTACAATTTATTATATTAAATTTAATAATTTTGATAGTTAATATAATTTAGCATTATTATTCTTCTTAACTTGTTGTAACTTATAAATGATGGAAAAATTAACACAACGCAAATATTTAATTAACTCCTAGATTCCTTAATTATTCTTTTGGCTATTTCCAAATTTAAGATACAACAGAATGGTGCCATGACCAGCGGCCACGTGTTAATGTTAAAGATTAAGAAAAAAAAAATTAACTTGCTGGTCGTTAACTTTAAGTAATATAAGATGATTAATGCTAAAATTAAATTTTTGAATTTTGATTACCGAAAATAAATTTTAATGAAAGAAATAAAAGAAAAAAATAATTGCTTAAATATAGATTGAATTAATTTTTTACTGCCATGCAAGCGCGTTATTATTGTCGAAACATTACATCTGCGTGTGCTTCATTACTGCTCTTTTGTATTTTAGATTTTGTATTATAAATGTATATTTTGGAGGAATGTCAAGATTTAATGTTAAAATTCAGTGTATTTGTTATTTTGGAATCTTAGTGCATCACGTGCATCCGCAACGTTAGTGTTAAATTTATTGTTTTAACTTATTCTGATATCCTTGTTAACACTAAATTTATATATTTTTCTCTGAGATTTTAAATTTTTACTTAAGAAAAAAAAAAATTTATTGACTGCACGTGGTACTATAAATTGATTTCAATTTTGGAAATTTTTCGTAATGTCAGATGGGATTGAATTTATGGTTTTATATGCAACTCAGTTACATATAATAATATATGCTTAAAATTATTATTTTTAAACGTTATTTAATCATATAATTTTTTTTTAATAATTTTGAGCGTAACTTAGCATGTTTTTGACAAATTTCGTGCATTGTAATGTTGTTTGGATTGGTCTCATTTTGTTAGAAGGAGGTTAAAATATTGTAGGTAAACATTTAGTGGAGAATATTTTTTTGATTTTAAATTGATTTAAATTGTGGGAATTAATTATGTCTGAAACGGACGGTGGTGAAGCGGTAAACATACCGGTCATTTTAAGTAAACCTTCTATAGCTGAATTTCTCCATATTATACCTACTTTTGATGGAAGTGCACCAATTGATAATTTCTTAGAAAAAATTGAAGAAATTGCGGTATATTGCAATTGGCAGGAGCCAGATAAATTACTTGCATTGAAACTAAAATTGTCAGGAGAAGCAAACGAATATTTTAGTAGCCAACGAGAATTGAAAAAAAATCAAAAATTTTCTGAAGTAGTGTCTCAGTTAAGATCTAGATTTAGCCATGCTACTTCTATGGCCACGTGCATATCCAAGTTAACGTCAACATATCAGTTACCAACTGAGTCAGTTAGACAATTTTTATCCCGAATAGAGGGATTGTCATATAATTGTATACCGGAAGATACTACGGGTTTTGAACAATATAGGCAACAGCTATTGCTATCATCGGCAAAGCAAGGTATTCGCGGAGAGATTTTAAGGGAGATAATTTCGTCAGGTGTAGAACATTATAATGATTTTAAAAGACATGCAATTAACTATGAGGATACTTTAGCCATAGCTCGGCCAGTTGATATGGTAAATAACTTAAAAACTAATAGTGCGGAAAAGCAAATTAATGAATTAAAAAGCCAAATTGAGAAATTAACTAGTCAAATAGATGAGTTTAAATTTAATGAACGCGAAAATAGAAGTAGAAGGCAGGACCAACGTCCAAAATTAGTAAACAAAAAACAGTTCGTACAGCAAAGGACCAGGGAAGAGACACGTTTATGTTACAGGTGTGGACAGATGGGTCACATTAAGGCCTTATGCAGGACACTGATTTGCAATTATTGCAAAAAATTACACCACACTGAAGATAAGTGTTACAAAAAACAAAAGGATTTAAACTATGATCGGGTGTGGAAAATCTGGTACAAGTTTCTCCCCTGATACCCTTCTTGTACCAAATTTAAATTCTATTAATGTCAAAATAAATTCTGCTATGTTACCAAGGATCAATATAAAAATAAATAAGATTTTATGTCCCGCCTTATTAGATAGCGGATCATCTTTAAATATGATTTCTGAGGAGATTGTTTCAAAACTGAATTGTAAATTGAAATTAGATGCATGCAATTTAAATGTGCAAAATTTTAATGGTAATTTTGTAAGGATTTCTAAACAAGTTCATATAAGGTTTAAAATTAACGATTGTAATTTTGAAGAAACTTTTTATGTAGCCCCTTGCTTAGGTTCAAATGAGTACAAAATCATATTAGGTACACCTTTTCTTAAAGATAATTTTTCCATAAATTTTCAGGATCAATGCTTACAAAATAAATTTTTATCGGTTAGGTTTCTAAATAGTGACAACTTAAATAACTTTAATTGTAATTTGTGTCTAAATGAAAAAGAAATTAACTTATATGCAAAGTCTAAATATATTATTCCACCAAGATCTCAGGCTATCATTTTTATTCGTTCAAATTCTAATTTTAAATGTCATTCTAAAGAGGTTCTAATTGCACCAAATGAAAATTTTATGATAAATGGTTTATTCATAAGTAGGCAAATTAATATGAATTCCGATTAAAATGTTTATCCTATAACTGTTATGAATATAAATGATAACCCTTACCATATAAATAAAAATTCTAAAATTGCTACTCTTCAATGTGTTGATCAGCAGAAAACTTTTAATTGCAATAATATTGATCAAACTTTTGACGAATTCGAGTTTAATAGTGATGACATCGATTTAAGTCATTTAAGTAAGGAACCAAAACAACAAATGAAGGATTTTTTGGAAAATTATCGAGATTTATTTGCAACGGGATTCAAAGATTTAGCAGGATGCGATATGTTATTACATAAAGTAGATTTGACTGATGAAAAACCAGTTAGGCAAAGACCCTATAAAACACCGCATCACTTAAAAACGGAATTAAATAGACAAATTACAGAATTGTTAGAAAACAACAAAATTAAAGAAAGTACTTCTCCTTATAATACTGGTCCTGTAATACTGGTAAAGAAAAAAGATAACAGTTATCGGTTATGTACCGATTTTAGAAAGTTAAACATTAAGACACTCCCTGATTCATTTCCTATACCAAATATCACTGAAATGGTAGACAATTTATCTGGATCTTACTTGTTTTCGAGTTTGGACCTTTGTAGTGGTTTCTACCAGATGAAAATTGACCCTTCAGACACTTATAAGACAGCATTTGCGACTGATAGTGGCCTATATGAATGGAATCGGGTACCTTTTGGTTTGAAAAACTCTCCAAATTCCTTCCAACGCCTAATGCAAATTGTTTTAGCTGGCCTTAAGCCTTTACAAATTGCAGTTTATCTTGACGACATTATTATAGCTTCAAAAAATAATATACATGATCACTTAGAAAAACTTAAACTTGTTTTTAGTAGACTGCGGCAATATAATTTAAAATTAAAACTATCCAAATGTAAATTTCTAATGTCCAAAATTAAATATTTGGGTTTCCAAATTAGTGATGGGAAAGTTTATCCCGACGACTCAAATATTTCAGTTAGTGATAGTTTTAAAATTCCAAAAAATAAAACTGAGGTCAAATCTTTTCTTGGATTAATTGGGTTTTATAAAAGATTTGTACAAAATTTTGCTGAAAAGGCTCTTCCACTTACACAGTTAACTCGAAATAACTCCACTTTCAATTTTGATGAACAAGCTTTAAACGCTTTTAACGAATTAAAGAAATGTCTTAAGACTTCGCCGTGTTTAGTATTACCCGAGTTTGACAAAGAATTTGTGTTGAGCACTGACGCTTCCAAATATGCCTTGGGTGCTGTCCTCTGTCAATATGATAAGGACAAATTTTTACACCCTGTTGCTTATGCTAGTCGCAAATTAAAAGGACCTGAAATAAATTATTCTACTGTCGAGAAAGAACTTCTCGGTGTTGTATACGGAGTTAGCTATTTTAAACAGTATTTGCTAGGAAAGAAATTTACCATCTTTTGTGATCAAGCTAGTCTTTCACATACTCTTAAGCTAAAAGATCCGACTTCACGAATAGCTCGTTGGGTGATGACCTTACAGCAATATGACCATACTATTGTTCATAGGCCCGGGAAATTAAATTTAACCGCGGATTACCTATCTAGGGGTGTAGAACAAATCAATAATGTAAATATTACATCTACTCAACAGAGTTTATTAGAAAAGATTAAGATAGAGCAAAAAACTTATCCCTTTTGTATGATGATTTCAACAGAAATTAGATCAAAGGCTGATATGTGTAAACATAAATTAAAAAAATTTTTAAAAGACGATATACTTTACTGCACACTTAAATTTAATCAACCAAAAAGTAATTGTAAAGATAGGTTAGTCATTCCAGAGTCAATTGTACCAGAAGTTTTAAATTTATGCCATGACTCACCTACTGTAGCCCATCAAGGATTTAGTAAAACTTTAAGACGCATTAAGACGGATTTTTTTTGGAAGAACATGTATAAAAATGTTCAAAATTATATTAAATCCTGCAACTCATGTAATGAGCGTAGGGGTCATCAACCTTCAAAGTTAGCCCCACTTCAACGAATGCCTATAGCTTCTGAACCAATGGAATATGTAGCTATAGATGCTGTTGGTCCATTACCTTTAACATATTCTGGGAATAAATATATCCTCGTTATGTCAGATTATTTCACACGTTGGCCTGAGGCTTATGCAACGCCTGACATAAAGAGTGACACTGTTTCTAGGATTTTAGAATTGTTTATTAACCGTCATGGTGTACCATACCATCTAATCTCGGATAGAGGCTCTAATTTTTTATCTAGCTCGATTTCCAAAGTTTACAATAATTTGGGAATTAAAAAACACTCTACGAGCCCTTACCATCCTCAGTCGGACGGAGTGGTCGAAAAATTAAATGGGACCCACATAAATGCCCTTAGCCACTTAGTAATGAGGCCCAAACAGATTGGGACAGGCATCTAGAATTCGCCCTAATGGCTCACAGATCAGCTGTTCATATCACGACAGGCTTCTCTCCAGCTCACTTATTATATGGCCGTGAGATTACCATGCCACACCAAATATTAACTAAAAAACCTGAAGATTCTTATGCTGAATGCAAGGATTACGTTTTTGACTTAATTCTAAGATTAAATAAAACTTTTGGGATTGTGAGTAAAAATTTAAAATCAGCTGCTGAGAATCAAGAAAAGTATAGAGATAGAATTGCAAAATGTAAAGAATTAAAAATAAATGACCTAGTATTTCTACACGAACCTTTAACTAAACCAGGTTTGTCTAAAATTCTATCAAAACCAAATAAAGGCCCTTTCGTAATTACAAAAATTTTGTCACCAGTAAATGTTGAAATTCAATTAAAAAGCAATAACAAGATTATTAAAAGGGTTCATATCGATAGGGTAAAACGTGTATATGAACGTCACGAGTCAATCAAATTGAGGATAGATCAAGAAAATGTTAAAAATGAGGAGAGTATTAAGCATGTACCAGACACCCCGGCTAATTTTCCTAGAAGATTTAGAAGACATATAACTTATACAAAAGGCCCGTTTAGGTGTAATTCAAAACAACTTCGAGATCAATCTCAGCGGTATTCGATGACACCTAAATTGCAGGTACAGCCTAGTAAAAAATCTCAACCAGTAGAATTAAAACACCGCTATGACTTACGTTCAAGGAATAAAGGAAATATGTATTGGCAAATGAGTTACAAACATGCATGTCTTTCTATGCATTTTGTTTTGTTACAGCCTAGTAAAAAATCTCAACCAGTAGAATTAAAACACCGCTATGACTTACGTTCAAGGAATAAAGGAAATATGTATTGGCAAATGAGTTACAAACATGCATGTCTTTCTATGCATTTTGTTTTGTAAAATTTCATGATCATTGAAATGCGAAGATTAACTGAGTATTTAATATAAAGGAAATTTGTTTTGTGATTATTTGTTGAAATGGAATAAACCAACACTGTGAAAAAAAATGACTTGAGGTTAATCAGTACACTGATTGGGTAAATAAATTGAATTTTTATGTGTAATAGTGACGTAATGTTAATAAGAGTAGATTGTCAAATTATGGTATTCTCTGTGGGTGAAACTAACGTGTATTCTGACAATTTCGTCAGGTATTATAAGTATTTTCACTGTTTTGGTAAAAGAGCAGTTTTTAAATTTTCTATCATTCATTTTTTTAAAAATATTTATATGTTTTGAGAATTGAGTTGCAATAAGGTATAATATTTGTGCATTGTGTGCTTTCCAAGATAAAAAGACTGTCAAAGTATTGATCGAAAACGATGCAAGTTTATCTGGACATTTTCCTATACATTAGGTGTGTGTTGTCAGGTCACGAGAAAGACTTTGTCCAAATCAGAATTTCCTTAGCATGTGCAAAGTGAATACAAGATTGTGACTAAGGAGAACTAAGTCATGTGAATTTTATACAAGGTATGCTCAGATGAGTTGCTAAGCAAGATGGTACACTACTGCCGGGGGCAGCAAAAGGGCCTTTTGTCTCTCCCTGATGGTAGATGAAACTCTGCTAAGCTCCAAAAGTGGGCAGCTAATGAACATTGCTTAAAGACACCAGAAATCTCTAAGGCTATGCGACACCTAAAAAGCTGAAACTTCAGAAAAAGCCTGTGGGGGACGGTTAAGTTCCTCGTAGACTGAGTAGATAATTTTCCAGGAAGTCCCTAAAGCTGACACACACGAACAGCGTTCCATACACACCTAGTGACAAAATCAAAATTTTTCCTTCAGGTCAGACTTGCTGCAGAAAGTCTGTATCGAAAACTAAAATTAAAGAAAGTGATGACCGGTTCAGGGAACCGAAGATTTTTCGATAACTTTGACCAACTCAGTTCTCAAATCATACCTTCATAATCTTCCATCTGGTCATTGTGTTTTGGCTAAAGTTTTAAAAAAAAAGGGAGAATTGAAAAATTTGCGGATTTTTTTTTATAAAAAAAAAAAAAAAAAAAAAAAAAAATTCAATTTTTTTTTTCTCTTTACCGGGATGGAATGTTATGTTTGTATGTTTTAATTATTTCTAGTTATGGGCACAATTTATTTTTATTTTTTTGGGCACCGCGTTTCTAATTTTAATTGATTATCCTTTTTACTATACTCAATAAATCCATCTAAATGCTTCCCTTCACCCCTGCTTGAAAGTGGATTGTCTCACAGGTGTGATAAGGTGAAACGACTGCAGTGCCGTCTTTTAGCGCGGAAGGATACATGAGCGCGAAAAGAGAGGCAATTCGTTTTTTCAGGCATTCCCTGCTTGACCGTCCAATTATTTAGCTGGTACTGAATTTTCGGCGAAGCTGGCCGGCCACGCGCCCTAACAAAAATGCTTCGATTAGGATAAGTTTTATTTTCTCTTTTCTTGTCATAAGTGCCCATAATTTTCATTATATTATTTAATAACTTAAGATTTGTTAAATGTGATAGATGGAATAACTGAAATGTAAACTTGCATTGGCAGTTGAATAATTATTGTTAACGTAATTAACTCGAATTATGTTTAATTTCTTTGAAATAAAATGTATGTTAATCTAGGATACAAGTATTGGATGTGAATCCTTTATTTTAATCTATTTTTTTACTTTTCAGTTAATTACAATTTATTATATTAAATTTAATAATTTTGATAGTTAATTTAATTTAGCATTATGATTCTTCTTAACTTGTTGTAACTTATAAATGATGGAAAAATTAACACAACGCAAATATTTAATTAACTCCTAGATTCCTTAATTATTCTTTTGGGCTGTTTCCAAATTTAAGATTCAACAGAGCCGGATGCGGAATTCGTATCGACTGATTCGAACCCAGTTCGCCTCATTGGAAGGCGAACGCTCTATCTCTTGAGCCATCACGATGAAAATGACCTTTATATACTTGATAATTTAAAAACTTTTACTTCCTTCAAAATTATGAAGATTGTAATAAAAGTTGACATGTTTTAAGCTGTCAAAAATAAGCGCCGATTTTCTAGATTCGACAAGAAACATTTCGAGGAAGCATATTTTTGAGCTCCTGAAACATGTCAACTTTTGTTATCATCTTGTGAGCTTTCGAATCATGTCAACTTTTGTTACCATCTTCATAATTTTGATTTAAAGGACGTTTTTAAATCATCCAGTATGTCTTTCCATTCCAGTTTTCTGGGATTATTCACTTAATAGTTAACCTTCAAATTAAAATTTTGTATCATTTTAATTTTTAGTATCAAAGACGCTACTTAACTTAAACATGACTATGACAACCAAATATTCATGAATAGCTTTTTTTTAATTGTGCTAGTTCAAATGATGCAAATACCATTTGAAAAACAGTATTAATAATGAATAATTATGTTCTTTATATAGAACAAATAACACTTACACATAATGCGCATAATCAATATATATCCTATTCCTATGGAAGTCATATTTCCAATATTGAGATATTGAACGGTTAGTGTTTGAATGAATTTAAAAATATTAGCATAAATTCATTAATTTGAGCATTTGTATTATGATATAATACTATAATTGGATTAAATTTTAAAATGCAATAATGATTATTAAAATCATTAAAAGAAATAAACGACTTTTATCTCCGAATGGACTTATTCCACTTTCAAATATTATGCCGCCAAAAATTGCGCCACTTAACTTACAGTCTTGAGCTGAAAGGACTTTATTCTTGTCCCACTAAATCGATATGACACATTTATTATTTTGCGTACAAGTTAAACGCAATACATTGTTCAAAAGCTATTAGGCTTCGATAGATATTGGTTGACTTACAACAGTAGAACAGTTATTGTAATGCAGCTAAAATAATACTTTTTTCATGAAAGAAAACCTTCTATTGAAATCCATGTTTACTGAACGATGTTAAGGGAACAATCACAGTTTTTTTAAAAAGCTCAATTGATTATTCTAAACAAAATACAATTAAATCCTGTGTAATCTTTTTTTTTCTTTTCTTCATTCACTACTTCATTAACACAAAGGGGTGTTTTCACTAACTCTTCTCTTTGTAGAAAAGAAATTAGAATATCGAAAAAAAATTAACAGACCGAAATGTTCTTTTGACTATGTCAGTGTCCCATGCATGCATTCATCCAATTTTAAAATGCCTTACTTAAAGGAGAAAAAGGCAAATTTTTTTAGAAGCACCATTATCTGGGAAAACCTTCATTAGAAAAGATTATCATAAACTCCTGCTAATTTAGTTTTCTTAACTAAGAGAATTTCGCGACAAATTATTCTTTTTTTTTTTTTCTTTCTTCTTTTTACTCTTGTTGCGGTTTTAGTTTTAAGCACTCCTTTTATCTAATGACTTTGAGTTCTTTTTTTTTTAAATGAAAACGGGTATTGTTGCTACTAAAAAAAAAAAATTTAGTTTTGAGAATATACGATTGAAAATTGTTTCTAAAGAAATTAATTGTTAGTCCATTTTGAGTAACAATTAAATGATCTGGGATTGGTTTTGGGTATTTTCATCATTATTTTTTTTTATGATTGTCTGATAACGAAAACTGTTTTCAATAAAATAATAGTAATTAACGTTAAAAAGTTATTTTTGGTTCTGAATTTATACATTAAGAATATAATTAAAACTATAAATAATTTTATTGTAGACGTAATAATACATTCTTTCAATCACAAACAATGATACATTTATTCCATTGATTTTAGAAGCTTTTGTATATTAAGAAACATGGTTTCGTTTATATTATTGACTCACTATGTTATTATATTTGTGTATTATTGAATCTTGTAATAACAAACATAGATATATTTATATTATTGACTACCTACGTTATTATATATTGTAATAACAAGTATAGATTCATTTTTATTGTTGACTGGCTTTGTTATTATATATGTTTGTTATTATATCTTGTAATAACAAACATAGATTCATTTTTATTGTTGACTGGCTATGTTATTATATATGTTTGTTATTATATCTTGTAATAACATAGATTCATTTTTATTGTTGGCTGGCTATGTTATTATATATGTTTGTTATTATATATTGTAATAACAAGCATAGACTCGTTTATATTATTAACTAGTTGTGTTATTACATCTGTTTGTTATTGTATCTTGTAATAACAAATATAGATTAATTTATAATATTGACTAGCTATGTTATTGTATCTATAATTTTTTATTTCTGGCTGTTATTTTGTCTGTTTATTATTATGCCTACCTGTTATTATATCTTATAATAATTAGCCAGATTCATTTATATTATTGACTAGCTGAATACTCGTTCTTCTTACGGGGTGAAAAAAAGGTTAAATTATTTATAAATCTGTATTATTAATACTACAAAATCATACACAAAACTGAGAAACGTTTACCGGCACAATTTATTCAGATAGAACAATTCCACTTTATATTTTTATTTGCTCCACTTTATTTTTTTATTCCACTTTATTCTTTTTTTTTATTTCATTTATTTATCCATTTTATTTTTTTATGCTCTTAGAAATTCCTCCCTCCAAAATTAAAATTAATTATATCCAATGTCATTTGAAATAATGCTACAGCTCGAGATAAACTTTTGATAATCAGAAATTATCATAATCAAAAATTTTTTCCGGTATTCATCCCTTTCATTGGGCCATAAAAACTTATTTTCACAATACCTATGGAAATTATCTTGCTACAAATACTAGCCTATTTAAAACCTATTAAGTATGTTTCCCCCATTAATTTAACTTTTAAATGCAAAACTTATTCCTGCTTTTAATCTGTACCTATTTCCATAATTAATTAAGAATCATTGGTGTACTGTTATTGGAACTAGAAGAACTAGTTTAAGTAACAGCTTTAGCAATTTCATTTACCGATTGACATAGTAATATAAACCAGTGCTTAGAAAACTGTGCTCCAAAGTCTCTTTCAAACATTCTTAATCGAAGTGCTAGCTCTCAAATAGCAAAAATATCATGTGTGGCTCGCGAGCCACCATTTACAGACCACTCATCTGGGTATAAGAACGGTACCACTTTAAGGTAAAGCTTCTTTTTGATCAAACGGGAAGCTTAGCTTAAGAAAGAATCAATACTATTTTCACCCTATCAATTTTTTCTCAATACTTTTGTTAATTTACTATATAGATTTATTTTAAATGTTTTAAATTTGGAATTGCAGATGGCGGCGGTGACGTCGACTACTGCGTGCGCCCCCATCACGTCCCACACAACGGCGGGAGGAGGTGGGGGCTCCCTCCCTGAGCTTGCCAAGGACCACACCCCCGTAAAAGAAGAGAAGCACCAGAGCAGTTTGGCTGAAAAATTTCAATCTTTTACGGAGAAGCTCCATTCTTTGGGACACCACAGATGCGACAGTGAGTCTAATCCCCGAGGTAGAGCAGGTAGTGAAGGTTTCTAACAATTTCTATTTTATGAGTGTTTTCCAATGTTCCCTAATTGTTAAGGGAGACACTGTATTCACATTTCTATAAGAACTACTGTACCCTACGTTCCGATTTCTATAAGAATTACAACTATGCATTCACATTTTTATAAGAACTACTAAACCCTACATTCTCCATTTCCATAAAATAAAAAAAAAATAAAAAATAAAAAACTACTACTATGCATCCTACATTAATATATCTACATTTTTATGACTATAAAGACTTAAAAAAAAAAAAAAAAAAAAAAATACTACTATGCATTCACATTTCTACATGAACCACTATACACCTACATTTCCATTTCTATAAGAATTACTACGATAGAAATGCAGACATTTTTACAGATTTCACATTTCTATAATAGCTACTACTATGCATTTACATTTCTTTTCAGTATTAAAATATCCTACCTTCTCATATCTATAAAAACTAAAACTATGACCTCTCATTTCTTAACCCTTTAACGCAGAATTTTTATTAAACGTATTTTTCACACTTTTTTCATTATTTTCAATTAATTTAGATTAAATTAAGAGAAAAATATTATATTTAGCATTTTAATGATTTTCTATTTTGAAATACAGCATGAAACAAACACCTAGTCTATTTTTCTGCGTTTTAGGCAAAATCTTACAAACACGGCTCACTTCGAAACCATAATTTTTCAAACTTGCGCTTATTTGCAATTATTTAGATGTAAGAAAAACATTTATTTATCATCGAAATTTCTTTATTATACAATATCAATTATTGATAAGTTTTTGTATAGGAATGGGAAAAAAATTGAAGCTAATATTTTTGGATATTTATTTTGTACAAATATAATTCGGATAATCTAATAGATTTTTTAGTAAGTATTAGACTGTGTTTCTTTCATTGAAAAAACGCCAAACTATATTTTTGCTTGTAATTAGAAAGTTAGAAAAAAATATGTAAAAGGGACACCCATGCTCCATCTGCGTCAAAGTGTTAACGAATTACTACTTTCTAGTTCTCATAGAACTACCATTTCTATAAGAACCACTACTATGCATTCATATTTCTGAAAGAACTATTATACCGTACACTCCCATTTCTATAAAAACTACTATTATGCAATCACATTTTTATAAAAACTATAATACTATACATTCATATTTCTATAAAATAAACTTCCACTGTGCATTTTCATTTATTTTAAGAACTACTATACCCTTCTATAAATACTAATACTATGTATTCACATTTCTATATGAACTATTATTATCCATTCACACTTCTTTAAGAATTACTATACTCTTCATTCCCATTTCTATAAGAACTAATACTATGCATTCACATTTTTATTGTATTACTATTCATTCATATTTCTTTAAGAACTACTATACTCTTCATTACAATTTCTCTAAGAACTAATACTATGCATTCACATTTCTATATGAACTACTATTATCTATTCATATTTCTTTAAGAACTATTGTACTCTTCATTGCCATTTCTATTAGAACTAACACTATTCATTCACATTTCTATTACTATCCATTCACATTTTTTTAAGAACTACTACTCTGAATTACCATTGTTCTAACACATTCTTTGATAACGAATATAGTTAAAACAATATTTAAAAATTTTTTTTAAATTATTCACAACTTCCAAACTGTTGCTCTAAATGCATATTACTCAAAATAGAGAATTAAGAAAAGTATTTTTCTTTAAATAACGAGTAAAGAGACAACTGGCAAAAATTGGAGTAACGGATTTTAAGTAAAAAGTATACATCTTGAATAGTCCCTAGAAGAAATAAAAATGCAAAAAAATGGTATATAAATGTTTAAAGTACTTTTACACAAAACCGGAAATTTTAAGATGTTATCTATTGTTAAATTATAATGTGTAAGAAGCTAAGAATTTTGCAATTAAATGATCAAAATTTAATCAATAAATTCATTTATTTATTTTACAAAATAATTTCATTGCATCGCCGATACTTTTATTGCACCAAGTTTATTTTTTGCTGATATTTTTAAATAAAACAAAAATGTTTTCTTAATGTAAAAACGAAAACTAGTTTCGACTCGTTTCTGTTTAGTAGGATCGTTTTCTTTTCCTTTTAGAAAAAAATACGTTTTGAATAAACCAAACAATACCTGCAAAGAAAACAACCACAGAATACCGGTTGCAAATTTTTGATCTGTGCTAATAGAAAGAAGAAAAAAACATATAAGGCCCAAACGCATTTATTGAAATATTTTAAGCATTACAGAAGAAACTAAAAATTTTGTGAAGAAAATGTGCTGTCAAATTTTACAGCCAATTTTAACTTATTTTTGATAGAAAATGTAAATACAGAGTTTCCCTATGCATCCGTAAACTTCCCCGTAATCTTTATGTATTAACAACAAAAGAAAAAGTGGGTTAAGACCGGGTAGCTAAAATTCAAAAGGCTGTCGGAACTAAAATGCTCGAAATAGAAACTGTCAGTAACAAATAAAGTTATTTAGTTTTGTACAAAATATCATTCCTTAAAAGTCATAGATGTACTACATTTTTTATTAATGGTTTCTTTTCTGGAGAAAGTTACACATGGGGGTCTCTATGAAAAATTTAGAAATACAAAAACTTCGGTGAAAAAGTAGCAGGTGTTTCTATTTTATATGATAATTTAAAAATATTATGCATGTAATTTACATGTGATTTAGTTATTTCCCTCCCGCGCTGAAATGCAACTTTTGTGGCATCAGCATCATCAAGGAAGGGGGGGGGGGTAGTACCTCAGTGTAAAACTGGGTAGAGTAGTACTCGATGTAAGACTGGGTATTACCCAGTCTTACTCCGAGAGCAGTGGTTATTGAAACGAAACAGAACAGTGTACTATTAGACTGAATTCTTATGTTTGTTATGGTATGAATCTTTAGTAAACGTATAATAAGCTGGACAAAAAATAATTAATAACCCATAAATAAGGCTAGTTTAAAAGCAAAAGAACATTAGAGAGTCGACATAGGGAAACAAACTTATCAACAATGGCGCCGTGAATGAATCAGCAACAATATCTTAGGTCCTTCTTCTGGTCTAGTAAAGTGTAATTCAGATTTAGTCCTCTAGATAATAGAATACATTTTCGACATAATCGAGGTACCCGGTCTCAACCCTCTACCCACTCTCCTCTATGTGTTTAGACTTATGACTTTATCTAATAATAATAGTTGGTATTGTGTGTATAACAAACTAAGTGTTAATTATTCCTACATTTTGTGAAATAATTAGTTTTTATTAACTATGATAGATATTTCAGCCACTTATTTTAAGTCATTTATGTTATTATAAATAAAAAAAATCAAATCTTCTATTAGTTTTCTTGTTAAGAAGTTACTGTTGGTTGAACTTTTTTCAAACGTACGAAAGGAAAGTAAAAAGATGAACAAGAAACAATTTGCGCAGTTTTGGCGTAATTGAATGCCACCAGTCGGGTTTTCTTTTTATTTTATAAAAAATACACGAAATTTAATACAGTTAATAAGATTTGGATGCGGTGTATGAAAGCAATAATTTAGAGAACCACAGCAACTATTGTGATGCCGATGTCATTCTCTCCTGCAAACTTATCTACTAGTGAGTTGTAGAACTGACTATCGCAATATCTATATATATACGAACTCCAGTTAAAGCTGTTATACAGAAATAGTTTGAAAGCAAGCGATTATTAGAAACTTGACATTTTAAAACTAAATTCTGCTTACTGGTGCCGCGAATGAAACATCAAATCGATTATGTGGTTCCTGTTTGTTCTTAAAAATACAGTATACTTCGGCGTTTATTAAAGAATAAGGAACAGTAATAAAACTTGATTCCAGACATGATTATTGTTTATAACTCATTTAACTCACACTACTTCACTATTATTTAATATATTACTTACATTATTACTCTATTACTTACTATGCAACGTAAACTACTATACTAGTATTTTCTATATTACTTTCATTACTACTGACTATATTGCTACCTATTTATTTACTTTTCCTTACACCGCTGTTTGCTATATTACTCTACTTTTTCCTATTTGCAAATAACATTTTATCTAATGTGTCATTAAAACACTACATGAATAGATATATTAAAGCCAACAGTACTTTTTAAATAATATTCAGTTAATTTAAAACTTGACAAGTATATTTCTTACAACTTTTTATTGTATGAAATCGATTTAATTAATGAACTATCGAGTTTTCTTATTAATTAAACCAGCTGAAATAGGAAACGAATTGTTTTACTGGACAAATTAATAGATAATTTTCTTTTCAAAAATATCCACACAAGAAATAGTATTTTTTCGTGTGACACAAGTTTTTATAATGTTATTTTTAAAAGAATATATTATTTGGAAAATCAGTACTTTTCCTGGTTATAAATTCTTTAAAGTATAAAAAAAATAAAAAAATAGCTTAAAAAATTTTTGCTTTGTAGAATTCTTTTCAAATATTTAAACTTCCAGAAGAAAATTCTTAACTAGAATATATAAAAAAGTTTCACTGCACTTTTCAATATATATATATATATATATATATATATATACATATATATTTATCCATACATGAAATACATATATATATTTATCCATACATGAAATTTTTACACGATTCGAAATTTAATTTTATAATACACAGAGCCACATTATTACACACACCGAAAGTGCGATCATTGCATTCTCAATAATCTCCCAGTTGTATTACGGTCAGTGACAGCTGTATTACGGTCAGAAAAATAATTCAGTCACTGACCATAAAAATAAATTTTTGCCATAAAGCTATTGTGACCATGCAAATACAGGTCTTTCAGAAAATTTCGGTCGATTACCGTAAATAAACTTTCTGCTAGTATGCGTAATCTTTAACTCGGCCTTGATGTTGTTTTAAACTCGGTTGATTTGTTTATATCGAATCAAGGCGAATTGTGAAACGAATTGATCTAATGTAGTGCAGCCATTTGTCAATGATTGAAAGAGTTGCGTATTCATTGATGTAGAAAGTGTTTTAGAGACATGGCAACAGTTAGAGGCAGAAAGAGCACTCAACGAAATTATAAGTACGAAAATTAAAAAAGCGTCAAAGACGTACGCAGATACAGCAAAGACAGTCACTCTAACTGCCCCGAAGGTGAAAACAGAACATGTAGTGTTGGTAAGGCCTAAGAAGACCGGAACGTCTGAAGAGACAGAAAGAATTTTAAATTAAAACATCGAGCCCTCAGAACTTGCTTTGGGTGTCAAGAAGGTAAAGAAAATCCAAAATGGCGGAGTACTGATCCAAGTAGAGACTAAAAGAGATGTCAGAAAATTTACCGAAGAATTTGAAAGTGCAAAGTTAAACAAGAGCTACGCATGCCAAGTGCCAGAAAAGAAATCGCCCAGACTGATAATATACGACGTTTTGATCCTGAGTTAACCAAAGAAGAGATAGAATCAAAATTAGTAAAGCAAAATTATGAGATAGAAGAGAACTCCAAGATAGAAGTATTATTTCCGGTAAAGGGCAAAAAGAGGACTCATTGGGTAGTCAGTCTTGACCCCAAAGCCTTCAAAAAATTGATTAGGAAAGTAACCATCAAGCTTGGATGGAAGATAGATCGAACTAAAGAGTACCTTAAGGCATTGCGATGTTATAAGTGCAATGGGTTTGGTCATATGGCCAAAGACAGTAAGAGAGAGGAAGCCTGCTCGATTTGCGGTGATGCAGGACACCGAATGAAAGACTGTAAACAGAAAAACTAAGTGCATTAATTGTAATTCTGCGAACGAAAAGTTTGGTACGAGAGTAAATACAAATCATCCGGCTACAAAAAATTCGTGTCCAGCTTACCAAAGAGAGCTAGACAGGTTGAAGAAGAGGATCGGCTATTGAACTCGTTGCTGCCCCATGACTCTGTGAGCCAGATTTGGCGTCCCAAAACATACTCAAATGGAGTAATTTTGTAATCTTGTAATTTTGATATCACTTTTGTAACTTCTGTTATTATTTTGCCTACAATTGTTTGGCACTGAAGGCCGGGATAGCCTGGTCGGTAGGGCGCTGGGCCCATATCCAAGAGGTCGTGGGTTCGATCCTCGCCGGCCGAAGACTCCCCGTGTAGTAAATGGTGACTGATGCACGTTAAATCTGTCGAGTCTCAAAGTCCTCCATGTTCCCATAACAAATCAATACCTCTGGGGGTACTGATCCAGGAGTTTCCTTGTCTTCTGGATTGGTTCAAAATTACAAGGCTACGGAATTGAACAGTAGTAGTTGTAAACCCATGAAATAGGGTCGGCTGTGCAACGACGGTTATAAAATAAAATAAAATTGTTTGACACTGTTGTATGTTTTAAATCATTAAAGATAAAGCATCGACTTTAGCTCCTTCCAGGCGGAGTACGCCTCGATGGGTCGCGGGGTGGCAGTTGGCTCTGCTCATGCCGCGCTCTTCACTGAGCGTCTGCAGCAGGGTTTGGCACCGCCGCTCGCAGGTTGACTCGGAGCTTCGCTCCCTTCAGGCGTCCTTTATCCGTCGACGAAGTTGTGTTGCTCAGACGTGCGTGACACGGGGCCATGCACCTCGAGTGTCCATGCACTGTGGGATCCGCCATCTGATAAGAGGCTTACAGCAATGACGGTCCACAGTAATACCTGGATGTCCCATAAATGGGGCGGGACAGGGTTGGGAGGTACTTAGAAACATTGCACCGATGCGTTTTTTTTTTTTTTTTTTTTTTTTTTTTTGCCCGTAGTCTGATGTTGTAACCAGCATGAGCAGAGGCGTATCTATGAAAGATGCGCCTATGGCAAATCTCGTCCTCGAGCTATACCTAAAATATTTATATTCTCTTTCTTTTGGTATACAATACGAAATAAAAACGTAGTTTGAAGTATTTAACCCTTTTAGCAATATTGCAAAAATATTGCGTAGCATTTAAATAAAGATAGATTAATCTATATGTATAAAAATGAATGTCTGTCTGTGTGTCCTTTGTAGACTCCTAAACCATCCGGCCAAAAGCTATGAAACTTGGCATACAGATAAATAATTTCAAGCACGAGGAAGATCATCGTCAACATTAGGACATTCCATGACAAATCGTTCTAATAGGATGAGCAAAAAACGAAATGAAATCTTCTGATTGGTTAATCGTTAGCCATTGTTTTAAATTTAACGAATCAATTTTCACATATTTTAAAGATACATCAGTGATAATTGCTTATAGCTCTTTTTGATCAAACAATAGTTTATTGCACGTATTTAAATATTTAATTATTTTAGATTCGCTATGTCAGATGAATTCAATTACGTTGTAGCACGTGTGGCCTACGTCACCAAATTTATACTTTGTCTGATACCACGCGTTTTTATTTTATTTATATTAATTCTTTTAAACGTGTTTCTAAAAAATTCCTTATTTCAAAACCAACGGTAATTGAATAGAAACAAAATATTTATGTAATCAGAAGCAGAAATTAATGAGAAAGTGGTACTAACTCGTTGAAGAGAAACATAGGAAATTGGCGCCAATGGGGATTAATTACGCCAATGATGTTTAATTGATTAAGGTAATATATGCATGTTGAAATAAAAGAAATAAGCTATGTACTAGAAAGAAAAAGAAATGGAGTAAAGGTATTTAGTTTCTATAAGAATCGTAAGAAATCGTCTTACTATCATTGCTTAATTAATGTTGGTAATATGTATTAATTGATATTAAAAAAAAGTAACTTCTGTACTAAAAAGCAAAAATAAGGAGAAAAGAGCTTCAGGTAACCGTAAAAAATCTACATATCATTATTGACACTAATGCTCAATTAATATTGATGATGTATATTAATTGAAATAAAATAAGCTATGTACTAAATAGCCAAGCTCATGGAAGAAAGATTAATTAGAAAATCGTAGAAAATCGCCATTCACAGATGACACTTAATTCATATGTATCACAGACTGTAGTATGTACTACTGGAATTATGGTAATTAGTGCAGTTTTGATAACAATTATACAACGGGTTTTTCGTAATTTCAGAAGTTATTTTTTTCTAGCAAAGATAGTGTATTAATATTTTAATGAATTAGAATATAAAGAATTTTATTTCCTTACTGTTGAAATTAAATTATAAATAAACAGGTCATTTCTTGAGAGAAACAAAATTTTAATACGTTAAAAGAAAAAAGAACGCTTCTATTGATATATTTTCTATAAATATAAAAAAACAGTTGCCAAAAAACAAACGAACAAAACAGGGCAATGCATCAGTCAGACTGCTTACAACAACCTCGATTTGCTGATTCCATCAATAATTTCCGGTCCTGGTATTTTACATCCTTTAACTCCCCCTTACCAGGGCACGGGAATGATCACCACACATATACATAATATATCACAGTTATTCTATAAAACCTAACTGAGTCCTCAAATTATTGAGTACTTTCTTCGAAATGTTTTTTGTTAAGAGGTCAGCTACAATATCTCGTGAATTAATACATTGAAAGTCGAAAATTTTTTGATCTACATTGTTACGTATAAAATGATTAGTAAGATCTATGTGTTTACTCCGATCGGACGTAGTTTGAATTTTAGCTATGAACATATCTGCCTGGTTATCAACATTTATTAGTACGGGAGGTGGTACAAACATTCCTTTACCGAGCTCAAACAGTAAATTCTTTATCCACAATACTTCCTTGGTGGCATGGGCCATCGCCAGGTATTCAGCTTCTGCGGAAGACAATGCAGTGCAATGTTGTTTTTTACTGGACCAAGACACCACAGCACCCCCAAGAATAACCACATAACCACTAAATGATTTTCTGTCAGTGCAATCTGCTGCCCAGTCTGCATCGGAAAACACTTCTAGCTTCTTTCGAGTTTTTCTATATGTCAAACAAAGATGTTTTGTTTGTTTAAGATACCTGAATAAGTGTTTGACACTTCGCCAATGGTTTTTAGAAGGTCTTTCGTTAAACTGGCTCATATAAGTTGAACTATAAGCAATGTCAGGGCGAGTACCACAGGCAAGATACAGTAAACTGCCTATCGCCTGTCTGTATGGGATTTTGTTTGATGCTTCTTTAGTTTCCTTCCACTCAACATCGGTTAACTTATAGTGCTTAACACTTGGGTCTAAGGGAGTAGATGCTCCCCTGAGTAAGGTTGCATCAAAGGTCTTAAATACTTCTTCAACATAAGATGTTTGGTATAAGGTTAAGGATCCATCAGCATACCTTTTCACTTTCATCGATAAAATTTCACCTACTTTTCCAAGATCTCTTGCTCTAAACTTTTGTTTAACCTTAAGTTTAAATATATCTATGATTTCTGGATTTCAAGCAATAAGCATATCATCAACATATATACCAAGGTAAAGTGTTTTATTTGAATGATAGTAAATGCATGGACCACTTTTAGAACGTGTTAATCCATAATCTTTTAAAAAGGTGTCGATACACGCATTCCACTCTTTTCCAGATTGTTTCAATCCATATAGGCTTCTTTTAAGATGGCATACAAGATGTTCTTTGCCTGGCACTATGGCTCCTTCAGGCTGTTTCATGTAAATGTCTTCTTTTAAAGTGCCATTCAGGTAAGCAGCAGTTATATCCATTTGATGAATATCCATTTAACATTCTACAGCTAGTGCCAATAACATCCTAATAGATTTTAATTTGATCACGGGAGAGAATGTTTCTTGAAAGTCAATTCCAGGAACTTGCATGTAACCTTTAGCTACCAGTCTAGCTTTAAATTTATCACAATATCCTGTCTCAGCTTTCTTTTTTCGAAATATCCATCTAGAACTGATAAGCTTGACATTTGGTGGTTTGGTAACAAGCTTCCACGTTTGGGCACAACGTAAGTTTTTAATTTCTTCATCTATGGCCTTTTGCCACAAATTTGCTTCTTGTGATGTTAGAGCCTCTTCCAATGTCACAGGGTCCCTATGGAATTTCTTTACATTTGCGGAACATGCTTCTTTTGCCTTGTAAAGTACATAATCTTGCAATTGTGCAGGGGTTTTAATAGCTCTTGTGCTTCTTCTGGCAGAATCACTTCGACAGGCTTGACTATTTGGATCTTCTTGATCATGTTCTAGTTGGTTGAACTCCTCTGTCATTTCAACTTGCTGATATGTCTGATCTCCCCAAACAATATTTTGGTATTCATCTTGATTGATGGCGTTAGTGTCTGGATTCAGATATTTTTCTTCTGGTGATGTTTCATGTAGTACAGAATTTGGATGTTCAACTGATTCTTCTTCACTTGAGTTCATAAATTCTGTGTCTTCATTTTCAATTAATAAGGAAATCTTATCTTCATAGCATCCTTCTTTGGTCAACTTGAAAGGGAACACAACTTCTTCAAAGAGCACATCTCTGCTGATAAAAAACTTTTTTCTTTCTGGATCCCAGAGTTTATATCCTTTGATACCACTTGGGTACCCAATATGGATACATTCTATAGCCTTTGGGTCAAATTTGCTCCGCCTTTGAAATGAGCGCGTATGGCTCCAGGCCCGACATCTATCGTATTGTTACGATTCAAGTAGTTAGGAATAAAAATCATTACATTTTAATTTAAGGAATTAAATGAGTGAAAATTATGCAAAGTTACCACAATTAATTATCAAATCTATTTGTACATACATTTGTTACTTAATCTACAAAATCTTGTTAAAATTGTCACATAAATTTCAGCTTTTTTTTTTTTTTTTTTTCATTATCATTATTTTGGCTTTACATAATACTGTAGAAAGCTGCATAAAACTACTTACAATATGTGTACAATAATTTGTGAAAATATCAGCCAAAAAGAAAACTCTTTCTTTTTCGAAAAAGTAAAGCATCACTACTTCAATACCTACTCCAATACTTTAACACATTTAAGTAACAGAATGCTGTACATAAAATTACATATTTACATATATACAAAAGGAAAGAAAGAAAAAATGCACGCATTATCAACAGATCATGCTTAGCACATGGGTTCATAACATATATAAAGCTTAAATATTAAATTTTAAATATTTGTATATTAACATATTGTACCTTAGAAATTTGGGTGGTGGACTGTTTACCTACTCAAACACATACATGCTAAATTTTTAAATACAGTTTGCAAGCATCCATAAGCATAACATAAAATTTATATTATTACAAGTGCAACATACCACATTGAGTTAAGATGAAAAAGGCTTAAAATTGATATATATATAAAGCTGATACACTTAGAAGAAAGTATTATTACATTAAATTTAAAAATGAAGTTAAAAGGTTACATCCAGCAAACATTAGCTTAACCAATAAAAATAAACACTACAAAAGCTTTTCAGCTGAAGAAACCGATCGTATTTTCTCCAACAAAAACTACTCAACTGAAAGAAAGTATGCCAGCATACTCACTTTAGAATGAGGTAGTACAAATGATTCACAGGTAAAGCTAAGTCAAAAGAAAAGAAAAATTACTTTTGCCTCGGTCTCAAAGAGTAATGGTAAGGAGCAGTGCTCACAACAGGATTTTGATTTGATACAACTAAATGAGGGAGTCTTGGTAAACAAGTCCTTAAACGGCTAATATTAACTTTAAAGGCATCTTGCAATGGGGAATTAAATCTCTTAATTGAAACATGGATGTCATTATGAACTTCAGTTATAATAAATGGACCTAAAAATTTAGGTTTAAAAGTACTTCCAGAATGTAAATAAACAATATCCTTAACATTAAATATCCTATGTTTTGCTTTCTTAAGCTGAATTTCATTTTGTCGTTGTTGTTGTTTCTCTAAATTACCAAAAGTCTGTTTATATATAATACTTAAATCATCTAAAAGATTTTTGACATATTAGGTTTTATCTAATTGTTGGGGCTGAATTTTAGGGTCAAAGGTATCAAAAACTAAGCTTAATTCTCGTCCAAAATGCAAAAGATTGGGGGTGAAATTGGTTGATGGATGTACAATACCATTATACAAATTTTGATGGATTAGTATAGAATTTTTAAATGACACACCTGCTTCATTTAAGGTAATCAAAGATGTTTTAATAGACAGATTAATTCTTTCTGTCGCACCATTACATTTCGGATTTTTGGGAGTAGTATGGG
Source organism: Parasteatoda lunata (assembly GCA_949128135.1). Lineage (NCBI taxonomy): Eukaryota > Metazoa > Arthropoda > Arachnida > Araneae > Theridiidae > Parasteatoda > Parasteatoda lunata. The sequence goes on along the minus strand of OX421970.1, from coordinate 716,455 downwards.
CCACATGAATACCAAGTGCTTTATTTACACAATGAAAAACTTCACAATTAAACTGTGTTCCCAAATCCGATAACACCATAGCAGGTCTACCATTATTAGCAATATAATCAATTAAGTGTTGAGAAACAGTTTCAGCCGTTAAGCTGTTCAACGGGTATAATTTTACAAATTTAGAGAAGTGATCTAAAATAGTGAATACATATCCACAGTTTTTTATGGGGCCAACAATATCAATCGATATAAATTCATTGGGTACTTTAGGGATAGGCAAAGATTTAAAAGGAGGCTGGGGAATACTATAACTTTTAGTACGTAGACATACATCACAAGAAAGAACAAAATTTTTAGTGTCTCTATACATGTTTTTCCAGAAATACTTATTAGTTATAAGCTCATAGGTTTTTTTCAGGCCAAGATGAGTAATGTGAGCAATCTTTAGTACCTTGGCTTGTAAACTTTGTGGTACCACAATACACTGAGATAACTTTTTATCATTACAAACATGCATTAATAACTTAGTATCTGAATCAATAATAAAATTTTTAGTTTTCTTAGCATTAATTAATGAAGGTGAGTTAATCATATCAACAATTTCTGAAATATTCGGATCCTTTTGTTGTTCATTAAAGAAAGTGGTTATAGAAATTTCATTTTGGGGGTCAATGTTTTGAATAGAATTTACAATTTGGTCATCAACATTAGCATCAACAAAAGGTAAGATTAACTCATTTTCTGAGGCAGGATTAAGAGCAGGGGTGTAATGGTCAGGGTCTTGACATCTGCTAAAGTAATCGGCTAATTGATTCTTTGGACCAGCTATATATTTTACTTCATACGTGAATTCTGACAGTTGTAGAAGCCAACGAGTTATAATGTCAGCAGGGGATGTTACCTTTTTATAATGAATCAATGGTTTGGAATCAGTGAGGATAGTAAACTTTTTATATGCCAAATAGTGTTTAAATGCCATTACTGATCTATAAATAGCATATAGCTCAAGCTTTATAGGGGGATAATTACGTTCTGATTGGGATAAACCTTTACTAAAGTAAGATATGGGTTTAAGTTGACCATCAAATTCTTGCATTAAAACACCTGAAATAGCAGTGCCACTGGCATCAGTATTTAGGATGAACTGCCTATCCCATTGGGGAAGATGTACAAAAGGCTCAGAGAAAAAGATATTTTGTAACTGATTAAAGGCACTTTGATACTCTTCTCTCCACTGAAATTTAGAGCTTTTAAGGGTTAATTGAATTAGCACACTGGTGAGTTGAGCATAATTGGGAATCAGGTGGCGGTAAAAACCACAAACACCAAGAAACTTTTTAACATGTTGAGAAGTTTTAGGGGGCTTAAATTGAGTTATCTTAGCAATATTCGTATTGATAGGTTTTATGACATTTTGACTTAGGTTAAAACCCAAATAATTAACCTCAGTTTTGACAAAGTTACATTTTTGGGGAGAAAAGGTCATATTATACTTAATAAAAATTTCTAAAACAGCAGTTATTTTATTTAACATCTCATCAAATGAGTTAGCACCTATTATTACATCATCCTGATAGGAATATATTCCTTCAATACCCAAATTTTTCAATTCATCTGTAAGTAAATCCATTAAAGCTTGAAAAATACTGGCTGCTGTTTTCAGTCCAAACACCAGGCGTTTGTATGCAAACGTACCAAATGGTGTTGTGAATGTTAATATGTCTTGTAGGTTCTCAGGCAGTGATATTTGATGATAGGCAAGGGGCATGTCGAGAACACTATACATTTGATATTGGGAAATGTCATTAATTAAAACAGGTATCCGAGGTAGGGGATAGGTTGATGCCTCAACAATTGAATTAAGTAGGCGAAGGTCCATAGCAAGTCTAAATTTTACAGGGGCATTTGGATTTTTAGGGTCTGGGCGCTTCTTTACTAAAATTAGAGGACAGCTCCAATCACTTATATTTCTTTTTATTATGCCAGCCTCTTGCAATTCCAACAATTCCTGTTTAACCTGGCCCTGTATGGCATATGGAATTTGAAAAGGTTGAGTTTTAATAGGATTACTCGATCTGAAGGAAATTTTAGGGATGACATGGTCAGTATGACCTAAGGTTTTAACCGATTTGGAAAAAGCAGCAGAATGGGACATTAAAACATTAAGTAATTTTTGTTTGTTATTAGGATTCAAATGAGAGAGATCAAAATCATTTACATTAAGTTGTTCCTTTCTTGCTGTTAAAATATCAGATGAAGCAGTAATTAAATTTACATAATCAGTTAAGTTTTCCTTTGTAATTTCTTGAATGGTTTGCTCAGAATGTTCCTCAAATTCAGAGTTAAACTGAATTTTCCCTATACAAGTATTTTTGTTTATATGCAAAGTGACATCAGAATTATTTTTAATTACTGTAGTAAAATCAGCACTATTAAAAGTGTGCAATGAAGCAAAAATTTCGATTTCAGGTTTCTTAGTTAGAGGTTCAAAAAGAAAAATATCACCTTGTTTACAATTATCATTCTTAATAATAAGATTAATTTGAGTAGACTCATTGGGTTCCAATATTACCTTTTGTTTAAGAAAACAATTACTTTCAAAATGCATAATATTATTACAATTAACAACATCTTTAGAAATTAGAGGTACTTTAAAATTTTGAAATTCAGCAATATTATCTGACGGGCAAATTTTTACATTATTTTTACTCAAAAAATCATAGCCAATTATTGCTTGAAAGGTATCATGTTGAAAATGTGAAATATAAAATGGTGATTTGAAATTATTTTTGTCAATTTTAAATGAAATTTCTGAACAAAATAGAAAATTTAAGTTGGAATTAATAGTCTTAATCTGTACATTAGAAGACAAAAGTCTTGTTTTAGTGTTACACTTTATGATATCATAAGTGGTTTTCGACATTAAGCAAATACTGGAACCACTATCGAGCAAACATTTAACAACATTATTGCCAAATTTAACATGAATCAATGGAATATTATTATTGTTAAAGGCATTATTTGAGTATGCAATATTTAATTTATGTTCATTATAAGAAGTATTTGAAGAAAGTTCATTATTGTGTATAACAGTATCATGCTGCACATTATCTTTGTTTACATTTGATGACACATTTTGAACATCAGAGTCGTTCAACATATTATCACATAAATTATTATTACACTTATTCTTTGGCAGAGAAATACACTGCTGAGAGGAAACATGTCCACCACCATATTCCCTCCCAATTAGTTTAAAGATTTAGGCATAGTTTCACCATTATTTACATTAGGGGCATGTTGATTAAAATGTGAAGGTGCAAAAGGGTTAACATTTGGTTGTTGAAAACCAGCATTTGGGGACACAAAATTTTGATTAAATTGATTAGCATACGGGTTGAAATTATCATGAATAGCTTGTTGATTAAAATCTTGGCGTGGCAAAACATTTCTATCCCTAAATTTATTATGAGAGTACGAAAGTTGTGGCATTGATTGCATTTGATCGTTAAGAAATTTTCGACATACATTTTGTTTGTGACCTGGCTTCTTGCAATAGAAACAAATTATTCTCTTATTTTTGAATGTATTGTTACTTGTTTTAGGAAAATTATTAGAAATACTGTTTACAGTTTCAGTGTTAGTTGGTTTTATCAAATTACGAAATTGGGTGCACTCTGCAAGTGAGTGAGATTCATTACAATATGAGCAATTTTGTAGCACATTTATTTTATTGTTTAGGGCATCAATCTGATTTTGAATATTAAGGATATCTCTATTAACAGGGGCAGAGCTTAATATGTTATGAGCCTCAGCTTGTAGCATAGTTTGTTAGGCCACTGAAATGCTATGAGCTTTATTAATAAGCTCCTTAAAGTTGTCGGTTTTCTCAAGCATTAATTTTTCTTTCAAATTTAATGGTAGAGCATTCAATAGTTGTAGGGATTTAATTTGATTAAGAGCTTTTGGATCTGTAACCGAATTGTAAGTCTTTGACACTAATGTGTTAATTCTATGGCCAAAGTATTTTATACTTTCTCCCGGCAATAATTGGATATTATTAAGATTCATTAGATTAGTTGACGGATCATCGTCACTTGAGAAGAAAGATTTTAATAGGGCTATTGCTTCATTGAATTTAACATTTTTGAATTCTGGGGAGGACTGAAAATATTTTCTGGCATTGCCAGTAAGCTTTGATTTCAAAAACAACAGGGCAACATCATCCGACCATTTATTAAGCTCTGTTAGATCAGCAACTTGTCCGAGAAACCATTCTGGAGACTCGTCTCCAATATAGTTTTGAATACTAATGTTTACTTTTTCTGCCATTTCGTAATTTTTACCTCTAGTAATAAGGTCTGTGACCTCTGTCATAAATATATATATTAAATCATAATCAAATGCATCACTTAAGCAATATATAAACAATACATATCACAAGAAAAACAGCACCATACGGCACCAAAAATATATCGTATTGTTACGATTCAAGTAGTTAGGAATAAAAATCATTACATTTTAATTTAAGGAATTAAATGAGTGAAAATTATAGTGATCGTATAAAGGAATAGTTCAAATTTTCTTTACCCGATCCTTCGTTCCAGAAGGATCTCCAGGTTTTTCTGGTCGGTGCTGTGACAGTGAATCATAAGGACACTTAGTTCAAATTTACAAGACAATTTTTATTCCACATATTTCATTGACGGCTCATTTTGATGAAGTTGGCTCCCTTTTTGGATGGCCTTCAATCACTCACTTGTAACGCACATTTAGTATTCATATTTTTGAATCAGGAGAGACTTCCTTCTTTTCTCTTAAAAGAGGAGGAATTTGAGAATCAACAATTCGTGCACATCAGCGATCAGTAAACATCAGGATCACTGTATATCTTGCGACCGTTACTATGGAAACTCGCCAACCATTGGCGACAAAGCCCACGTGTTAAGTACCTTAACACGCCAATGTTCAAATTGAACAGAATATGATTAATCTTTAAAAATTCATTTTGATAAACCTTAATTTAAATATATTTACATCTTGTATCTAAAAAGGAGTGGAGTATGAAACACTTAACTGGAAGGCGAGAGCCTAAACATTTCTAAAAAAAGGAGAGCGTTGCTTCTTTCATACCGTGGCTTCCTCTACTGATGCCAAGCAGGCACGCGGAAAGGAGCAAAGCAATACTCGGTTAAAGTTAAGGTGAAAATAACCGATAAGAGAAATCAATTGATCAAGTTAAATGTAGTGGAAGGCTATTGCGGTTAAAGTAAAGAAAACTGAAGAAACTATTGATGAGTAAAATATCTACGCACGTGTGATGTAGCAACATCACAACATCCAAAAACTTTCAAGTGATCCAAGGTCATTTCTCTACCTGACCATAACTTTTCTGGTGTACTTCTTCCAATTGCAGTAGATGGGCGTTTATTTCGGAGATAAGATGCTGTGCACACAGCTTCAGCCCAGAATTCTGGCTTTGCTCCTGATTCTATGAGGAGGCATCTGGTTATGTTGATCAAAGTCTGGTTCATCCTTTTTGAAATTCCATTTTGTTGAGGGGATTCCGGCACAGTTAGCTGCCTTTGAATTCCATGTTTGATAAGATAGTTGTTAAAGTTTTGTTACTTAAACTCACCTCCATTATCACTCCTTAAAATTTTTATCTTTTTGCTGTGGAAATTTTCAGCCATTCTCTTGTATTCATCAAATTTCATTATGACTTCATCTTTAGTTTTGATTGGATACACTGTAGAGTAACGAGAAAAATCATCGGTGAACACAACAAAGTAATTTGAACCTCCGAGTGATGGCGGTGAAATCTTTCCGACTACATCAGAGTGCACAATTTCTAATGTTTCTTTAGCTCGTGTGTTACAGATGTTTGGATATTTCTTGCGCTTCATCTTTCCTTGAATGCACACAGAGCATGGCTTGTTTGTTTCAAGATTGGATTCTTGTTTACTTTTAGTGATTATTAAGTTTTTCAAGGTGTCTGGGGAAGGGTGTCCTAGCCTGCGATGCCAGAGTTCCTTCGACTGGATCGTTGAAATGTGCGCTGCAGGACAATCTTCTTCTATAATATATAGTCTTCCCTGTCTTCTAGCTCTCAAAACTATTTCACCAGTTTCTGATATTTTTGCTTCACCATGGGCAAATTCAATCTTAAAACCTTTTTCTTCAATCCTGCCAATCGATAGCAAATTTCCACCCAAGTCTGGTACATATAATATATTAGCAAGGTTAATGTTACTTTTGGTAGAATCTTCTTGGACTGAAATAGTGATGTTTCCTGTTCCGGTTACTTGAACTTTTTCAGAATTCGCCACTTCTTCTTCTTAGGTGTAATCAGTTAGCACCACTGTCTAGAATCCAGATTGTTGATTCTTCGGCTTTAATTTTATTTGTTAGGAAGGCCCAGTTCGTTTTTAAATCTATAGCAGTCTTGGCACTGGCTTGATTTCTTTGTTGTGCTTCTTCACAATTTTTGGAGACGTGACCCCATTCTCCGCAGCTAAAACACCAGACAGTTTTCTTAGAATTTGAAGCTGTTTCGTTGTTTCTTTTTGTTGTCCATTTCTTCACAGTGTTTGTCTGCATTGGTCTTTTTTGAATATAGTTTTTTGTGTGGAGTGCACGTTCTTCCTGCTGTTCCATTTCTATATATTCTTTTTTCTTCGACTAATAGTCTAGACTTCACAATGGTTGTTGTCAAGTTATCTTCATCCTTTTCTAAGTTCAGGATTAAGCTTTCATATGATTTTGGCAGACCTATTGACGAGGGCAACTTCTCTGTCGGTGAAAGCGTAACCACCACTCGACAGTTTTCGATGTATTTCAATCAATCTAGTCAAGTATGATTGAATTGTTTCACCGGGCTTCAAGGTTATGTTAAGAAAATCCTTCATTAACTGGAAAACATGCCGAAATCCAAATTTAGTATGCATATCTTTCAATATAACCCATGCGTCCCTCGCCTTGGCGCAGTCGCCAAAATCATCCAAAAACGTATCTTCTACAATCGAAAACATAAGAGTTAATGCTTCATCATTTTTCTTTCTCTCATTTTCGGACATTTCAGCAAGGCCATAGCCAGGCTCAACTGCCTCCCAGCATTTCTTCTGCACCATCAGTGCACGGGCACTTATTGCCCATGCATGATAATTTTCGCCGTTTAACTTCTTCAATTTGTATTCTTCCATAGCCGCGATTACTATTGTGCTGCCTATCTTCTTAGATCCGAATTTCTAATGTTTATTTACGCAGAGCGTCGTGCTGATAACGTGTTGAAATTAAATTATAAATAAATATCATTCTTGGTCATTTCTTGAGAGAAACAATTTTTTTTTCTCTCAAGAAATGACCTGTTTATAAATATTTTATAACTATAATATTTTAATATATATTATTATAAATATTTTAATAGTAAATTAAAGGTCAGATTGAGAAATGGTCATGCTCCAAAATCCTTATGAAGTTCTAATATATATATATATTTTTTTTAAATTCGGCTTTAGTTGGCTGCTACTGACAAATATGCATGAAACCAAATGTTGAAGGGTTATGCAATAAGTACCAAATATACTTAGATAGGTATAAAATATTACATATTATATTTTGCGCAGAATATTATATTTTGCGATGATATATTAGGTTGGCTTAATTTCGGTAATATATGCATACTGAAATAAAATAAATTAACAATGTATTAGAACGCAAAAGTAATGGAGTAAAGATATTAATCTAGAAGAACAATAAGAAATCATCATACTATCATTAACGGCAATAATTCTTAATTAATGTCAGTAATATGTTAATTAATATAAAATAAATTTACCTACTAAAAACAAAAATAATAGAGACTATATACTTATTCATTTTAGGGAGCCGCAAAAAATCACGATATTATTATTGACACTTATGCTCAATTACTACAGATTATAGGAATTAATTGAAATAAAACAAAACAAGCTATATGCTAAAAAGCCAATTTAATGGAAAAAAGGTTAATAGGAAATTCGCTTAGGAAAACAGTAGAAAATCGCCATTTACAGATGACGCTTACTTATTGTGCACTACTGACGTTCATATGTTCTACTGGTATTATGGTAATTAGTGCAGTTTTGATAACAATTCTACAACGGGTTTTTCGTAATTTCAGAACTTATTTTTTTCAGTGGTAGCAAAGATAGTGTATTAATATTTTAATGGATTAAAATATAAAGAATTTTGTTTCTTCACAACTTATAAATATTTTAATAGTAAATTAAAAGTAAGATAGAGAAATGCCCACGCTTCAAAAATCTTATCAAGTTCAAATAAGAATTCTATTTTTATTAAAAAAAATTTTTTTTTGTTGACTGTCACTAATAAATATATTTTTCCAGATGTTAAATGTTGAAGGGTTATGTAATATGTTCCAAATATACTGATAAAGGTATGAAATATCATATTGATATATTTGGTGATTATTAAGGCAACACCAATACTTAATAGTACATATTGATACTTTTGAACTAAGCATTTTACGGTTTTTGAAAGGGATATGTACTTCAGAAAATTACTTGATGATGCAATAGCATCATGCGAAGTGATACTAAATACATTTTTTCTTTGTTCTAATGGGATAAACTACAAAAAACAGGTTTTGCTTATTTCGATAACGCAAAGCGACCACAAAGGGCAACAAATAATATTAAATAAAAAATTTCAATTATTTTAACTATATTAATTGAAAAACTTAGTGGAAGAACCAGGTAAGTTACATTTTCAGAACTAAACAAGTTACATCCGAACTATTTTATTACAAATTTATTAGAAAGAGGGACAAATATTTCTTTGTTTTTAATTATTTACCCGTACCTAATTTGAAATAAAAATCATGCAAGCGTACTGAAAACTGATGTAATTAGTTATTTTAAGATTTGAATGAAGGCAGAAACAGTTCTGTAACATTAAACATACCCGTATTGATACTACCACTTTTTTTTATTTTCTCTGATTCATTAATTCCCCTAAAAATTTCACTTAACTGTTTCTTCCACCAAGTTCTTTAATTGGATCGGTATATAATTTTCAGTTTTGAGCATGATTTCGTAGTGTTTATCAATACTGATTTATTGATTATTTATTTATTTTTTTTACTCTCCCCATGCGAAGAACGGGTATTTAGCTAGTAAATAAATAAAAATTAACTATAACTATGAAATTATCTGTTTTTGAAGTGCGTTCAAGTGTATTCATAATCATCATTGATTAGAAACAAAAAAATCTGTTTTATCATATTTATAGAAGATTCTGTTACGTTTTTTCAGTTGTCAATAAAAACTCTGACAATTTGTTTAATTAAGCACATTTATATTTTAAAGTTTTGCAAATATAATTTGGTAACAAAAATACGCGCACACAACAAATGTAGCTCTGGTTTAAATAAGAACTATAACATAACCGAATGATTACCCAATATTTTTAAAATCAAAACAGAAAGAATTTTTTTTTTTTTTTTTTTAAATAATCATGCTTTACTAACATCAAAGCAGTAAAATCATTGCGATATAATAAATTCATTAAAGATCACAGTGTAAATAATTACGATTCGTTATGGCAATTACAAATAAAATAGCAACAATCAAATAATATATTTTGGTTAGTTTATTTTCTGTATAATAAGAAAGAATAAGATTAAAAAAAAAAAAAAAATATACACATAATTACATACAAAGCACTGTACTAAATAGTGACAAAAATACATTCTTTAATGAGAAATAAATTAGAAGAAGTTGACGTTTCATTACAATTAATTTGCTTTCAGTGAAAAAAAGGTAAAGAGTAAAAAAAAAAAAAAGAAGAAGATCAGAATACATTCTGGTCTATTTAATAAAATCAAATCATGAAAAATCCTCTTCGAATCATAATGGAATAAATCAGAGATAGAGCAAAAAAAAAAAAAAAAAAAATGCAGATTTCAATTATAAATTCTTAGACGCTCAGTGAGCAGAAAAAGCAATAAGCGGACTACCCTGATAACTTTTGATCTAATGATCGAATCTTCACGTTCTAGGACTTAATGGTTCAAAGGAGTGATATTTTAAGTCACCAAATCGGATACTGAAACGTACTTTCTTTGAATAAATATATCATTTTTTCGACGGATTCGTATTTCTGAACTCCAAAATATAGAGAGTTGCTGCAATCTCAGAAATATCTGGAGAGCTTTTCGAGCAGATTGAAAAAACTTTGCTCGCAATTATAAAGGTCGTATATAATTGTGTAAATTGTCTAAAAATAACAGTTTAGTAAATATTTAAAATTTTATTTGATAATTGTTGGAGAAAAAAAATTTGAATTGTAAGGAATGCATTTTATATCATTTTAAAAGAAGGTAGTTTAACATAAAATACAATATTAGTAACCGATTTGTTCAATATTAGTTCAATTTTACAAGAAACCGGACTCCGGATTCGAACTATAGCAATTGAGATCAACCTGCATATCAAGTTTTTTTTTAAGTACTTTTTAAAACTAATTAAATTTAATTAGTTTTAAAAGTTTTTTTTTAGGAATAGGATAAATATAAATCATTGGAATATTTGGGGATTTTTGTATCCTTAAGAAAATAGATTATACGAATCGTATGCTTCATAATTAAATAAGGTCAAATTTTTCCATACATTAACTGCCTATTGTTTTTTTTTTTATATTCTTAATATAATTAAAACAAAGATAATTATTTAGTGAAAAAAATTACTGTTAATGTCACTTTAATGATACTACTTTTTTTTTGTGAAACTAAACTGTTGCAATGGTTGGTTATAAACTACATATTATATACTTAATATTATTGTGTTACCATTTTACTTTGATTATTAGAAACAAATACATTATATAAATAAAGGACACTTTATGAACCCTTTTAAAAACAGTATAACAATTTTTTTAAAGTAATATGATATGTAGTGTTGTAAGGGTAATATAAGTGATGTCTATATATGTATTTCTCTTACACGGCACCAAAAAAATAACCTCATTACAACTTCCCGAATGGCAACGCTAGAAAATCGACCAATGATTGCATCTAAAAATGTCACATGCCAAATCTAGCAAAGGTGGCTCAACATATAGCGCTTTAAAAAACGGAAACATTAACCGGAGTGAGCATTATCAGGTTGTTCAATTCAGCTGCGGTAAAAATAAAAATAAACAACTTAAAAAATAAAAATGCTGTTGCCAGCCATAGAATTTTTTGAAAGTTAACTTCAAAAAATTCATAAATCAACATAATCAACATAAAATCAACATAAATCAAAATTATGATACCTGAGCGCTTGACGTAACAAATCCTTCAATTCTATAAGTGTTGTATCGCCAAATGCCCAAATTAACAATTGCAATTTCAAATTAATATTGAAATGTACAGGTTTAGAATTTTCTACAGTGAAAAGTTTTCGGAACTTCAGTATTCAAAAAAGTATACAAAAGCTAGACGTTAAGAACGTATCCAATGAGCGAACAAAGCGAGCATTGGATTGCGAATGGATTGAACTGGATTGGATTGAACTGCGAAAGCAGTTCCGGGGGTTGGTGAGCGCCAGCGAGTAGGGGGCGAAGCCTCCTAGTATATTGTAAAAGACTTATAAAATTTAAAAAATAGTAATTATTTAATCTAATTTTTTTTTAAAAAAAAGGAAGAAAATGGCAATCTGAAATAAAAAGAAAAGATAGAGTAGAAAGATAGCAAAATTTTGTGCCCGAGGTGCTATGGAAGCGTGTTCCATTCCTCAAAGAAAGTTTCATAAATATTAAATAAATGTAATTTATAAAAATAAAAACAGACATGTGTTTATAAATTTTAAAAAAATTTCATTTTTTTCTTCAAACTGTAAGTATGATGATTATTGAAACTTATACTTAAAGCATTAAAATATAATAAAAATTGTGAGTATACTTCTGTGGCTTAGAGTACAGAAAAACAATGTCCACAACAGATGATATGTACCATAATCCAACCATTCAAAGAAAAAGAGACCGCACTTTTATAAGTAGTTTAACTCAAAATGTATCTATTAATAACTAGAAAGAAAAAACATTTCTTGGTAGTTGGCTTAATAAAATATTTCAGAGAAATCTTAGCAGTTGGGATCCCTGCATTTGACATCATTTCTAGAAAATATAACGCTAACTAATAATTTAAGTACAATGCATTTATTTGAATATTTAAGAAATGATTACTTTCAATCAGCTAAGAAAATCCTTGTAGTACGCGCTGTTCACTTAAATAGTTAAATCAACTGTAAATGTAAAATCAGAGAAGCTACAACAAACCGATTAAAATAGATTTTCTTGAATTACATTTCGAAATAACATTTAAAATGAGCAGAATTTTTTAATATGAAAGTGAGCTTGTCTTGTCTTGTCATTCAAACTGGTTATGAGCGTGAGCACCTAACAACTTACACTTACGTCTATCTTTATTTTTCAAAATAGTGGTATTCATTGTAAAATGGTTTCATTGGTTCAAATTAGTTGTCGAGCGAGGTAGAAGCACCTCCTATTTTTAGTATTTTACACTTTTGTGGAGGCGATTCATACCATCAGGGGGGGGGGGGGGCAAAAAATCTCCTTTTGTGGTAGGATTTTTAGCTATCTTACAGCAGGTTCTATTTGAAATCTATTCAACAGATTCTGAAATCGTTTTTAAAGATATCTTAACCACTCATAAAATTGAAGATTTACAAGCATTTTACTACAAAATAATTTGTCTGTGACACCCCGTGGTTTTCACATTTCTCTGTTTTCTGGTCTTCTTTTTAGAACGACTACAATCTTGCAACGTGATATGAAGAACATGAACAAATTGTTTATCTTGTCTCTTTGCTTGTGGTTGTGAAAGAATAAAATTAATGAAAATTTATTCTGGGATCATGGATTCTCTGCATTCTGGTCTTTCTTTTAAATGTTGTATGCTTTTTTTAACTTTGCCCTAACTTTAAATATAATAATAATAAAATTCTTTAGTAAAAAAAATCGTTGATGTTTATCGATTTTTCGCCTTTTTAAAATAATGCGCCAATGGCATTCGCCATACCCTAGATACGCCACTGAGCATGAGAAAAAATGTGCACCCCCGAAGTGAGTTATGTAGTGCCCGTAGTTTTACATAATAAGCATGTAGATTAACATTCAACTCTACTAATTTCGCTGAAGTTTGTTAAAAAAGTACAGTGGCAATTGCTAAGATTTTTTTTTTCTCAAAGAAGGAGCTTTACGTATCCGTCGTTGAACAGCCGACCCGATTTTGGGTTTACGACTACTAATGTTTAACTCCGTAGCCTTGTAATTTTGAACAAAAATTACAGAAGACAAGGAAACTCCTGGATCAATACCCCCAAAGGCATTGATTTGTTATGATAACATGGAGGACTTTGCGACTCGACAGATTTAATGAGTATCGGTCACCATTTCGAACATGGGGAGTCTTTAGCCGGCCTGGGATCAAACCCACGAACTCTTGGACATAGGCCCAGTGCCTTACCAACCAGGCTATCCCGGCTCCAAAGAAGGAGCTTGCCGTTTTTTTACCAAACATTTCTTAGAGAATAGTTACCTTCTAAAACTTATAAAAATGATTTATTTGTACGAAATTCGTCCAACGTCCTAGCAGCATTAGTACATCCCCCGCTTATTTCTGTTACCAAACAACAAAATTGCACTTAAAGAAGGAATCGACGTGGTCAATGGCACTTTGGTCCAAGACTGCCGAAGGCCTTAATTAGGTTAGGTTAGGAAGGTGTTAAATTTCTATGCAAAAACGTGATGGTTTTTTTTCTTTACTATGAATGCTACTAACATTTCAGAAAAGGTTTTTTCTTGCAGAGAAAAATCAAAGTGTAAATAACCGTTGCGAAACGGGCTTTTCCACAAAACTTATAAAATGTGAAAAATGGGCTTTTTGTATTTTGAGGAAGGAGTCCACTGTGTATCTTAGATTTGAAAAATGATTGGTCGTCACTTAGTTCGCGAAAATCCGATCATTAGAACGAAAATTATTCAGGGTGATATCTTTTTTTTTGCTGACTGTCAGTCCGGATGATCGGATCTGGATGATCGGTTCTAATGATCGGATTTTCACGAACTAAGTGTCAAACTTAATGGTTCCTGGGGGTGACCACAAATATGCTAATTAGTTAGTGCTAACTATTAATTAAGTTACGAAATCAGACACAAAAACGTACTTTCTCTGAATAAACATACATTTTTTTTTACATATTTGGATTCCTTATCTTCAAAATATAGGGGGTAGCCGCAATCTGGGAAATGTGGTCCCCATAGTTTGGTCAGGAGAGCGATTCAAAGTTTGGACCCCTTAATATTAATTTCACTTTTTGCGTTTTCAGTCATATTTTAAAAACTAATAAAGCAATTCAAAAAAATATTGCACAAACTCATAAAACGCATTTACCCAAAAATAATTTCATGAAAAAAAAACATTTTTAATAATTATTAATTATTTTTTATTAATTATTTTTTATTATTTAATTAAAGAGAGGATGAAAAAATTTTGAATTATAAGGTATGGATTAATTTATACCATATTAATCTACATGCTTTTCAATTGAAAAATCTAAAGTTTCAACTGTTTTTAATTATTAGAAGATGAGAAAAATTAAAATTAATTATTTAAAAAAAATAATTTGGTGACAATGAAAAAATGATTAAATGGGGCGATTAATATTAAAATGTGATAAACTTACGAAGAACTTGATTTAGCGCGCGTGGCGTAAAATTTCATTCATATTTTTTTCGCTAATAATCGTTTGCTAATCTTTTTATTTTTATTTTTTTAAAACTATAAAGTACAATGTTTCTTTTTTAGTTCTCTAAAAATCTATTTGAAATTAAGTAAAGAAATTTGAATAAAACATTTTATTGAATAAAAATCATTTTATTCAACGAATGTCGAGTTTTATAAAAGCATGCTTTTGATAGAATATGATTATACAAAAAATTGTGCTTATTTAATGTGATTATTTTTTAGTTTTTTTTTCTCAATAACTGATACAATAATATACATACGTATGAATAGATTTGGAATAAAATATTTATCAGTTTCTTGTATATATTTTTTTATAAATATTAAGCATATCTCACATCATCGCAAATTTCTCAACATCTTATATATCGTGTCAATCTTAAAAGTAATTTTTTAATCATCTGTCCGGAAGTGTTTCGCAGAACTATTTTACCAACTATTTAATTAAATGTTAGCATTTTGCATTTTTAAAAATTTTATTCTTTACCCTACTACATTTTTTATTTCTTCATTAATATACTAATCAATTTTTTTAGTACCATAATTTAGATTTTCTTTAAAGTAAAGTTCCTTTTTACATTATAGGCAAGTTTTTTTAAAAAGAATTATTGTCTGCTAGCTAAGAATAAAGCCTTGTTAAGAAATTAAAAACACTCCGCTGTTTAAAATTATTTAATGCAAAACAGCTGATTATTTACTAAGCGTACTATTTTTTTCGAAAAAAGAATATAAATCAATGATTGTCTTTTTTGTTTTGTTTCTTGTGACTTCAACATAAATTATCTATAATAGTGTCCATGTTTTATAAGTCACTACAAAGAGTGTAAAGATACCGAACAAAAAAAGCTGTCAAATACGTAGCCAAAACTTTTAAGCGTCTTAAAATATCTTAGTATCTTAAATGATTCTTTCTTTATGATTCCATGTAGATTTTTTTCCGGATAATATACTAAACTATCTTGTTTAATTTTTTACTTTAGCACGATTCCCAAGATAATATAGTAGTATAATTTGTTATCAGGAACAATGCCTTATTTTGTTTAGCAGGAAACATTAAAAATTGAAATTTGTAAGAAGTTTCCGAAGCCGTGCGAATTTTAGAATCAACTGATTTTAAAAAAAAAATGCAATAAAAAATACGTAAATTTCCGAATTTATTTTGATTAAAAATATAAAAATAAAAAAATAATAAAAAACGTGGCAAGAAGGGTAGCATAAAGAACTGTGAAAACCAGTTTTTCTTATATTTCGTCAAAAGAGGATAAGAATGATATTGCTCCAAGGGACCTACTCAATAATTTCGCTATTTCCAGAATGAAATCTGTTTGATCGAAACATATTTCCTTGAAAATTAAAACGAGGAAAAAAATAACTTTTATTTATCTAAGTTTTTTCCATTCATTTAATGATAGCGGTATCAAAGTTAAGGATATGCGATGGAAGCCCGTTTACTATTATACTATAAATGCGTTAAATCATGTTGCTTGAATAACTTATTTTAAGCATATTATTTAATAATTTTAAGCAAATTAGGGTGTAAAAATACACTCGATCAAAATACTCCGAAAGTATACCCTAAAATATTTGTAGAATAAACTTTGGAATCGATATATAAAAAATACCTTTTCAAACAACTTCGAGTAAGACGGAAACGCTAACTTGTTTAAAATAGTTGTCTTTGCAACATTTATTTCATTTTCACATTCGGGGACATTTTATTTTCACATTCGACTTTTGAAATTTCAATTGTAAACGGAATTTTTTTATGTCCTTAAATTAAAATGTTAAGGCTTGCAGCAAATAAGATTGTACTGCATTGATTTTTTTACAAAATAGCGAATTATTATTTTTTTAATCTAAGAACCTGTGCCTATAACTTAAGTAAAACTTATTTTAATATCGAGTGAAATAATTTAATATGTTGTATAACTAAATAGATAATCCCATGAAATTGAATCGTAAATATAAAAACTTCATTGATTTAAAAATTAATAGATGATGATAAAAATAGACATGTTTTGAGCATAATAATAAAAGTCACAAGTTATTCAAGCTTGAAAAGTTTTGAGAATGGGTTATTATATTTGAACGCTCGAAACATGTCGACTTTTACTTCCCTTTTCATATTTTTTGAAGCCAGTTGAGTTTTTATCATCAATTATACTGTTTTACATTTGGGTCTTGATAATTATTTTGATAAGGATTTTACACTCGTTAAAGTAGACATATGCATTTTCATATTTCAACAGGATTTATGTGGTCTTTAAAAACATAAGAGCATCAATATTGTAAAAGTTATATTTAACTTGGTTTAAAATTAAAATTTTGAGACCAGATATTTTGAGTTAATGAAATTAAATATTTTATCTTTTAAGTTTTCGTGCTCCCCTTTCAGTATCTTAAGGACCTTACAAGCTCTGTTTAAAAAGAGAGTATCATATCAGATATATATATGTTACCGGCAAAGTATGAAACGCAGGCATTGTACAGAATGCCTAGGCATTGTATAGAATGCCTGACGTTTTTAGGCAAAGTATGAAATGTGAGAATTATTACATTCTTTGCCTAGGCATTGTATAGAATGCCAAATGCTATTTAGGCAAAGTATGAAATAAACTTCCTGATGAGGTTATTATGTAAATGATGTGCATGTTACTGTGAATGACCAAAATCGGTGGTTGTTGACTTTCACCGGTGAATGTTGACAATCACATAGTCGCTTTGCTGAATGTCCGAAATACTTATTACATCCGATTTGATATTAATTTATTCATGGATATAATTACATTTATTCGATATTTTAATACTTACTGACGATAGATTAGAAGAAACATCAGTGTTTGGAGTATCGAGCAAATATATACCGGGCAATGGCACTTGACCTTAAAAAAAACATCAATGTAGGGTATACCGGGCAAATGTATACCGGGCAATGGCACTTGATCTTAAAAAAGCATCAGTGTAGGGTATACCAAAGTCCAAATACTCCAAACACTGATGTTTCTTCTAATATATCGTCAGCAAGTATTAAAATATCGAACAAATGTAATTAAATCCACGAATAAATTAATATCAAATCGGATATAATAAATATTTTGGACATTCACCAAAGCGACTATGTGATTGTCAACATTTACCGGTGTCAACAACCACCGATTTCGGTCATTCACAGTAACATTCACATCATTTACATAATAACCTCATCAGGACGTTTTTTCATACTTTGCCTAAATAACAACTGGCATTCTATAGAATACCTAGGCAATGTGTGAAATATAAACCATTTCACACTTTGCCGGCTAATTTTAGGCATTCTATACAATTCCTAGGCATTCTATACCATGCCGGATTTCATACTTTGCCGGTAACATATGTAAGAAAACAAAAATAATCATAGTATCAGTATTTGGTGGAAAATGTAGCTTATCGTAAGTGAAGAGTATGCTGTGCGATATTTATGGTGAATTTACAAACGTAAGTTTCTAAATGTATCAAAGCATAAGGAGGCTATTTGCTAATCATCTTTATCCAAAGAAAATCTAAATATCTAGCAGAATGAAGAGATTTTTGAAACAATGAATCATACTATATGCAACATATTATTTCAATATCTTATTCTTAAACATAACATATTTCAATGCTTTTAAAATACCACTAAACATTCAGCAATTCCTTGAGTTATAGGAAAAAGAAATATCGTAAATTATGGAAAACTTGTGAATGTGCATTAGAATTACTATACAATATACATTTTATTTTTCAAGTACCTTTTTTTTCTTCAAACTTTCTTGCCTAGAAGACTCGATTAAAGTTGTAAAAGTGATTATCCCTAAAATTTTGTATATAGCCATAATACCTGTAAGTTATGTTAATTTGATTTTAGTATGAAATCTTCCAATAAATATAGCAAAAACAACATAATCTAAATAATATCAGATAAAAAGTTCATGTATTTAAATTAGAAAGTCATAAATAATTTATAATCGATTCAAATTTTCTTTTCAAGGGAGATTAATTTTTAAAAAAACTTTGCTTTTTGGACAGAAATCAGCTTAAAAATTGTCTATTGCGTAGAAACTTCGAGATATTTTCTATTAACTATTAATTAAACCTCTCTGAGTAATCACAGAACATTATTTCTATTTTTTTTTTCCAGTCAGAGCTTGGTTGCTTAGCAATCTAGTAAAATTAAGCATTCTTCTTTTGAATTAGTCAATGGGTTATCTTAAAATTTTCATTTGCGCTGGCGACTTTTTTTGGCGGTTTTCTGAACTATCGCCAAATATATAAACCTTTGTTGCGACCCTATTTACCACCCATTTTTTTCAAAAGTTTGTCCCCCCCCCCTAATTTAAGTATCTGGATTCCAAATATGTAAAAAAAAATATATGTTTATTCAGAGAAAGTACGTTTTTGTGTCTGTTTTCGTAACTTAATTAATAGTAGCACTAACTAATTAGCATATTTGAGGTCACCCCCAGGAACCATTAAGATTGACACTTAGTTCCTGAAAATCCGATCATTAGAACGAAAATTATTCAGGGTGATATCTTTTTTTTTTTTTTTTTTTTTTTTTGCTGACTGTACAATTAATGTTTCTTTTTCATGTTGGTTACAATGTCCGACTACAATTTCGAATATCTCAGATTCTATCCCAGCTGCCATCTAAGATCATTTTTCTTGCATTCCCTCCACGTTGGTGGGATACGGGCAACGAACATGCAGCTTCCTCGCTTCTCGACAGATGGCAACACTTCACTTCTCAGACTTGTTCTACAACTGCCCTTGATTCAAAAAACAAATCACCTCATTCTAAAACAACGTTAAGGTGTAGGTAACTTTTACGAACATAAAGTTAATTTACGACCATTGCTATATTGTATAAAAAAAATAAGATCAAGCGTGTATTTCAAAGGTCATGATAGCTTTACGGGTAAAATATTATTTTTACAGTCACTGAAACTCTTTTTGCCGATAACTGACTCTAATCTAACAAAGAAATATTTAGAGTTTGTAAAATATCTTATTTTACTACATAATGGCCATTAAAGTGTACATAACTAGTTTTTAAAGCGCTATAGTTTTCTTACTTATGCATATGCGTTTGATAGCGTTTTTTTATTTTTAAGAGGGCACTTTTTAATTAGAAAAACTGTACATAATAGCAACAGGTTTTCATAAAAATGGAATAAAAAGTATTGCAATTAATTGAATGAAATTAAAATTTTCATGGGAAACTCCTGTACGGAAATACTCCCTAACTTCTTAAAAATAATTAATAATTTTTTTTTTATTATTATTATTTTGCTTTCATTATATTTTAAGCAATAAGGAATATCCGTTTTTCTTAAATTGAGTCAATTATGATTTTTCAAATATTTTTTTTTAATTTCTCACATGTGCTATAAAAACTTAATAGTTTTTAATGCAGTAAATATGATAACAATATAGTAGCATTTACTTTATATTTTCAAAGCAAAAACACTTTGCAGAGTTATAATTTAATGAAGACAATATTTCTTCATAAAAAAAACGAAGCCTATTTATATAAAAATGGTTCTATCCACCGAATACCGAAGCAACTTTTCCGTGTATAAATAGTCTAGTTTCTAAACTTTTATCTTTTCTGAAATACTACAATTTATTTCTTTTTAAAGGATGCTCACCACGTATAAAATAAAAGACTTACTATAATACTTCAGCTTAAAATTTAGAATTCAGCGCAGGGTCCAGAGTTATATTTCGCGCAAAATATATATTCCTTTATTTTGTTTTTCAATTCATTTTTTCTTTCGTTCTTTTTTAGTTTTCTCATTTATTATTTTTCTTTTTTTACTTTTTTTCCTATAATGGGGGTTAGTTTAAAAACCAAAGCACATTTTTCCAGACAAAATGGAAAATCGTGTTATTTTCACTGTATAAAAAGATTTGGAGTTTTGATCTTGTGAAGTAACTGCAATCTATAAAATGCATTATGTCCAATCTTTCATTTTGTGAAATTTATGATACATAAGTACACTCATTAATTTTTAGAATTTAAAACAACATATATTTTTTAAGCAATTGCAACATACCTTAGCAAGTCAAGGAGTTATACATTTAAAAATAAAAGAAAATTAACTGCTGTCTATATTAAACTTATCTTTACATTGCAGATAACATGCAAGCAATGAACTCTATTGAAAAAACATATAAGATTTTTTTACTACTGGCGAAGAACAGTTTAATATTCTATCTGTGGTCTAACTGTCCATTGTTAAAATTGAAAACTGTAATATAAATTGTGCAGTGTAGTTAATATTATTTTGAAACAAAAGTATAAAATATTAAAACATAATATAAATATTTTTTATAATTGCAATTCTATAAAACGGTAAAATACATATTATTTTCACTCAACATTACTATATATATATATATATATATATATATATATATATATATATATATATATATATATATATATATATATATATATATATATATATATATATACGTTTTAACCCTTAACAGTCCAAGGTTTCCTGTTCACTTATCATTAAGTACAATTTTAATAATATAATTAATTATAACAAAATGTATTTATTACCGAAATGAATGCCATAAAATCATAATATATTTTTTGCTACCATTTACGTAGCATTGGAACAAGTATGTCATAGTGCTATACCGCTCATATTGGTTCGTAAATGGTTAAGATTTGTATGTTTGGCAGAACAGAAATTGTATATTTGGCAACTTGTATATTTGTCTAACAGAAATTTGCGATACTAGTTGTTATTTATGATCATTAAAGTGTTGTTGCCAAATACTTTCCACTCTTACATTGTTACAAATTAACTCGTTTGGACGCAGCTATAAAACAAAACTATAATTATAGTTGTTTATATCTCACAAAGAATACATGAAACTTATTCAGAAATATATAAACAATGTATAACTTGCGATTATTAATAATAGCAAATATAAGTAGATATTTATTCTTGGAATGAACACCTCTTAACTTCATTTTTTCAAGTAATTAAGATGAAAATTCCCAATTAATTTGAATCTTGTTTAATGAAATGTAATCGAATCGATGTCTGTTTCAAAACGAAACTAACTGAATCTTGAGTAGAATTAATTAACTAATTAATCACGTGATTTAGGTCAGAGAAGTTAAACCCGTTCATCGATCTCAGTGCTATTAATTATCACCTTCTGGGCACATATATCAAGTCACTTTCATTTATTTTATAAATAGTTGTTACTTGGCATTAATTAGTAAAATCGTCACTGTTTTTTTTTTCTCTGTTCTCGAATGTAACAAATTACTTCATCCGATAAGAAAAAAGAACAAAAATAAAACTGTAAAACAAATAGTAAATTAGTTTCATTTTTCTTTAGCAAGTTAAATTAGAAGGTTCATTCTTAAATTCTGTTGAAATTGTTTTTCAAAAAAATCAATAATCTAAGAAAGAATGTTAAAATGAATGTTATTAAAAAAATATTGCTTTCTTTTTTGCTTTTGACGCTTTGATTTTGTGTTTGATCAAAATACATTCTTTTATTTGCTATTTCATGAATTTTTTTCAACAACTCGTTATTTAAGCATATAATTATTTAATTTCGGATTATCAAATTTTATAAAGACAGTGGGTGGCTTAACTATGTATTATTAAAACCAGTACATATACTGTAAACATTCCGAATCAAATTATAGTAAAAAGTACTGACACCCTGGGTGTAGTATTCGAAAAATCCATCTATTATTGCTGTAAAATTTTACAGTTCAATTTGTACAATAATGTCTATTTAATTACAGTAATTCAGTGATTTTACACTAAATATTACTGTATAAAATATACGGTACATCCTTACATTTTTTGTTCCGTTAAATGTTACGATAAAAATGGATTTTGCAGTTAAAAGTACTAGCGCGCTGAGTACCGGTATTTTTATACCGTAAATTTTTACAATTTAGCTCAATTATTATTAAAAGTAATGCAAGGTTTATATATATATATATATATATATATATATATATATATATATATATATATATATATATATATATATATATATATATATATATATATATATATATATATATATATATATATATATATATATATATATAATACAAAAATAATAAAAATATTTTTGTATTAATAAAAGCATTAAAACATTTTCGTTTTCATAAAATGCAGATATTCTAGTTTGGGACTGTAAACATGCCAATGAATTATAATTAGATTTATGTTTCAAAAGAGGAGATATTTTAAGATCTTTCACTTCCATATAAGGAAAGATTAAACGACTTTCTATGAGTATTAAATGATTTGCGATGAGGTGTAGGAATACAAGGAATACAATATGACTGCCCTGTTTACCCATTGTAAGTATCGTGTAAAACCTAGGAGCGATGGTTTTTGGTTGGCTTTTTGTGTTTTATGATTACAAACTAAACTCCGTCAGTTTTGACAGGAATACGTGTCTCCCCCCCCCCTCCAGCTGGAGCGGGGCTGAGATTTCATGATCGATTAGTAAATAAAAGACTCATATTTCATCATTAGTAAATAAAAGACTCATATTATTCTGGACTCATATTTCATGCTATGTTGACTAATATTCCCACAGAAATAACGGGGTTTTGCTCTGTTATTAGAAGCCAGCCGGATTCGAACCTGCGCGGGGAAACCCCAATGGATTTCAATTAGGTATAAATTGAGTTAAACGGGTTATAATGTAAAATCTGAGAAGACTTATCATCTTTTCTGATTATAAAAGCAATTTGTCCTTACACACTTTTCCTGAAATCTTGGTTAATGATTGCAATAAAAATACCAATAAAGAAAAAGTATAAATAAATATAGAAAGTAGAAAGAAAAGAAGAATAAAAGAGAGAAAAAAATTAATAAAAGAAAGAAAGAAAAGAAAATTTTTGACATAAAATAAATAAATGAGAATAACAGGAATGTAAACAAAGTGAATTTAAAGAAAAATAAAACAAACAATAGGCTTAAAAATGAAGATTGAAATAGCAAAACTGAAAATAATCTTGAATTTTCAAATATTCTTGATACTAAATATGATAATAGTGCGTAACATTGTCAAAATTATGTTGACAAAATTGTGCAAATTCGAGATAATAAATACATTCCTAACTTCAGGAAATTTTGCAAAAAATTTTCAAATATTTTGCTATTAAAGTGACAAATATGTAAGGTAAATAATAAATAAAGTGAAATGAAGTCAATACTGAAGTCTTGGACTTCACAGTAACAACCACTGTGTCATTTTTATTTTATTTTGTTTTCAAACAAGGTAAGCAACACTGAAGATAATTTCAGATTGAAATTTTTCCTGTAAAACTGTTTTTGTATTTTACGTTTAACATTTACTTACACATTTTTAAAAATGTTTATAATTTTTTATCATGATTTAAGAGTTAACTTTAATTGTGTTATTATAAGGAATAGTTCTTATGGTGAAAAAACTTTTTTTATGATCTTCAAACAAAAGACTGTGAACTGAAAAAACTGAAGTCAAAAAAACTATTAAAAATGAAAATCAAACTTTTAAGTTTGCAAGTAGCGCTACTACAACTTTTTTTATTCCTCAAACTGTTTATGTTATTTTTTTTTTACTGTGTCTACAAATGTGTATTTTTTATAGTTCATATAACATTTATATTTTGTTAATATTACAAATTTGATTATTTTCATTTTAATTGTGCTTCTATCAGAGGGAAGATTTTGCAAAGAGATAATTTTTAAATTTTTCGGATAGTAATTAAAAATTTATCGGCGAGGGGGGATGTAACATAAAAAGCTTCTATTAATATTCTTATGTTAGTTTCTCGTTATAAAACAACTCCTAATTTATAACTAATTAATTTCAATTCGAAATACTTTATCATAATTTTAAAAAGCCACATCCTGTTTCTAAATCTATTTTTGGCCCAAATATGCATAAATTTAAATAAAGACATTACTCCCTTTAAGCTTCGTGGGAATCGGGTGAAGTAAATCCGTAAAATGTTTCAATTTAGGGAAAAAGGGAAATCTTAGAAATTACTATTGGTTAATTAAATAGATCACGCGATTCCTACGAAGCTGTATAAATTAATAGAAAAATATTTTTTTTCTTTTTTTAAATAATTTTACCCACGGATTTACCCGAAATTGATTTGTACATGGGAAAATAATATGAATTAACATAGAAAATTCTTAGTAAAAATATCTACAAAAATATACAATTAACTCAATGATTTTATATAGAATTTAATTATTTTAGTTGGGTATCCATTGTTTTTTATTAAATTTTGAAAGAATGATAAAAAAACAATGCAAGTCTTAATTTTTATTAAGATACAGTGCCTTGATCAACTATTACAGAAACAATACGTGGCTTAGTTGTAACAAAAACCAATGTCTGGTTTTACTATTATTAAAAACGATGAGTGGCTTAATTTTATTTAAAAAAAATATAATGTGCTGTTACTATTAACGATTAACTATTTTTAAAAACAAGGCGTACTTTTTTACTATTTAGAGCAATATATCACATTTCCTTATTTTCCACATTTCCTTATTATCAGCTGTTTTATGCAAAACAGCTGATTATTTTCTAAGCATAATATTTTATTTTTTTTTTTGTGGAAAAAAGAATATAAATCATTGTCTTTTTTTTTTTTTTTTTGTTTGTTTGTTTCTTGTGACTTCAACATAAGTTATCTAAAATGCTGTGTTGATGTTTTAAGTCACTACAAAGAGTATAAAGATACTGAACATAAAAAGTTGTCGAATACGTAGCCAAAATTTTTAAGCGTCTTAAAATATCTCAGTATCTATGTCGTCCTAACATCTTAGTTGTGAAATTATCAGGATTTATGTGGTCTTTAAAAACGTTGGAGCATCAATATTGTAAAAGTTATATTTAACTTTGAAATTAAAATTTTGAGACCAGATATTTTGGGTTAATGAAATTAAATATTTTATCTTTTAAGTTTTCGTACCCTCTTTTCAGTATCTTAAGGACCTTACGAGCTCAGTTTAAAAAGAGAGTATCGTATCAGATATATAATGTTACGGGCAAAGTATGAAATAAACGTCCTGATAAGGTTATTATGTAAATGATGTGCATGTTACTGTGAATGACCGAAATCGGTGGTTGTTGACTTTCACCGGTGAATGTTGACAATCATATAGTCGCTTTGGTGAATGTCCGAAATATTTACATCCGATTTTATATTAATTTATTCGTGGATATAATTATATTTATTCGATACTTTAATACTTACTGACGATAGATTAGAAGAAACATCAGTGTTAAGAGTATCGGGCAAATATATACCGGGCAATGATACTTGACCTTAAAAAAATATCATTGTTGGGTATACCGCGCAATGGCACTTGACCTTAAAAAAACATCAGTGTAGGGTATACCGGGCAGTGGCACTGAACCTTAAAAAAACATCAGTGTAGGATGTACCGGGCAAATGTATGCCGGGCAATGGCGCTTAACTAGGCCTAGTACATATTTCGGACATTTACCAAAGGTCTAGTCATACTAGGTCTAGTTAAGTGCCACTGCCCGGTATACATTTGCCCAGTATATCCTGCACTGATGTTTTTTTAAGGTTCAGTGACACTTCCCGGTATACATTTGCCCGGTATATCCTACACTGATGTTTTTTCAAGGTTCAGTGCCACTGCCCGGTATACCCTATGCTGATGTTTTTTTAAGGTTCAGTGCCACTTCCAGGTTTTTACATTTGCCCGGTATATCCTACACTGATGTTTTTTAAGGTTCAGTGCCACTGCCCGGTATACATTTGCCCGGTATACCCTACACTGATATTTTGTTAAGGTCAAGTGCCACTGCCCGGTATACATTTGCCCGATACTCCAAACACTGGTGTTTCTTCTAATCTATCGTCAGTAAGTATTAAAATTTTGAATAAATGTAATTATATCCACGAATAAATTAATATCAAATCGGAAGTAATAAATACTTCGGACGTTCACCGAAGCGACTATGTGATTGTCAACATTCACCGATTTTAGTCATTCAAAGTAAAATGCACATCATTTACATAAAAACCTCCTCAGGACATTTATTTCATACTTTGCCAAAATAGCATCCGTCATTATATATAATGTTTAGGCATTATATATAATGTCGGCGTTTCATACTTACCGGTAACATATATAAGAAAACAAAAATAATCATAGTATCAGTATTTGGTGGTAAATGTAGCTTATCGTAATTGAAGAATATGCTGTGCGACATTTTATTCTGAATTTGCGAACGTAAGTTTCTGAATGTATCGAAACATGTATCGAATGTATCGAGGATGCTATTCGCTAATTATCTTTATCCAAAGAAAACCTTGTAACCTATATATCTAGCAGAATGAAGCGATTTTTTAAACAATGAATCATACAATATGCAACACATCATTTCAATATCTTATTCTTAAACATAACATATTTCAATGCTTTTAAAATACCACTAAACATTCAGCAATTCCTTGAGTTATGGAGAAAAAAAAATCGTAAATTATAGGAGACCTTGTGAATGTGCAATAGAATTACTATACAATATATATTTTAGTTTTCAAGCACTTTTTTTTTCCTTCAAACTTTCGTGCCTAGAAGACTCGATTAAAGCTGTAAAAATGATTATCCTTAAAACTTTGTATATAGTCATAATAAGTTATGTTAATTTGATTTTAGTATGAAATCCTCAAATAAATATAGCAAAAACAACATAATCTAAATAATATCAGATAAAAAGTTTATGTACTTAAATTCCAAAAACTTATAAAATCATGAATAATTTATAGATCGAATCAAATTTTCGTTTCAAAGGAGATTAAAATATTAAAAAAATTTTGCTTTTTGGACAACTATCAGCTTAAAAATTGTCTATTGCCTAGAAACTTCGAGATATTTTCTATAAACTATTAATTAAACCTCTCCGAGAAATCACAGAACATTATTTCAATTTTTTTACAGTCAGAGCTTGGTTGTTTAGCAACCTAGTAAAATTAAGCATTCTTCTTTTGAATTAGTCAATGGATTATCTTAAAATATTCATTTGCGCTGGCGACTTCTTTTGGCGGTTTTCTGGACTATCGCCAAAATATAAACCTTTATTGCAACCCAATTTACGACCCAATTTTTTTAAAATTTTGTCTACCCCCCCCCCAATTCAAGTGTCTGGATTCCAAATATGTAAAAAAAAAAATATGTTTATTCAGAGAAAGTCCGCTTTTGTGTCTGATTTCATAACTTAATTAATAGTTAGCACTAATTAATTAGCATATTTGAGGTCACCCTCAGGAACCACTAAGATTGACACTTAGTTCGTGAATTCAGGGTGATATCTTTTTTTTTTTTTTTTTTTTTTTTTTTTTTTTTTGAGGACTGTACATGTTATTTAGAGTTAAAAAAATCATCAAGTAGGCGCGCTAGGAATTTCAGGCCCAGCTGGATGCAAAAACATTGCGCAGTCCAACCACCGTTATTTGAAAGTTCTTCATATTTGTAGAAGCTGCATTAAAAGTCACTTTCAAGCTAATTAAATATAATTCTGAAATTTACTCCCAATATTTTTCTAGAAAAACGTATAGCCGAAGCAAAATATATCAATATAATAGTACGAGTGAGTTTCACTATTGTATCAATATCACTATTGTATGAATATAATACAATAATGTGTTCCTTCTTGCTAGTGAAAGAAATTGGAAAAAAAAACATTACTTCAACTAT
This sequence comes from Parasteatoda lunata, assembly GCA_949128135.1. Taxonomy (NCBI): domain Eukaryota; kingdom Metazoa; phylum Arthropoda; class Arachnida; order Araneae; family Theridiidae; genus Parasteatoda; species Parasteatoda lunata. The sequence continues at coordinate 687,895 of OX421970.1, read as the reverse complement.
TTTTTTCAGACTCTCTGAAAAACATTTTAAACTACCTTAACAATATAACATAAAATCCAACTTTTTTGAAAAAAAAAATGTAAATATTCCAAACATAACAATGAAATAGGAATTGTACAGAAGTGATTGGAAAAAAAAAATCACCCTGAATAACTTTTGTTCTAATGAGCAGATATTTACATGTTTAAAATCAATCTTAAAAGTTCAGAGCGTTAATCGTAAACTGATTAATTAGCACTAATTATGACTAAGTAAGGCCTGAAAATAATTTCTGATGGATTTAGATTTTTAACCTTCAAAATATATCGGAATATCAAAATATATATATGTTGAATCGAAAGTCCTGTGGTTGGTTTCCAAGCAGTATTATGGGTACAGGGATCTGGAGAAAACTTCCTTCCCCTTCAGATTTATGCCTAAATTGAGGTAGTGGTCGTCACAAAATTATGAAGGCATGTCTTCGGATCATCTACAGGGATGTTTCCCAAATTGTCGTCATTACCCCATTATGCAGCTCTAGTGTGACGTAAATAAAATGCCTACCTGCCTTGATTCTATTTATTTGTTGTTTGAGAACCTGTAAGTTGCAAGTTAGAGTCTGTGTCGTTTATTATTATGGCTATGATATAGAACAAATTTTATTTTTCAACTTACACGTACTCAAATAAAAAGAATCTACTAGTTTTAACAATTTACACCAAATAGGATACCTGCAAGTGACGTTCTGTGGGTATTTCGATCCTGATTGGTTGTTGAAACGTGGAATTTGCTTACGCGAGCAACTGCTCTTTCCATTCTGTTTCAAGTAAACCAAGCCCGTCAAGTATAAATTCCCTTAAATAACACATTTTATGTTCCTTTACAAAGTTTTCAATTCTTTGACTAAATATTTCTTACTTAACACAAAGACAGACACGAAGTCATGTTTAACATAAACAAACTAATTATGTATCGAAGTTGCCAGATACCCGAAATAAAAATATATTATAGTTACAATAAAATGCACCAACAACTAATAAGTCTAAGTTAAGTAAAAGACTTAGACAAGAAAGAATTTTTTTTAAACAAATTTTATGTGCGATACAGCACTGCATTTGATTAACTTCTTAACTAATTCTAACCCTTGTGGAGAAACTCAGCTAAACTGTAACACGCCATTTTGCTTATAAGCCATCTGCTGGCGCTGACATCTTAGGTCACATGTTGGGTATCAGTGATCTTCTTGAAGCTCAAGTACCCAATTTTTAGTTATACTTGAATAAGAAATTTTTATACATTATATTAAAAATATTTTCATTGAAGGCTATTAGAAAAGAGCATAAAATATTTTCCTCTTTTTCAGGAAGTGCATCTGTTCACCCAATGGTTACGGTTACAGCTAACTATAGTGATCAAAAATCTTCAGACTCCTCTCCAAACCACAGCCAAGTCTCTAGGAATTCCTCTAGGAAATCTAATAGTTCCATACTGGTTCACAATGGTTAGTACCGAACACAGCCTGTTAGTTATACATTATTGCTTTCTTTTTCTTTAAAAGTTTTGATTTTGTTTTTGCAAAGCTTTTGCACTATTTCTTTCATTGTTTCTTTTTAAATAAGTTAAGCAATCAAAATAATGCTTTCTTATATTAATATGTCTAAGCTGATGTAACTTCAGTTACCTACCTACTGAAAATTTATCAGTGGTCAATTAGTTACTGGTAGGAACCGATTAGAATACGTTTTATTTCAGAGTAGAACAGTGCAAACAACTGGTTGCTTTCGACAACTTAACTATTAAGGCAATTGTGTACTTACAACTCGAGAAGAAGTGTGATAATTATGGCTGATCTTGTAATTGAAATCAAATTCAATTGGATACTTTTAGGCGACGTCATGCATATGTGTCGAATCGACAAATGCCACGATTTACCTTCGATTGCATGTATCCAATTAATTGAATAATAATTGGATCGTGATATTTCTTTATGTCACGATTCAGCAGCCAACCAGGTTTGACACCTACGCATGACGTCGCTTGCAGGTATTCAATTAAATCTGATTCGAAAATTGATTAAGTATGATAAAAACTGAGCCAAAAACACTCCAACCATGTGGTTAGTCACGGCAGCCTCTGGCCTGGACATTTCTGTACAAAGCCAATAAAATAAAATTAGGTATGCGAATACAATGAAAAATGCGTGATTAACAAAAAATTGAGAATTATTTATTTAGAGAGATTTTCATAGTATTTGAAGTAAAAGTTGAAAACAACCCCCAGTTGATTACTCTCGTTTCGTTTCACAGGGTCAATATATGCCTACATTTGGTTTGTGTTAAAAGGTTAGACTATATTTTGAGATGCAGTTTAAATAATTGTCAAGTTATTCTCCAAAATGAGCAATGACAACTTTAATTTACGACAACTCGCACAGAAACCTATAAATTAAATCGTTACTTCTTTTACATCGCATATCAGATAACATGTATTTGCATATTACCTGATAGAAAACTTGATACGCTTCAAAAAAATGAATAAATAAATAAAGATTGAAAATAATTTTTGAACCTTATCAAATTTTTTATCAGGTAATATCTTACTGCTTCAGTTTCTTGGGATTATTTATCTAAAATGCAATTCCATAGTTATACGTAGTTTTATTGTTTTAATTTGACATAAAATGCATTTATTCGGATTGCGTTTTAGTTTACGTTTTTATAATGTTTTATTTTCGGTGTCATTTTATCTGGTAGGGTGTTGCAAATAAATATAATTGGAGCAAAAAAATTGCTCTAAATATATTGCTCAAAATAATAAATTGCTCAAGAAAAAATTGCTCAAAATAATAAATTGCTCAAAAAATAAATTGCTCAAAAAATATTCCTCTAAATACATTTTTAACAAAAATAGAATTTTCATTGCTCATTGTATTTTTTAAAAGAAAAAAATATTATAGTGCAGAATTGCTGGTTTTAAAAAAATATTCTTTTATATCCTTAAACTTTAATAACGAATTCTCTTGGAAATGAAGGATCGCCAAAAAATGATGTCGACGTTTGATTCATTTTCAGCCATTCAATTAAGTATAAAAAAATGTTTTCGAGCTATTAATAAACTTTTAGAACGAAAAATTGCGTTACATAGTGTGTCGTAAAACTTACTCTATTATCAATAATTTTCTTACTTATCTAGAACTTTAATTACGGATTTAAAATTCAGAAATTCTTTCATTTTCTTGCCATAGGTTTCACATTAAGCTATCTCAAAAACTACTTCCATTAAATAACAACGATATAGTGTCAAAGTTTTGATAATTTTCCGATACTTTTTAAACCAATTCGTTCATAAAATGCCAATTAAGAGTAACTTTCATAGCAAGCTGACGGAAAGTAGCTTATTATTTCGTCTCAAGTTATTTAATTGAGGAAGTATTTAAGTTCGAAAACTTAATTACCTTTTAAAATTAAATGATCAACTATCGTGTTTTTGATTTTACACACAATTGATGAATACTTAAAAGAAGTTTCTTTAATCAGTTGTGAAAAGGATTATTTTCAAAGTTTTTTGAAATTTTCTTAAAAATTCAAAATTTCTATTCAAGTGTTCAGTATTTTATTATGAAAATTAAATGCTTCAAAATCGAAATTATTTCACCAACTTATTCAGAAATAATTTAAATTTGTAATTTAAAATATAATACTTATGTCATCTAAACTTCCAGCAAATAAAACTCACAAATCTGAAATCTGTAGTTTGTTTTTTAACAAACATTTCGTTACGAAATTCTTTATTTTTTCATGAAATGCGTCCTTTTAAATATTTGGCAAAGAATATTTTTTTACTTACATGCCATCTCAGTGCAATCTAGCAACTCCCCAACTTTTTTTTAAATCTTATTTCATAGCAAGCTGGTTATACTTTACTACGGGATGGTGGAGTTAGAGTAGTTTTTTATCAAATGTTTCCCAAGTTCAAATCGTCTTCTGTAAAAAATTCGGATGAAATTGCGGTATAAAGTATACTGGCACTTTGGATGCATCATCTGTAAAATCCATTTTGATCATAAAATATTTTATTTTAATTTTTACAGTAATATTTATTGAATTAGAGTGATTTAGTTATTTTAATAATTAGTGTACTATCATTGTAATTATAATTGCAAAAGTTATGATATATCTGATTTTTGTTTGTTGTTGTTTGTTTTGGTAAAAATGGATTTTTACCAAAGTTGATACGGTTAAAAGTTACGGAATTTGATACGGAATTTTTTACAGTATGGTGATGACTAAGAACTCGTTCGAATATTCTACTTTTATTTTGAATAGTATTTCATAATCAATAGTGTTTATATATATATTTCTAAAGGATAGGATTTTTATCATCAAACTAGTGAAGACAGTAATTATCTAAATTTAACAAAATATTCAATCAAAGCATTTTATTAGTAAGGTTTCGTTAAAAACAAAGAATATTTCGTGAATTTTGAGTATCTATATTTCAAAGTAGATGGATGAAATTCAATTGGATTTAGTAATAAAACTTGCATAAGTAACTTTTTAAAAATGAAAACTCTTTAATGTATGGCCAGTTAAATTCATATTTCCATTTCCGACAAATATTATAACAATATTTCCTCAAAAACATTACAAAATATTATATTTGGGACGTGTTGATAATTTTTTAATGTCAAGATTTTTTTTAGACCAAAAGCAATTTTGAGTCACGAAAAAACAATGAAATAAACTGTTTTTCATCTTAGCAGCTCACAAAGTTTTATGATTTTTTTCCTTTTTTTTTCTTTACGCATTAAGTATGATTTAATTTCATTAATTCGTCCTACCAAGAAATGTTCCTAATTTTGAAAATGTTTGTTTGAAATTTTGAAAGAGGCACTTGCAAACTCTCCCAAAGTAGACTAGAATCACGATAGAAACCCTGCCTAGTGAAAAAATAACGCGCTTTTGAAATATTATAAAATTACAAAATCTTAAATCTATGGTCGTTTCAACTTTAATCGAAAGAATCCAAATGTCGAATCGAACACCAGAGGTACGATGTTCGATTTCTTTTTGCTAATAAACTTACTTGAACCCCTGTTGCCTATAAATTTTTTTTCTTTGTTATGAATTTGTCTCATTTTTTTTCTTTCTTTTTTTTTTTGGAACCATTTAAAGAAATATATATTATAAAGTGCTTTGTGAGGAGATTTTGCGAATATTACCGTTCGAATTTTTTTATGCCTTCATTACCCGGGTCTCAAAGATAAAGATGGATAGAGAGTTTTTGTGCAAAGTTAAATATTAGCTTTCTATATTCCAGAATATCTGCAAATAACATGACGCATTTATACCATTTATCATATTTTATAATGCGTAAAAGTTGGAAAAATTATCTTAAGTATATAATACCTTTATTATAACGTGAAACAACTATAACGTACTCTATCAGTACACTTTACCTTATACATTGTGCCGGAACATGTAACGAAATAAAAAATCTAATATACCGTAATTTTTACAGTAATAATTACCATAAAATCATTGAATCACTCTACTTAAATAAATACTATTGTAAAAATTACGGTATAGTATTTTACGGTAAAAATGGATAATTTTACGGTTAACGTACGATGCCCCTAAAGTGCCGGTACTTAAAACCGTAATTTGATCCGACAATTAGAAATGTCTTAATATTTCTGCACAGTATTTTAAGTAAATAGTACTTCGTTAGATTCGTATTCTTTCTATCAGATATTCATAAATGTTCATTTAATGTATTTTAAAATAATATTCGTTTGTGTTCGTAAAGTAACAATTTCCTTCATCTTTTCAATTGTATCTTATTCTAGTGGAGTTGAAACCTCTTCGAAAAGCCAGCAGTCATGTTGATGTATATTCCTTGCGTGTTCCTCTGAAGGATATCGTTTGCTATCTTTCACTTTTAGAAGGAGGTCGCCCCGAGGACAAGCTTGAATGTAAGCTTTTACTTTATTGTCCACAACTAATCTCCATTTAGAATGAAATACACTTTTTCTTCCATGTCACTAGAGATATAGCTAACATTTTTATTACGATGATTACTGCTAAAGTACACTTAAGGTTATCTCAAAAAAACAAAAGGGATAATTTGCGTTGGGAAGCATAAGTTACGAGACGTACCTGAACTTTTCCCGTGTAGAATAATGTCTTATCGAGCAATTTAATAAGTTTAAATATATTTTTTTATTACTTCGGCAAAATGTTTTTATTAGGTTTGTATATAAATATACGTTAAAATATTTTTTCTTTCATTCTGCGTAGAATCAAAAAGTAGAAAGACTATCAATAAAAAATATAAGATCCGCGTCGGCTGAGAGGATAGAGCGTTCGCCTCTCATTAAGATAACCCAGGTTCGAATTCCATCAATAGCTAGTCTCCGAGGTTTTCCTTTCCATGTAACGCAAATGCGGGTTAGATCCATTAAATAGTTCACCACGAAAGCTAGTTTCCACCAATGGCTGATCCAAAAGTTCCCTTGTCTTCAGGATTGGAAAAAATTCAAGGCTACGGAGTTGAGCATTGATAGTCGTAAACTCAGAATTGGGTAGGCTGTTTAATGCCGGTTATAATATAAAATAAAATTAAGAATATATATGAATTCTGCTCCCGGTTCGAACCTACCACAGTGCCGACTTTACAATATTCTCAGTGGATGGACGGATCATGGGTTTGAATCGCGTTGCCGTAAGCTAACCGTGGGAGGTTTTTTTTTTATCCTCTCCATGTAACTCAAGTGCGGATTAATTCCTTCCTAAAGTTCTCCACGGAGGCAAATTTCTCCCAATACTTGGTTCAAGAGTCCCCTTGTCTTCTGGATTGGGTTCAAAATTTCAAAGCAACGGAGTTGAACATCGAAAGTCGCACATTCTGAATTGGGTTGGCTTTTCAGCATCAGTTATGTACTAAAATAAAAAATAAAAAATATGTTTAAATCATGGATGAATATCACCTAAGGGCTCTCTACTGTATAGATTTGATGAGTTAACATTCTACAACTTGACAACAATCAACAACTTATTTTATTTACTACTGTTAATTAGCCTATTTATTTTTATTTTCCGTAACAATGGGCAATGATTAATTCTATAAAAACAAAAATAAAAAGGTTTAATGTTGGTAAATTAGCAAAACGTGTTTATCAATTATAAGAAAGAACACATTTTTTTCTCTTTTTTACTTAAAATCTTGCCTATCAAACATATATGCTTCATAATTAACCGAAACAACGAGTTTAAAAACAAGAAAAGTATAGTAAAAATAAAACCGCAAACACAGATATCAAAAATTTCCATTCTAATGCTAGAGCTATATAGAAAAGAAACGTGATTTTTTTAGATTTTTGATGGATGCGTACAAAAATGGCAGCACTCAGGCCATAACGTTTTTAGCGCCACCTCACGGTAAAAAGCATTACTAGTTAGAATGATGAACTTATCGTTTTCTTTTTTTTTTGTTTTTAATTGAGTTTATGAAGTTTTTTGTATTTATTTGGGTATTTGTTTTATTTTAGTTCTGTGAAATGCTTTTATGTTAATTCTTTTAGGATGTCGCGTGTTTTTGACGACGAAAGTATATGTTGTAAAGTAAATTACAATTTATTTTAAATATTTTGAGTTCTATCATTCTTATATTTATTTAAATGTTGAATGTATTGCGTCTTAACATGGATAGCATCACAATTATTCCTTTTAAACCAATCCGAAGAATAAGTACTGAAAACGTTATTAACGTACATTTATCTTTTATCTGTTTATAGCAGAACTTTACATAAATGTGAATTAAGAATAATAAAAATTATGAATATAGACAAGAGTAAAAAAATTATGAATATAAACAAGATTAAAAAAAGAAAATATATGAAAGAAACACTTTTTGCGTTTAATAGAACTGAAATCTAAAATAAAACATTTGAAATAGATTAGAAAATTGTATGTATTTAAGACAATAAATCACAAAGAATTACTGAATATTCATTCAAAAGCATAATCGTATAAAGTAAATAAAAATATGACAGAGAGACTGAATTAGAATTAGATACGGTAGAGTGTCAACTATTTTAATCAACTGTATCAACTATCCGTTTTCATTAAATGTTACTAGAGGGCGCAGTGACCAGTATGGTCAGGAGAAGCTTAAAGTAAACTGTAATGATGATATCAAAGTGGATCGTTTTTATGCATTATCGCTAATGGCCAAAACATTTAAATCAAATAATAACTAATGCTAAAAAATGTTGATACATATTCTTTGTCACTAACACTCCGAATCTTATAAAGAACGAATATTAAAGCAATTTATTGAATTAAAAAAAACAACTAATTAAATGATTAAAGAGAATTTCATTAAGGGAATGAAAAATCATAAAAGTAAACGATACACTCATTGTTCAATTGCGTTTACTATAGATAAGGAAAGGTTGCTGCTTTATTTTTGTTGCTTTAAAAAAAATGCGTTGCTATTTTACATGTTCTAGCGTTAGAGTAGAAAATCTTCATAGTAGTTTAAATGAAATATTTATACTTACTGTCTGACCTGTTTTAAATTTAGATATCTAATTTTAACTGACGTACAAACGATTTGATTATTCATATCTTTAAAACATTTTTAATGATCAGTATTTAAAAAAGAAAATGGAAATAAAATGTTAGTTTTAAGATGTGCATGACGCATAGTTCCGAAATTGTTTAGTCCGTTCTAAATCGCTTGCAAAAAAGTGAAAAATATATTAATATTTGTTTTCTACAAGGGGGGGGGGAGGTAGAGAATTCATATGAAGTACTTTTCAACTACAACTAAACTAGAAAACTTTCCTTTCTCCATTACATAGCATTCAATTAAACATCAGTAGTTTAATACGTAATAAGCACAATTTTAATTACTTAACTAGGTATTTTAGAAGAGAAAAACATTTTATTAGTGAAACAATTTGAAAACGTTGGTTTGTGAAGCATTTGCTAGTTATATGTTATTTCATGAAATACTTTCAATTTTTTTTTCTATGAAAACATAACAATGCATTGAATGAAATCACAGGTGCAAATGTTACCGGCAAAGTATGAAATCTGGCATTGTATAGAATGTACTATACAATGCCTAGGCATTGTATAGAATGCCTAAATTTAGCCGGCAAAGTATGAAATGGTTTATATTTCACACATTACCTAGGCATTCTATAGAATGGCAAATGCTATTTAGGCAAAGTCTGAAATAAACATCCTGAGGAGGTTATTATGTAAATGATGTGCACGTTACAGTGAATGACCGAAATCGGTGGTTGTTGACTTTCACCGGTGAATGTTTACAATCACATAGTAGCTTTGGTGAATGTCCGAAATATTTATTACATCTAATTTGATATTAATTTATTCAAGGACAGAATTACATTTATTCGATATTTTAATACTTACTGACGATAGATTACATTTATTCAATATTTTAATACTTACTGACGATAGACTAGAAGAAACAGCAGTGTTTGGAGTATCGGGCAAATGTATACCGGGCAGTGGCACTTGACCTTAAAAAAACGTCAGTGTAGGGTATACCGGGCAATGGCACTTGACATTAAAAAAACATCAGTGTAGGGTATATCGGGCAAATGTATACCGGGCAGTGGCACTGAACTTTAAAAAAACATCAGTGTAGGATATACCGGGCAAATGTATACCGGGCAGTGGCAGTGAACCTTAACAAAACATCAGTGTAGAGTATACCGGGCAATGGCACTTAACTAGACCTATTATGACTAGACCTTTGGTAAATGTCCGAAATATATACTAGGTCTAGTTAAGTGCCACTGCCCAGTTTACATTTGCCCAGTATACCCTACACTGATGTTTTTTAAGGTCAAGTGCCATTGCCCGGTATACATTTGCCCGGTATACCCTACACTGATGTTTTTTTATGGTCAAGTGCCACTGCCAGGTATATATTTGTCCGATACTCCAAACACTGATGTTTCTTATAATCTATCGTCAGTAAGTATTAAAATATCGAATAAATGTAATTATATCCACGAATAAATTAATATCAAATCGGATGCAATAAATATTTCGGACATTCACCAAAGCGACTATGTGATTGTCAACATTCACCGGTAACCACCGATTTCGGTCATTCACATTAACATGCAAATCATTTACATAATAACCTCATCAGGACGTTTATTTCATACTTTGCCTAAATAGCATTTGGCATTCTATAAAATGCCTAGGCATTGTATACAATGCCTAGGCAAAGTATGTAATGCTTCTCACATTTCATACTTTGCCTAAAAGCGTCAGGCATTCTATACAATGCCGACGTTTCATACTTTGCCGGTAACACAAATACTGAAATAAAAGTTATTTGCATTTTTTTAAATAAATTAGGGTAAAAAAAAAAATACGAAATTTCAAAAAAATTGTATAACGACATATAATATTACATTTCAAAATGTATTTACTACAGTCCCAAACTCTGATTTAAAATTCGTTTATATTTAGATTACTTCTGAATAAAAAACGCATAAAATAAAGCTACATGCAACTATATATGCATAAAATCTAACTATATCTAAAACTAATCTAAATATAAGAAAAGATATTTTATCTCAAAATATTCTCAACATTAACAGCAGTTTTGATAAGCATTCATTTTCATTTCAAAATTCTTTGAAAAAAATCCACTTTTTAAAATATACTTTTTAAATAATGATATGAAAAATGGGTTTATTAAAAATATAAAAATTCCATTATTCGAAATACATAGAACAGCAGCAAAAAAAAGTAATAGGTCTCAATATTCTTCCGATATTTCCATTGATTGAAGACACCTTTAATGACACAAAATAAAAGAAAGAATAAATTCTACTCCAAAAGATGGCAAGAATCTTCAAGAGAATTCTTCTCGAAGAAGAGGGTGACATTTTACCTTTTATTTGAGAAAGCATGAGAAAAGGAATGCAATTTCATTTACCGTTTGCACTAGAGCATCCCCTTTAGAAGAGAATATTTTAGCCTGAACCAATCAAAGAAGAGATTTTATTCCTATTTGTGAAATTTTTCTGAAGGTTTTCAAACAAGAACTGAAAATGAGTTGCATCTTTCGTTCGAATAAAATTGAAAAGAGAAGAGATCCGTTAGAGAATAGTTAGTAATTTGAGTTTTATAACTATAAAATATTTCTTGTATTTTTTATTTTTCATTTGCATTCGAAATCTTTTGTTGTTTTAATTCATTTAAAGTAATTATTCTAATCAGTGTGACATTTTGTCATTTTGTACACAATCTTAACACTTTCTATTTAAAATTGGTGACATGCTTATTTGTGAATCGATGTTTAAACAAAAGTCATTCGATAAAATGTTATTATAAAGTACTTTGAAGTTGAGCGCCACTTTTATTTGTATGTAAATAATAATCAAAATCTCATACTTTAATTTAAAATTAAGCAAATTTTTACACAGGTGCTTTATAAGCATATTTCATCATAGTTGAAATGTTATGTTTTAAGGGCGAGAATGTCTAAATATTATGTTCTTAATGGGAATCTGACTAAAATTTGACGTTACAGGAGATAGTCAAAATCATAGTTAAAATATCAGGTTTAAGGTTAAAATGTAATGTGAATATAGCGTTACACGGGATAGTCGAAATATTATGTTTTAAGTGAAAATGTGACTGAAATTTGGCGTTACAGAGGATAGTCAAAACATTACGTTTTATTTAAAATGTTGTCTGGAATTTTACGTTATACGAGATAATCAAAATATTATATTTTTAACAAAAATATTACTGGAATTCGACGTCACAAGGTGAGTTAAAAAAATTAATTTCCAAATTTGCATCGCAAAACATACATACTATTTTTAACACTAACATTTTCACCAATACATTTCTACTTATACATTTCTTCAAAATTACGATATATGGATGAATGAATGGATCCGCCCTATAAATGGTTGGGACGTATGAGTGTGGTAGAAGTTGAATTCTTGGCCATAGATGGGACTACTGAAATACAAGAACAATCGCACTATTTGCCTAAATGGCCTACGAGGACAACAACAACGTTATTAACAGAATTTTAGCAACAAATATTTCAACTTTCATAAAAAAATGAACTTTGGTCTTTTATGTTTAGTTTCTGTTCTGTTCTGTTAACAAAATTACAAATCGCGTTTTGTCAGCTCTAAGAATAAAATTTATTGAGTATTTTCTGTAAATACAGTAGCGTTTGACATCTGATTCTAGAAATAAAAACTGTTTTCACTACCCAATCTCTTAATCAATACTCGTCTGCATATCTATTTCATATTGAAACAAAATATTATAGATCAAAAGGGAAATACTGAAAGAGCTTTCGGTTGTGAATCAACTCTCTAATACATAATAAAAAGTACGTCAGATAATAATGACTTCCGGAGAAACCTTTTAACGCTTATCGTTTAATGCGTGATTTTCCATGCTTAGTTAAACATTGAAGACTCAAGTGACTGTTACTGATTTCATTTATCCAGCTGTGTTTGCGAACGCGTAAGTGCTTTAAAATAAAATAAAATAAACGAACGGTTTTAAAATGAATCGTAGTTTCGTTTATTTCTTTGAGTGTTCGTAAAACCATTTTAAAAATTAATTATAATATCTAACTAGTAATTACTTTAATATTGAGCGTTTTTTCTGAGTCTTATTTTTTTTTTTTTTTTTTTAACTTTGCATGCAATTAAAATTACCTAAGCTTGAAAATTTGCAGCGTGACTAGTTCCACTTAAAAATCTCTTCATTTGTAAAGCGTTCTTTCACCGTAAACATTTAGATTTTACTTTAATCCACAAATTTTCCTGAATGCAAGGCTTTTAAATACTTAATTTTTTTGATATTTACAATGTCGACTTAGA